>LN483457.1:345865-559928 GCA_900002565.1 Culicoides sonorensis | reverse complement strand
GTTGCCGTACAATTGCCGTAGAGTTGCCGTGCTACGGCAAGAAGTTGCCGTCTACGGCAACAAATACGGCAACTTTTGCATTTGTCTTATAAGACAATGGATGGAGCAAGAAAAAGAGCATTAAGGATGGATGGAGTGCAAATTTTGGTAAGTGTTTTTGAATTTAACTGTATGAAGATTTTGATAATTTGAGGATTTTCTATTTCAGATATGTGATTATGTTTCTGTTGAGATTGCATTATTTTTGATTTGGGCTTTTTTGTGTTTAACCTTCAACGAACGTGACGAAAATGACAATGTTAACAAAATATCAACGTTAGAGCTCCCCCATATCCATGATGTACCCCAAGAACTATCATAGCATTTTTGTTTCACTAGAGAGCCTAAAGAATTACGCGGAATATGAAAATTTCTACACTTGCCCTGAAAAATCTCTAAAGTCAATGTGACTCGTATGGACTCTGATTTCAGTTCTCAGATCGGATCATTTAAACTCGATTTTATTTCAGTGCTTAATCAGAATCTACCATCCATTGCAATCAACAGTCTGGCTCACAGGGCTTACACGAGACGCACACAAAACCATCTTTGTCTTTAAAAAAAAAAACATATCCCTCAAATCAATTTCTGCAATTTTTCATCCTATTCTAGGTAAATGCATCAAAAAAATTACCTTAATTTCACAATTTTCCACTCAAAATCACAATTATTTTAATCACATGTGGTGATTTAATGAAGTAAAATTATGAATAGCAAAGCGTGACTGTAACTTATTATTCAACAAAAAATGCACAAATACATTTTCGTTCTACTATGCATTTAGAGCAAACAGTTGTATTGCGTTTTTATTAAATACACACACATTTTAGCTTAACAATTTATACAGACAATAATTGATTAATTGCATGTTATTTGTGGTAAAAGTGGAGAAAATGATGCAGTTTGAATTGTAATTAAATTAAATTGTATCAATTACTTATCGAAGTAGAAAAATCGGGGCCAATTCATTCATAATTTGTAATTTCATTGAAATTTGATAAAAAAAATTAAGAAAAAATTCCATTTATCGAAAAACCTTGAGTACATTTTGACTCATTTACCTAATTTACAAAACAAACAAACACAAGTCGTCTCCTCACACATGTCATGTCATTGTCATGAAAATAACTTAAGAGTGACGCAAATATCGAAATATACGCAATTGAAAAGAATGTTTTTTTTTCTCTTTCGGTATTTCAATTTGAAATCAATGTGGACATCAATTCAAACACAAATTGAAAAGAAAAAATAAATTTTTTTGTCAGCTAATAATTTTTGTGCGTATGCAAATTCCCACATAAATCTTCATTTTTTTCACATATAATTTCAAATTCATGTTAATGTGTCATATGAATTTGTGTCATTATTTCATGAATTAATTTGAAATAAAAAAAATACATTCATGATGATAAAAAAAATGAATTTCAAGTATCTTAGAGGTAAAATTTCAACATATCTATTCTAATCTTTTGTTTAAATAAAAAATATAAAAAAAAAATTGGAATGGTTCAGCGCGCATCTTTTTTTTTATTATCGTCATTATTATTATTATTTAAATACATAATAATTTGAAACAATTTTATATTATGTACACGTTGCAATATTTGAAAAGACACGAGGCCAAGGTCATGTCTCTTTTTCAATTAATCTGCAGTTATTTATATGTATATGAATATGAAAGCAATTTATGCATTTATAATGATGAGTGTGTGTGCTGTGTGTTTTGATTTTAATTTTTATATTTTTTTTTTTTGAAAAGCATAAAGAATGAAAAGAACATGCATGACTTGAGCTATTCATCAGGGAAATTGCAATGAAAGGAGACGATGAGGTGGAACTATATTGGATTAAGTGGTTTGAAGGAATGATTCAAGGCCAAGCAATTTCTATGAATCATTGCACATCGTTCTAGAGTTACGAGACATTCCTCACAGGTTCTTAATAGCTCTAAGTTGAAGTGCAAAACAGTAATTATCGTGACATTAAATGGACAAATCTGTACAGACCGCTTAGAGAGTCGACCAGGACCGTACCCTTGATATATTTTTCACAATAATCCAGACGGTCGTCATAACTGGTTCAACTTTAAGCAATATGGATCAATGTCGTCGAAGTTGATATGAGGGTGCCACAAGGAAGAAACTGTAAAAAATCTCAGAATCTCGGAACTCAATCCTTAACCAGGATAGGAAATGGTCGAAGGCTTATTCAGTAAGTAAGAGTTCCCTCTCAAAATTGCAGTCAAATTTAAAAAAAAATTAAACCAGGGCCAGAGTTTTGTGTTTTTTGACCAAAATTTATTATGAGAACCTTAAAAAGGGCATCAAATGCCAAAAAAAGACACCCAGTGCTGATATAGATGCATCTAATTCAAAAAATGTTCCAAAAATTCTCATGACTCAAACAAAACTTAATAATATGACAATTCAAACTCGTTATATCCATTATGAAACCTGGTAAAATTTCATGCATCTTTTTCTTTCAAAAAGCCAAAAAAAAAAATAGAACAAACAAACTGAATTTGCACGAAAAATTCGATAATTGCGTTGTATATTGTATTTATTTTGAAGGTTAAATTTTGTATTATATATTTTTTTAATTTAACATCAACGAAAATTGTATAACAAGAGACATAAAATCGATTGTTGCTGAAATAAACAATGGTAGTTGCCAGGTATTCCTTTGTTGAATAAAAAAATGTTAAAAATCTAAAAGTATACAAAGGACCAGGCAACTCCACATAACTTGTTTTACATACAGAATTCATAAAAATCGCTTTTCAATTACATTTTTTTCTATGAAGTGGATGAAGATTCATTTGCATTGCACATGTGAAGATGTTTTTAAATAGATAATTTCAATTTAATTTCTTTCTCTTTAAATTTATTTTGATTTTACATTTCAACTGCAATTCCGCGCGCGCAACTTCCTGTCTCGTAATTCATACATGATGTCTAAATTAATCACTTTAAATTTAAATTTTATTTAATTTACCTGTTTTTATTTGTTTTGTTCTTATTTTATTTTTAAAACAAGTTGATAACACTTGATCAAATTTTGATTAAATAACAATTTGTTCAATAATAAAATGCAGAGATAAATTATTTTTTGTTTTTAATTCAAAGAGGTTTAAAATTAGCATTACTTGTTACTATTTAAATTTAATTTTTATATGTGTCTCTCTTACAAATATCACCGACGATCACTGATGTTATATTTTATTTTTATTTATTTTATAGGGTACTAATATTGCGCGCACTGTCTCTATATTAAATTTTTGTCAAATGGTTCTGTATGTTAATTTGAACAATTTATTGAAAATTCTTCACCACAATTCGTTTTTCTGTGTATGTCAATGTATGTATGTGAGTGTGTGTGTGTGTTTTATTTTATATATATTTTTTTTTAAATATATAATTATAATAATAAAAATAAAAATAAACACACCGAGAATTTTATTTTGAACTACGTATTTTCACAACAAAGTTCGTTACATAACTGACACACATACTTCTCAGATATTTTTCAACTGTTTTCCCCATCTACAGAATGCTGGCGTGTGAGACATTGAGTATATGAGTCGTGTATGAATAATTCTCAGTGTAGCGACATCATATGTGTGTGTGTGTGTGATAAGTATACAAATTTTTTTTTGTCAAATGTACTTTTATAACACACAAATATTTAAATATTTAGGAAGCTAATTGATAAGCACGATTTCGAGCTATTAAAGGTCTAAGACTTGTTTGAATGAAAATTAAAACGCACGTTAATACCTCTGCAGTCTAGTTAACACTGGATTTTATCTCCATACGTTTTTTTTGATAGAGGTTGCTCTTGTTTAAAGGTAAAATATAGGTATAAAAGTGTGTGTATGATATAATTTTAAGGTCAATTATGAAGCAAAATTATTAATAAAAGAGTTTTAATGCGATTACTGATTAAAATGCTCTTTAAAGGACTATTTGATGTCATCTTATGACCAAATCAGAATTAAAGGTCGGTCTCACAGCGAAGAATCAGCACTCAAATCTACAAACAGGTCAATTGTGCCATTGACCACCATATTTGATGAAATCAGATCTAAGGGACACTTCAAACGAAAATCGAAATTAGAAGCCCTCTCAACATTGTTCAGTTCAGAAAAGTGGCCACACCTTCTGGAAAAATTTGAGCATACCTCAAAATTTGAAGGAATCATGGTTGAAAGAATGGTGATCACTTCCACACTTCGGTGAGTTTTGCAGGGTTTTATCTTTCAATAAAAATGTGAGTTCTGGAAATGCCCCTAGCTATGCTTTATCTATTATTTTTCAGCTTTGACTCTGAAAGACTAATTGAGTCAACAAAAACTGGAAAAATCTCAGGTTTTGATAGCCGATTCTCATCAAAAATGCAGTTTCTCAGGTCTCTTTATTTGAGAGTTTCCATTTTTATTCTAAGTTTAAATGTTATAACCCTTTTTTGATTAAATTTATTCTTCATTTACATGAAATTGTTGTGCTCCCCTCTGAACTTTATCCATTAACCCAATGTTGATGATTGACGAATATTTAAATACACGTTTATGGAATTCAGTTACTTAAAAATTTCAAGACTTTTCATATAAATGTCGTAGATAAAATATCATTCTAAATGGATAGAATTAACACAAGAGAAACCATTTGCGAACTTTTAGAACCGTTGCATGCCCAAAGGGTTAATTTAAACGAGGTCAGTAAATCAAAAAAAAAAACAAAACATAATTTTTATTTTTTCATTTTTACATAATAATAAATCTTGTAATCAGGAAATTCTAAAATCATAACATAACATTTCATGAAATATTTTTACTTTGATTGATTACATAAATCTGTCACGCTATTTTTTAGTGTTCCAATCAATTTAAAGGTAACTTCATTCATTTTTCATATTATTTGTATTAAAAAATTGAGTAGAAATTGATTTATTTTCATGGTTCTATTAACCAAAAATAGTATAAATTTAAGTTAATAACCAGGCGTTTCCATTCAATCATAAATCATTTAATATTTTGATTCTCTTCCTAAATTATGATCGTTTTATGTAGAGAAAATTTTGTTATTTTTTTTCTTTAACACCGACATCATACACCACTGAATCGACTCATTTTTGTCATGTACGTAATCTATTTTTAGCTACATATGTATTTTATTATTTTATGTATTTCAGTTATGTTTTCTTTTTTTTTTGCTTCTTCATCATTTTGGCAATGTATCGTTACAATAAAACCAAAAAAAAAAAAAAAAAATAAAAATCTGTCTTATGAAAAACATATGATGCGAGATGGAATGACATGCGCATTAAATTTGGGGTAAATATTCTCATTTCATTTCAAATTATTCCATTGCCCTACTCGACTTCTTCCTTCCTCTTCTCCCCTTTTCTCACGCATTTAACCACAAACTGAAAATCATATGATGCAATAGAACAAAGTTTGGTTTTTTGTTTTTGCAGTTTGAGGGGGCAGAATTTTATGTGACGTCATTGAGTCCTTGTTTGACGTGTGTGTGGGAATGTTGTGTGTATGGAATTTTTCTTCATTGTATTGTTATTGATGTAATAATTTGGCCTTGATACTCGTTTCTTATTGTGTGTGTTTTTTTTTTATTATTTTTGCATAGAAACGTATCAGCGTTGTCGTTAGGTAAACGTTTCTCTCATAAGAAACATAATAAATTATTGTTTGGAGATGATATTGGTTTTTTTCCTTTAAATTGTTGTATATTATGTTATTTTTTAGCAAATACATGTGAAATTCTTCGTCTAGCAGATTAACATTAGAATGATGAATTTATCGAAAAATATCGGAATTTAAGAGTTTGCTTTTTTTATCACTAGTCAAATTTGATCAGATCAGTCATTGATGCACTTTTGTTCAGATAAATACTCACCTTACGTAATTTTTTGAGAAACAACATAATTGGAATCGGAAGTGAAACGTCAAACATTAGACAAAGAGCTGAAGATTTGACATTCACAGTATACGTACAAAACTTTTGAAGTTCCCGTATATGTATCTATACAAAATTAACTGTCAAATTTTATCTGCTTACTCATTTAAGCTCCAAAGTCTATTTCCTTGAAATTTATTTGGCATTTAACTAGCCAAGTCCATAGGATAGAATTTCACTTGACGTTTATTTTCTATAGAAACACATACGGAAACTTAAAAATTTTGTATGTGAAATTTTTAAACGTCAAAATGAATGAACTTCTATGGACTTAGTCCGTAACATAGAACAATATTTTGACATTTCCGTATGTGTATACATAGAAATTAAACTTCAAATAACTTAATTTAAATTTTTAAAATTTGACAGTTGAATTGACATTTATCAAAATTTGCAGAAGTCGTGACAGAAGAACCAAATAAAAGAGAAATCATTATGAAAAATTCAATTTCAATTTTGTATCATCATCATTCATTGGCTTTTTGCAACTGAACATAAAAAATTCTCGTCCCTGAAATGACAAAGCTAAAAATATGCCAATCACTTTTGCAGAAATTAGACAGTTGATAAAGCACAAAAAAAAAGAACTGTACTTAAATAACACCGACATCATGACAACGTATTAACAAAATAATAAATGAAAAAAAAAATCACATCAGTATTCCATTTTGTTTAATTTTATTTGATATTGTGCTACATTTATATACAAATATTTATTATAACTTTGCTTAAATTGTTTTGATTTATATTTAATGAGAAAATTGAGAACAAATTCAGTTTGTTAAACAATCACAGTTTTATGACTCGTGTCATTCAATTATAAAATGTAGCTCTGCCCTCAATTAAGATGCAGTAGTGCAATGATATTTTTTTTTTTTTTGAAATAAGGTTTTATGTTAAAATGATGCAAAAGTCGATAAAAAAGTGAATAAGATTCAGAATTTTTGCTAAAAAAACGATTAGAGTCCGTTAGTGATTGTTAATTGTTAACTGTAGTAGATTGTGTTAAATAACAGTTATTTATCTGTTATAATCACAAAAAAGTTGATATGAAGAAATCAGTCAATAAAAGAGAAATCGTATCAGTTTTTGAGGACCTTCCTAATTTTAATCTCGAAATGGGACGTGAAATGTACCAAAAACCGTTATCTTGTCTCACATCTGATATCTATTTGAAGAACAGCCTAGTACCATGATTAGGATATATTTAGCATAACAATACAGTCAAGTCTCCATATAGTGAAAAATAAGCTGTACGTAATGATTCTATATAATGAAAAGTCAGTATCTATAGAAACTGAAGATCCATAGAAATTAACCAGGAAACACTGTAAGCAATTTATTTCAAGCAAAATGTTTCTCACAACATGTCTAAATTATGTCATGTTACCTTCATAACGCTTAAAATTATTTTCATGGATTCCATCTGATGATCATTAGCTTCGGATTGTCGTACCAGATAGTGCATTTACAAATATTTAAATTTTCAATGTAAATGCACTCCTGACACGCAGCCCAAAACTTAAAACTTTTATTTGGATTCATTTCGATGAATGATGAATTTCGTATATTTTGTAGTATTGCACATTTAAACCTTTTTTTTACATTAAATTCATAAAATCATTGATTTAAAGCCACATTACAAGTAATTTAATCGAATCTCAATTACAGTTCAAACACAGTAAATAGCACATAATACAAAATCGAGCACAAACTCCCTCATTAAACTGTAAATTATTAATGAAATTAATGAATGAAGATATAACGAGAATATTTCAATTGGATTATATTGCATGCATTTAAATGTAATATGTCAATAAATTGCCTTTAGATCGATCAAGGAATTGAAAGCACCTCGAACTTAATTTGAACTTAAACGCATCCTAAATGGTGTGTTTGCACTAAATGTATTCCTTTAATGAAGGATTTGACCTTTACAGACATTGAACCGACCTTAAAAGAGCATTTTTCCTCGTAAAGTGTTAAATTTCAAATTATTTTTCTATGACATTCATCATGTTGACGAGAAAATATAATGAGTTAATGATCATTCTCCGGTTAATTAATTTTTTTTCTACAAGACATGATTTGTGATAACTTGACTACTTGTTCCCAATAAAAAAAATGAAGATACATTTCAAGTTCTAAATGAAACGCAAATTATTATTTAATTAAATGAGTGCGTGTCAAGCTTAAAGGCATCCTATTAAATGAATGTAAATCCTGCACATGTGTCAATATTTTTTCATGGTCCGTACCACATTTAAGCCCATTTAAGGCTTCATTTGAAGAATTCTCTCAGCACAGTCTTTCACATGACGAAAAATATTGAAATTTAAATAGATATTCTATTTCTGTTCACCTACACACACACAGTCTAAATTCTAATTGATTCCAACCAATTTAAAGTTACATAACCTAAGGCAATAATAATAATAATAATAAAATGTATTCAATTCTATAAATAAATAAATAAATAAAATAAAACTTCTTCAAACACATGAAATGCATAATGCTTGTATAACAAGATATCGTGTATGATCTGCGTATGAGAATGACATGAAATTAAAATTAAAAAAAAAAATACTCTGATATTCATACTATAGTAGGGCAGTAGTGTGTCGATCCACATAGAAAAGTGCAGTTTTTATTGTGCACTTGTATATTGAAAATATTTTATTACATGTAACATGAAAATAAAAAACCTGTTTTTGCTATTATAGTGTCAACTTACGGTATCTTATATGAAATAGGCGTAGTTGCTCTTATCACATATCGTTTTATAAGATGAAAAAAAATGAGTATTTGTGTTTTATTTGAAAAAAAAAAATAAATCAATGTTCTAAATAAAACTGATATTTCATGCATTGAATTTTTTTTCTGATGCTTTAAATTGCATAATGCATTTTTTGATTTGAATTTATTGGGCATCCACGCGTTTAAATATATTTTTTTTTAACCCTTCGTTTGTCATTGAGTTTTTTTTATGTGTGGAGCGAAATGAATCGCATAGAATTCAAATAAAACCTGACGTTTGAATTCAAAGACGTAACACTTAAAAAAATTAGGGTTGATAGGTCATCGGGTTGATCAAACTGTATCGCTTTTATAGGTCAACTTAGCTTCGTTCGTTAGCCATATTATTACGGATTATGACTTTTGTGCTTTTTAAAATAGAAATGAGATTCGAAATTTACTACTTAAGATAATATTCAATGAAAATCATCATTTTTTTGAAGTTATTCAACAAAGTTCTCTCTCAAAATTGAGTCATATCTTTGTCGTACGGAAATCTGTACGGAACTCTATGGGACTTTAATGTAAATTTCGGGATTTAACCAGAAAATATGAGAAAATTTTCGTGTAAACGATCAAAAATGACATTAGGGTTGTGTTTTTAGAAAAAAAATCAATTTTAGAGTTTTTTCGTTAAATTTCGTTGAATTTTTCCGCTCCAAATCCTCTTATGAAGCGAAGGGTTAATATCAAATTCAAGTCACACTCTAAGATCACAATTACATTGAAAATATCAAAATAATAATTAATAGAACTAAATTCCATTTGCACGACAACGACGACGATTATTAAACGATCTCTCTCGCTCTCTCTGCCTATAAATGCATCACTTTTAATTTATTTATTTAACAAAATTTTATTATTACACGTACAAACATTCACTTTTTTTTCTTTAACAATATCATATCCAAATGAGTGTCGTTGTTTTTTTTTCATATGAAGTGAAAAAAAAGAGAAATACTACTGCAAAATGGCCCAATTCATTACACAGAACAACAAAATTCATAGACAAAAAAATTAAGTTTTCAGAGAAACTTGGGCTTGAAACTGAATTTAAAATAATAATAATTTTATTGAAATTTCTTGGCTCTTATGTGATTTTCTACTCAAAAAAATAAAAGACAACTAAAATTCTAACTATGAATTCAAGCTATTCAATAACACAGAACTGCAATTAAATCGAAAAAAAACACATAAAATTTGATCTATTAAGGTGTGCAATACTACAAAAATACGAAAATGATGATGTTTTATCTATCATTGTCTCTCTGCTGAATGAAGGTGATGATGTGGTTTTAATTATAATTTTTCATTTTTTTTTATTCCAGTTGCAATTAGAGCGTTGATTTTAAATCCATATGAATGTCGACGATTAAATTTATATGCTCATGTTTCCATAAGTATGTCAATTCAAAAATGGATTGAAAATCTTCGTCTCATTTCTTCATTTTTTTTCATTTTAATTGTCTTCACTCGTAAAATTAAATTAAATTCTTATCACTTGAATTGATTATTTTATCACTTTTAACGATTTAATTTAAAAAAATTATAATTTTTTTTTTTTTGAATAATTGATTTGACTCCTTTCTTTTTTAATCATTTTCAGCTGAGATTGCAAGATGCACTGACACTATTTTCTGATTTTCAATGAATGTGTATGCAATTTTCAGTACTTATTTAATTTTCTTTTTTTACATCATCACTGCACATTTTTGTATACGTGTGTTGTAAATTGTGTTGGATGTTGTTTGTTCACAAGTCCGTTTCATTTTTAAAAATAATTTTTTTTTTTTTTTGGCTATAATTATTGTTTGTGATGATGATGAAGATGATGATGGTGCATGTGTGTGTGTGTTTCTGTACATATTTTTACACATTTTATTGCAACTGTAACCGCGCGCAAAAAAAATGAAATATGTTATTTATGTTCCTTAAAATAATAATAGTAGTTCACGATGATGATTTCCGATGAATGTGAACGCGAATGACACAAAGAAATTTTATTTTATTTTTTAAGGTGATGAAACGAAGAGGTCACAATGAAATTCTTTTGAACAAGGAAAAGGTTTGTACGAGAAATCACTTTAAAAGGTGGTATGTGATTGTGCACACAGTTGTTTGATTTGATTTGATTTGATTCCGGACTTGAATTGTTACAAAAATATTTTACAGTTAAAAAAACCACTTCCATTTACAAAAAAAAAAAAATTAAAATAGTGAAAGAGAAAAAAGCAAAATAAAAGAGAAAGCTTTATAATACAACAAAAAAAAACATGAAAAAAAATATTTACAACTTTTAAATTTTTTTTATTACACTACACATTTCTACTGATTAAATTGTTATGAACACAAATAAAAAATTTCTAATTTTATCTTCAGATTATTAGAGCGCGAGTGCATCAACTAACACAACTTCAAAAAATGATATGCATTTTTCGAACTTATTAAGGTGATTTTTTTTCCTCTATTTCATTTAATTCTCCGATCAGTGTCATTTGTATTGTGTAGGCTCGTATATAATTATTAAATAACATTATCACACAAAGGTGCATGCAAAAGACAATGACACAAATTTCAAAATTTATTATTAAACACTCCTTATCGATTACAGTTTTTGTCTTGATCTGCATGCTACATTTCTACGAATGTGAATGTGTGTGCTGATTTGCATTTAATGAAAAAGCAATATTCTAATTTTATTCACTTTTAAACAAATACAGTGCATACAAACAAGATAAGACGTGTAACTTAAAATAGAAAAAAAAATATTAAATTAAATACATTTAATAAAAACAAAACAAAAAAAAATGTATCTTAACGATTAGAGTTTTACAACAGAACTAAGTAGTTTAGTTTTTCATAGTTTTGTAAATGTTGCGGGCGATGCATAATAGTATTTCCCTCTCCTTCACCTCACTTCACAAATTCATCAAACATGAACAACATACATAGAGAAATATCGATACATGGCAATGTACCAACTAGACTGAACATGAAAAACATGCAATTTTTAACATGAAAACTAAATGCATGGAGAAAGTTTAATAAAATATTGAATTTTAACGGTCATCCTATCGCATTTTTTCATATAAACGTACACAATCGTAGATATACGATACGTACGTTGCGTTTCCATTCACGAATCACTCGGTTTGTTTCTTCACCCACATTTTACTATAATTTTATCCAAGTATTTTGTTGTTGTTGTTGTTTTGTTGTAAATTTCAATGTAAATAATGCGCTTTTAAGGAGATTTTGATGTCAGTGTAATGAAATGACATTTGAAATTATCATCCCAGTCTTATGTTATAGCCCAGAATGAATCAAGAGTAACACGTCAATACACTATTCTAAAAATTGGCGAAAATCGAGCCGCAGAGCGGCCACTATGATTTTTAAAAAACTTTGGAAAAAATTTGATCAAATGCGCTCTGATAGAGGTCTACACCACGTCAAATTGTAGTTATTTTAGTGCACTTGGAGATTTTCATGAAAAAAATTTTCTTAAGGCATTACTGAAAAGTAAGAAAATGAGATTAAAAGGCCTTATTTTTCACTTTTTAGTGCGAAAAAAGCATTTGATCACATTTTGTCCACAGTTTTTGAAACTCATAGTGGTCGCTCTGCGGCTCGATTTTTGCCAATTTGTAGAATAGTGTTATGGTCATCTACTATTAAAAGATATTTCGAAACAAACGGATGAGGGCTAAATGGAACATTAGTGAGACTTACACTGTAAGTTGAAAACGCCCCGTAGTACAAAATGATTTTGTCTACAGATCGAAATCTTTGATTTACGCTTAAAAGGCGTTTGATGAATGACATTTTTATCGCTTTTCTAGTTAATTTGTAAAAAAAAAATGACTATTATTGGCCATATTGTAGTCCACCCATATTTTACAGGGTGGTTCGAGGGGCGTTTTCAACTTACCGAGTAGATTTACATGTATGGATCTTTGTTGTAGAAATTGATCGGTCTACACATTTCAGAGCAATGATTTAAGACTTTAAGAATTCAGATAAGAGTCATGGTCGTAATTTGGTATATGCTAATGATTTTATGGTGAGTAGTGCTTACTTGTTCGATCTCTTTCACTTTAAAATAGACCCGTATGAACCCGCAACCCATATCACGGTACTTCCGCGGCCTATACAAGTGGCCACAAATGTTGCGTCTTCAAAATCGGTTATAAAGCCATTACAAATTCAGCCTGTTTACCTATCAAATAACTTAGCACTGCTGGCGTTTTCAATTTAGAGTGTAGACCCTTGCTAACAGTCTTAAAAAACAAATTTCGACAGATCTCATCTTGCAAAAAATGCAATTTGCACTGGAAGTTTCTTATCCAAACCTTGCATAAGCAGATCTTAGAAAATGAAATCCACATTTTTCAACAGAGGAAGAGAGTGTGAAAGGCTTAAACAGAAATTGTGAGAATGAGAGAGTCCCTTAAATAAATTGTTATCTAAATGCACTTTCAATATTCCATTTCACAATTAGTGTTTCCCAAAATGTATTTGTTTTTTTTTTTATTATATTTTTCATTTCAATTTTGTTTCAGCAGAAAACAGCAAACTTGTATATACAGTTTTGTGTTATAATTATACTATTATTATAATAATATTATTAGATACAACTCTTATACAAATCTGTTACGAGTTAACGTTGCACCTACAGCAATATTAAAATGTTTACACCATCCTAAACAGCTTTGTACACCTTGCGTTTCATGTATTTTTTTTATTATTATTTAAAATCTATACTAATTTTTTTATTATATTAATGTATTTTCAATACTCTCAATGTTTATTCATGTATACTCGAATCCACTTCATGTATCACGTTTAGTTTCAACTTTTAAATTATTTTATATTGGAGTTTACTAATAAATATTCCACAATATTCAATTGATTTTATGCGATAACAACACACGAAACGATATGAATTGAATGTATTTCTATGGCATGGAATAAAGAAAATATTTATAACAAGTATAATTTAACAAAAAAAATATCAAAACTAGTCACATCTTTGTAGGTCAAGTAAAAAAAAAAAAGTTATAATAATGATAGGTTGAGATATAAAGAGAAGGCGTGAAAATTGAATTGAAGAATTGGAATTGTCTTTAACCCTCTCTTTCCCAGGAACAGATCGAGCTTTTGATTTTTTGATTAAATTCAATATTTTGATGTTTATTTTAGTTGATTTTGACTCAAAAAAAATTAATCAGTCAAAAAAATTCGGTTTGCAGAACAAAAAATTTACACGAGAAGCTTATAAAAATATGTATAACTCCTATAGAAATACGTACAGAAATTTTACTGTTAAAAATTGATATAATTCTTTAGACATTAATTTTATAATATCATTGAGAATTTTTTAAAAACCAGTACAGAAACATCAAAGAAACCCTTCGAAGATTCGGTTCATTCAAGAAAAAAATTTCAAAAAGCGAAATAAATACATTAAAAGTGTATTTAAAATCATTGTTCCACCCGTGGGACACTGGGAAAGAAAGGGTTAATTTGGAGATGAACTTAGACGAAATCGATAAGATCGGAGACTTATCTCGGCTTATCCTGATCTGGAGGTTTTCTTTTAGCTCAATTCAAAATAGACCTGAGAAGGATGAGGCCCTAAAATTTAAAGTAGAAATTTCAACATATAGAGCTCTGAAGTTCAATTCTCGCCAAAATCAGATGACAGTGAATTAAAATTATTACAATAAGCTCAATTATGGCTTCAGTAGGAAAAATTGCTCAACCCCTGAATGTGATGACCTTTGATTACTTTCTTCAAATTGGGAATTATGTTACTTTTATCACCTCTAGGAGTTTTAATTGGTTCCCTGTTCATCACAAATGACTCTGAATGCCTCTTTCTTTGAGATCCATGGATTGTAAGTGCACTTTTTCACTCAGATTGAGTTTAAAAAACATGTTTTTTTAAACAATTTTTTTATAAAACTTTTTTCTTTAAACTTTTTTTTATTTTTTTTTAAAGAAGCAATAAAATTACATGTTTAACAAGGAAAAACTAGAACAGACCGCTTGTTATACAACAGCAATAACAAGAATGGCACAGTTACAATAAAAAATTATCATGTGAAGTGCTTTTCTTTTTTTTTTTAAAAAAAAAAAAGTACAATTTATTTGTTTCTCTTTCTATTTGAGCACATGAATAATGCAAATTATTCAGCAATTTTAAATGAAATTAAAAAAAAAATTGATATCACTGTAATTTTTCGAGCCAGAATTGGACTAAAATGCTTTTTCAAGGTATTCATGGAAGTCATGTGCCAGGTTAATCGTTTTATTTTCGAATTAAATGTCATTGAATCTCAAATTTTGACAAGATTCATGTTTTTCTAATTTAAAGTTACTCCAAGTGGATCGTTCTATGGACGAAGTCCGTGAAATTCATCCTAAACCATGATATTCCCTCAAATTTCACTTCAACTTAACACGTATCATAACCTCTTGAAATTTTGAAACAAACAAAAGTGAATATTTTTTTGGTTTCAAGACAAAAAAAACACAATTATGGTAAAAGAAAGCAAAAGCCCACGACCTCAAATATAATGAAATATAAAAAAATACTGTTACAAGACAGAAAAAAACCGCTTGAAGGTGAAACGATGTTAGAAGATTTGTACAAAAAAAAAAAGTAAAATAAAAAAAATAATAACGTGTGTATGTTAATTTAATGTAACATTAACATTTTTGAAGTTGCGTTATTTTTTTACCTTCTTTTCTTTCTTCTCGATTTATTGCGTTAATTTCTCTTTTTATTTGTTGTAATTTCGTTGAAATAAAAAAAAAATTAAATCACAAGAAAACAATTGAATCAACATATTCATGAATTGTATTAATGAAAGAAATGAAAAAAAAAATAATTTTAATATAAAACAAAAATGAAATAAAATGAAGAGAAATATCTTTCAATACATCAAGTGTAAAAATAAAAAAAAATATTGGTTACGTTTCAACTTTCTAATGCTCTTCAATGTTTTAAATCAAATTTTTTTGTAAGTACTCCCAAACTCTTAGAAAAAATTAAAAGTGAATTGAATTGAAAGTATTTATAAAAAAAAAGTATAATACTTTTCGTCAAAAAAAATCGATAGTATTATACGGGGTAGAAGTAGATAAATATATAAAATAAATAACCAGGTCAAAACGAAACGGTTTTGCCTGGCACGAGTTATGATTAAATTGATTGTTTGATGTGCCAGTCTCTTTTTTTTTTATTTTAAATATAAATTTTAAAGCATCGGATGATGTTCCATTGAAATGGTGAACTCAATTTTTAATTTAATCTAATTTAAATAGCAAAAATCATTACAGAGTAGGCCTTTTCAGGGATTTTAAAGGTGAAAAGTGAAATTTGAAGTTAAAAAGCTTTAAAAAGGCAAAAATATTGTTGAAAAAGGACTGAAAAGTAGAATATTAAGGCAAAAGCAGGGTTGGATAGGTCATTTGGGACGAATGGACCCTGACCAAGGCCCAATTGGACTATTTAGAAACGATCCTGAGGACCACCGAGGAGCTGGGCGCTCCAAAAGAAGGTGGATTGATGGCATCCAACAAGACCTGAGAACATTACGAGTGGAAAACTGCAAACAACAAGCGCAATATAGAGATTCTTCAACAGGTCCAGTCTAAAAAAATGGACGTAGCATCGGAGAAGTAAAAAAAAGTAAGGTTGTGACTATTTTGAATGAGGGCTAACGCTCAGCCTTGATAAGTTCTATGACTGGTCACCCACTCGTCTCTTTTGATCATATCAAATGCATTTCAAGCTACAGCAATGAAAATGACATTTCAAACATGTGGTCACATAGCATTTTTTTTCAATTCAATTTCATATTTATTTACTTTAAAACCCAAGCAAATAAAACATTTACAAAGAATTTCATGGCTTTCATATCACGTGAACTTATCACAATGTTGTGCGACTTTAATAAACACTAAGCACGTTTTTTTCTGATATGTGTTTGTATGTTTATATCTAAGTGGCTAAAATGCAAGGTAATAAACAATTTTAATAGCTTTGTAACATTAGACGTCACATCCTCAGATGTAGGTTTTAATTTATTCATGTAATGAGAGTTCCCACAAATAATTTTACTAAGACCAACAAATGTAATATCAAATCTGTGTCAATAATAACTGTCTTTACTTCCTCGTATTATTTTACTCTTAATAGATCGATATCAATTACTTATATGTTCAATGTATATGAGAGCATATCACTTTTAAGAATATCATTTAACTTGACATACGACAAAATAGCTTGAAGTAGGACGTTCAAAGCCTAGAGGAAAAAGAAACATGATGATAAAATAGTATAAAAAATCTTGTAAGAGGAAAATCAATTCCAATTAAAATAACACCCATCAATCACTAAAATCTAAATGTATCACTAAAAAAAATACTTTTCAAGGTCATTAATCATCAGACAAAATTTTTCACAACTTTTGTATGTAAAATACTGACACTTTTTGTTATATTTTTACATACATGTGATATAAATATTTAACTTGTATTGTATTTTATTTTATGAATGTGTAAAATTATTTAGATAATAATAATAATAATGACATTCAATTATCATTATAACATTTATTTGTCATATACAGACATTACACATTATTCTGTTGACATGAAAATATGTTAATATTTCAATTTTACATACAAACATATCACATGTTTTTACCATAAAATATTGAATATGTAAGTCAATTTGGAGTTATCAATGAAGAAAAATTTGTTATTCAAAGACCAATGTCCTTTAATGGGTTTTGATTCGTCACGTGTGTCAATGGATTTCAGTTTTAACGGTCATTTTCATTTGAATCTCACTCCATGTCTGTCACTTTCATTCTTAACGGAGTAAGTCCATAGAACGTAATCCATTTTGACGTTTGTAAATAGCACATTCAAAATGTTGACGTTTCCATACGTGTATCTATAGAAAATAAACGTCAAATGAAATGTCTTTAGGTCGCAGGCTAATGTTCATAAAAAAATTGATAGCCAGGGCCATTAAACACCAAAATGATCGTCTAATTCTTTCAAAGACATAATTCATAATTGTAAAGTAAATTGAAATGTTTTGAAATGTTCAGTCTCTCATTTCATATTTAAAATCAGACACCCTAAAGAAATGTCCCGAAGTCATCTCCCGTTACATTGAATTTCATTACTAACTGACCTGGTCTGATATGCACCTCAAAATAACACTGATTACCTTATCATTGTAATCTTCAGACGGATTACAGAGCAAAAATTATCTCGTTACACATCTTTAATCATTATTATTATTAATACACGGCAAATGTAAAAGTTGCCGTATTTGTTGCCGTAGACGGCAACTTGTTGCCTTAGCACGGCAACTCTACGGCAATTGTACGGCAACATATTTTATTTTTTTTTTCATTTATATAATATAATTTTATCAAAAAACTTAAAATTTTCAAAAAAAAAAAATTTCAAAAAACCCAAAATTTTTAAAAAAACTCAAAAATTTCAAAAAGCCCAAAATTTTTAAAAAACTCAAAAATTTCAAAAAACTTAAAAATTTCAAAAAACCCAACATTTTCTCAAAACTCAAAAAACTCTAAATTTTCAAAACACTCAAAAATTTCAAAAATCTTAAAAAATTTCAAAAAACTCAAAAATTTCAAAAAATTCAAAATTTACAAAAAACTTAAAATCTCAAAAATACTCAAAAATTTCAAAAAAACTCAAAAATTTCAAAAAACTTAAAAATTTCAAAAAACCCAACATTTTCTCAAAACTCAAAAATTTCAAAAAACTTAAAATTTTCAAAAAATTTCAAAAAATTCAAAATTTACAAAAAAATTCAAAATTTCTAAAGAGTTAAATTTTTAAAAAACTCAAAATTTTAAAATATTTAAAACATAAAATTTTGAGTTCTTTGAAATTCAAAAAGTTTTTTGGAAAATTTTTGAGTTCTTTGAAATTTTTGAGTTTTTTGGAAAATTTTTGAGTTCTTTGAAATTTTTCGAGTTTTTTGAAAATTTTGGGTTTTTTTAAACTTTTGACTTTTTTAAAAAAATTTGACCTTTTTTGAAATTTTTGATTTTTTTTAAAAATTTTGGGTTTTTTTGAAATTTTTGACTTTTTTGAAATTTTTGAGTTTTTTGAAATTTTTGAGTTTTTTGAAATTTTTGACTTTTTTGAAAATTTTGGGTTTTTTGAAATTTTTGAGTTTTTTGAAAATTTTAAGTTGTTCAAAAAAAAAAATTTTTCCATCATGTGCGGGAGAGATACTTGAAAAAATTTTCAAAAATGTTGCCGTATTGTTGCCGTAGTACGGCAATAAGTTGCCGTGCACGGCAACAAATACGGCAACTTTTACATTTGCCGTGTATTAATTAAACAAAAAAAAAACTTAAACCAAAAGAACAATAAAAATTTGAAAGTAGGCTAATCGACTCAGACTTGTTTATTTACACACACTGATAACATTATCACTTTTAAAAGTTAAGGTAGGAGCACAATTTTACCACAACCGATAAGTATTTTGCTAATTCATTGATTTTTATTTTCATTTTATGATCAAAATTCAAGTCTTATCTTTAAATATAATAAAAATTTAATATCGTGCTTATTATTAAAAAAAAAGTTTCATGTATGAAATTAAATTTCAATGTTGTTTGTTAATTATTAACGCAATTTATAATTATTTATTTACATTTTCACACTGATAAGCACTTTTTCTTCGTTCAGCTTTTGTAGATAAATGTGTCAGTCATAAAATTACATATTCAGGTGAAATATTTTACATTTTTTTTTTCATTTTTAAATGAATTTTAACGGAAAATGCACTTTTGAGGACGTTTTGGACATGATTCGATCTTACTTCACTCAGAGGGCGAGATTCAGTCTAACTTATGATTTAAAGGTACTGAGCAACTTTTTCAGGTATAAAATACAAATTTGCTTTCCGTTATAGTAAAATTTCAGAGCCCTGCCCTTCAATATCCAACATTTTGGATATCGTGAAGAAAGAAATTAACTAAATAAGAAAATGTCCTATGCATGAGTCGACTAACTGGAAAAAGAAGTGGAAAAAAAGCGCAGAATAGACAACTCTGGAATCCAATTCCTGTCCTGACTTAGGCTAGGAAATGATCTGAGCTCAGTTCAGTAAGAAAGTATTAAGGCCAAGCTCGAGGAGAAGCGAATCACGGACCTTAAACCTTTAAAGTCCAAAATCCATCAAAATTTATCAAAATCAACATTTAAATGTCATATTTGAAAGAAAATAGATCTCAACTTGACCTTGAAAGCCGAATTCTGCTAAAAAAAAAAAAATCTCAGAGAAATTTCAAAGTTTTCATCTAAATACACTTTCCTGTCTTAATTTCCATTCATTTCCAAGCCACAACCATATTTACACCAATTTTTATTACATTTGTTACATATGTAAATTTTATATCATTACAATAATTTTAAAAGTAAATATCTACGTGTATCATTTTAATATTATTATGTATGTTAGTGGAAAAAAAAAGATTTATTTAACTAGGAACTACAAGAGTGATTTTGCTTACATGGCAAATTTTTGTATTATTATGATGTGTGTAGTTCACTTATAGCCACAATCCACGATGATAATGGTAAAATAGCCTCATTTAATTCTTCATTTCAGTAATTGACCAACGGAGAGTAGTAAATAAAAAAACAGCTAAATAGCTGTATATAACACGTTATTCATCTATGTATATACGACGTACAGAGACCATGTGCACATATGTGTGTCGAGGAATCACCGTAAATAGATGTTCAACTATTTATTTACTTTGTTTTTTATTATTTATTATTTTTACAGTGAATATGATGACTACTTTTTTTTTCTTTCTATTTTTTTTTATATCATCATCATATTATTGTTTTTTTTTATAATTTATATACAATTAAAGTAAATAGTAGTAGTAAAAATATGAAAGAAACAGTTTGATGACGTTGCTTTGAAAAGAAAAATATTACAATAACTGTATTTTTGTTCTTTTTCAGGTAATTTACAGTCAAATTAAGTCTTTTTAATGACCTTTTGTTACATATCAACACAATTTTTATTGATCTCAATAAATCAAAATGAAACTGTCTTATTGTGACACTTTATTTGACTTCTGTCTTCAATTTTATTTACATTGAATGTATTTTTTTTTATTTTTCAATTTAATACTGATGATGTTTACACTTTTTTTTTGTATTGTTTTTTTTTATGATGACGTTAAAATTAATGTCTTTACAAATGACCTTAAAAACGGATCATGTACACACAACTTAATTACCATCAATTAGATATACGATGCAATTCAGTTCACGATGTAATTTAATGATGATGCTTCACTTACACAAATTAATAACTTTGATAAAATATTTAATTTTTTGTTTATTTCTTTAACTGAAGCACTGAAGCACCGAACTCTCGTTGTTCAAAACAGCAAATAAAGTATCATTTATCAATTATTTCTGAGTCGATTTATTCAAAGTCGCATGACTTGTATTATACCAAAATCCAAGCCAACCTACAATACTAGAGAGCTCTATAATAATAATATTTTGTACGGTAAATGTACAAACATATATTACACTGTTATAAATGAAAAATGTTTGTACAGTTTGTCTACGTATAACGTTATTTTATACCCATTTTTTTGTTTTGTATGAATATAATTTTGCTTGTAACGAGTAGCACACATTTCAATTCATTTCATTTAATTTTTGTATGGAAATATGTTGAATATTTATATTTTTTTTTTTTATTTGTATCGTAAAAAATAAAGTATTTTTTTTTGAAAATTTCTCACTACATGAATGCATTGTTTTCTTATTCGACAAAAGCCTTTGATGAGTTTTCACATACATTCATAAATGCGGTGGTAAATTGTGAATAGAAAGTAACTATTTGAGTGTGATGGCAAATTTCTTCTTAAAGTACATTCATTAATTAAAATTTGAAGATAAAAAAATAACACACATACATATTTCATGGAACGCCTGGTTGTTTGTATTTTAATTTGAGTTTCAGAGTCTTATGGACAAATTTCATTGAATTTATTCATTCATTGGAAAATTTTTGGACATCCACAAATTTTTTCAGATAATTCTAATTCAAATATGTTTTGCAGCCTTGATGTTCTGCGACAAAAGGGTTAAAAACGACGCTAAGACTTCGCTGAGAAGGTTCAATTACACAGTTTATTTTGTATGGATACGGAAACTTCAAAATTTTGTATGTAAAACGTCTAAATGAATTCTGTAGTTTTACGGGCTAAGAAAGATTCACATACAAAATTTTGAAGTTTCCGTATGTGTTTCTATGGAAAATAAACGTCAAATGAAATGTCAAGTGAAATTCTATCCTATGGACTTTGCTAGTGAGTTCATAATTTTCACGTTAAAATTCGATTTTTGTCGAATCTTGCTCTGAAATCAATGTGTAGGTTCTCCTTGAAAAGCTGGACCTTATTTTAAAATCGTTAGATTACAACAGTTTGTTTTTTCACAAAAACCTCACATAACAGACATTTATAAAACACTGCACCACAAATTACCTTGACTTTTCATTATTTGGCATTCACCGATGAATCGTTCGTTCGTTATCCAACGAAATGTTACAAAATAGGTTTGTAAATACAAAAAAAAAAAAAACATTTCTAAACCAAATATAGAAAAACTTTTGCTCTTTCACATTGCTTGTAAGTACATTCCCATTATAATAGCAGATTTTTTTGTTTTTTTTTTCATTGACTTGGCATCCACTTAAATTCTAATTCATAATTTTCTTTTGTCTTATAATTTACTTTGCATTTTTTGGCAAGTTAACATCTAAAACTTAATTAAGAAGAAGAAAAAAATGTTCAAGTACAAACCAAAGAAGCACCACAATCACTATACAACACACAAATCAATTTCAAAGCACGTGTCCTGTGTACCTTCTTTTTTTATGTCTAGAAAATTTTTCACATGCACAAACAACAGACGCAAGTTCCACGATGTAACCTTCAACTTTTCAATGACGTCAACCCCTTTTTTCCATTTACATAGACATGGAAGTGTGTGTTCATCGTACGTTTATAGATACGTGTCAGCTTCATTTGTGACGTCATTAGGAAAATTTCTCTTCTCAAAAATGAATTGTTTTTTTTTACATTTTAATTTTTATTGCAATATAATTTTTTTTTATAATTTTTTTTGCTTATAATCATGAAATTTTAATATTTATTTATTGGTGCAAAACTTAATAGAGCGTAAAAGAAATGTGTGTAGTCTGATTGTCTGATATCAAGACATAAATGTGCCATGACCTACATTTGATTTAACAGGAAAATCAGGGGAAAACTATTTTTTTTCTAATTATGATTTTGAGTATCAAAAAAATAAAAAAAAACGTATAACTGTATTTTGATTGCAAGAAATTTATAATTAAAGATTATGCAATACACATTGCATAACCATTTTTAATATTTTCACCAACCGTTGCTTGTGTAAATGTTTTTTCATAAATGTATCGAATTTTATGAATTCAATTGATTTTTTATAATTATCTTAAAATGAATTTTCTCTTTTAATTGTTCTATAAATTTTTCTGCCTGTTTTAAACGAAAATTTTCCTTCGACATCAAAAACGAAGAAGTGACAACACCGTTCTGTCACGACTTGTCATCCAGGCATCAGGGAAAGGACGCGTCTCCTGAAATTCATTAAATATTTGAGTTATTTCCTGGTTAGAAGTAAGAAAAAATACCATTTTACACATTGATAATGCCCAATTTGGAAAAAGAAGTGAAACCAAAGACAGTTGCATCAACTCCTTCAATGCATACCAACCTAGGACAAAGTTTTCTGGATCAAGAGAATGTTGACTGTGAATTTATATGTCGAGATCTGTTAAATAACAATGTTAAACGTACAATTGGAGCTCATAAAGTTGTTTTGTGTGCAGCAAGTCCTGTTTTCCGTGCCATGCTCTTAGGTCCACTCAAAGAAAAGGGTCCAGTATCAATTTCGGATGTTTCATACCAAGCTTTCAAATGGCTTCTCTGGTAAAATAATTTTAAGGTTATTTTCACTTACAATTTCACAATTCCTTAAAAAAATTAAATTTGCAGGATAATTTACCGACAAAAAATTGTTCCAATGCCATCTCAATATGAGCACATTTCATTTTATGGACGTGATATTTACATTGCTGCTCAAAAATATGACTGTCAAAAGGCTTTGATTGATATCCGACAAGTGATTGTAGGACGATTGAGAGATTTTCCATCAGAAGCCTGTGTTTGGTTTACACTCTCAGAGATGTTTGATGATCCACTGATTCGATTTTCCGCCATTACCGCCTTCGTAAGTAAAACTGATGAAATTTTAATCAGTTCAGATTTTCGCAACATCTTACCATCGACCATCGCATTCATCTTCAAACAAGAACAATTGAATATCAAAAATGAATTTGACCTGGTAAAGGCTTTGGAAAGTTTCTTACGCCACAATTCCAGTGTAACACTTGAAAATGAGCATATTATCGAAGCAAAACGTCATATCAGATTCCTGACTCTAACAAAAAAGCAAATTCGTGATACGTCTGTTTTGACTCCGCAAGAAAAAATTGAAATTTTATATTGCTATGACACAAATGAAGAAGTCTCGGTAATGAAAACCCTTGAAATGTCATTTGACAAAATGATGCGTGACAAACCTCGTCCAAATATTCGTCGTACTCCCCGTAAAAAAGGAAAACAATCAAAGTAATTCCTTAAAATGTATGTCAGTACATTCAACTTAATATGTACAATTTGATTTAATTTCACTTTTAAGTACACTTGTAAAAAAGACCAAGAAGCAATAATTCACAGTTGAAGTTTTGGTGCAGATTAATTTATTATTGTATAATTCTAATTCTAGTTCGTTTAAACTTTAAACTCAAACTCAAATAATTTAAATTATAAGAATAATAACAATATGTAAACATATTTGAACAAATTTGAACTCAAAAAGTTCCAAAATAAGTACTTTTAACGTCTCTAATCTCTTTTTATGGATTAAACAGAAATTTACAAAATAAATTTACTTAAAAATTAAATTAAATTTGTGCTCCTTTTTTTCTTACTAATTCTTACATATGAGTTACAACAATATCCTCGTCCAACTCATCATGAGCATCATCTTGTTCCTTCTCACGTTGAGCTCGTTCTTGTTCTTCTTTTGATGCGGCTTGTTCCATGCGAGTTATTCGTCGTTCCTGTAAAATAATTGAACATGAAAATTTTTGTTACTTTAAAGTGATTTGGGAAAAAGACTCACTTTCTTATTGTGTCTCACTTCAACAATTATATAGCCAATTACACCTACAACAAGTACAACAAATAACACATAACATTTCATTTCCGCACAGAGAGTTGTTGAATAGGCATATGCAACTACGAAACCTAACGACTCCCAGAGTCGATAATTAGAGAATGCGGCTTCCTTGTTTCTTCGGAAAAGGGTTCCATAGAGACCTGTGATTGATATTCTTAGAATGAAATTTTAAATTTGAATCTTAAAAATTTACCGTTAATTTGTGTTTGCCAGACAGCATCTCCAACTCCCCATAACCCTGATACGAGGAAAAAGATTAATGGATGTTCAGGACTCGGTCTCCAAATTAAACAGAAAATAATTAAACCACCATGTGCAAGTGCTCCCAGTGCAATAATCAAATTTCGTCCAATATATTTCATGATAGATCCAAAAATAATTGAACAAATAGCATTCACGACACCAAAACATATCATCACATATCCAATCATGTGAACTCCCAAAGCACACGCAACATATGCTTGTGTAAAATCTGCTCCAATAAACGCTTGTTCCATACCAATAAAAACTGTAATTGCAATCAATAACTGTTGATTTGGTTTTTTTAGTTGTCTAAATGTTGCGGCCAATAATTGACTTCCCCCGATTTCAATTGCCGTAATTGAGCCACGTCTTCTCTCACCATAACGTCTCAATGGATCAAGGAACAATGCAATAATAATAACAGCAGCAACGATACACGAGAGATAAATTGAACTGATTTCATAAATTTCCCAGTCTGGTGGACGTTCACTTCCACCATCACCACCTTCAACAACACAAAAATGAGCGCCACATTTATCCAAAGCATCTTCATGTGAAATATTTGAGCCATTTACTGGTCCAGCACCTCCATGCACACCATGAACACCACTTGATAAAACAAGACTTGAAACTAAATTTCCCCACAATTCAGCCGTTTGCCATGCAAGGAAGAAGAATCCGAAAAAGCGGACAATGATTGCTTCCACAGCTTGGTCCGTTAATTTGGCATAAACTTGGCCTAACTGTGTTAAGTACGTTGCTTTTGAGGCCCACATTGGAGCAGCACCCAATCCAACCAATATTCCAGCGGGAATTAAAGTGTAAAATCTATTAAATTTGACATTTTGCATCAATATTAGATTTTCATTTAATTTTAGATATCAAAAAATTACATACTTGGGATAGAATTGAGCAGCGATGTACGGCGCATAACATAACATACTGAGACATAACGTCCATTTCACTGTCAATCGTCTTATAACATATGTAGGAACAAAAATGCATGACACAACTAAGGCAGCATAAATAACACTTAAACTTATCGTCCCTAAGCCATCTTTTGCATTAATTGATGATTGCAGGTTAGCAGTTCCCTGTGAAATTTCATCAAATCAAATTACAATTTCCTCATATCATATGATTTTTTTTTTGACATACCTGAAACGCTGTAAATTGCACCATGAACGCAAATGAGACCACAGCAATATTTTTCAATATCCGCCATTTCTCACTTCGTCTTAGCTTGACTTTTTCTCTCTGTATTGAGGCAGTGGTGGACGGTCTCTGATTCTTTAAATGTCCATCTCCTTCGTAGCCTTTGTTTTCTACACCGCCACCGTGATGCATTGTCATCTCTGATAATCAATCGTACTTTACTTTAATATGATATGAATTTAAATCTGTAAAAGTAGAAAAAAATCATGCATGAAAAATCATCATTTTCATATTTCATTCAACATTGTAATTCACGTGAGATTTTTTTATTGCATGAATCTGAGAATGTTTATAATTTTTTTGTTCAAATGAAAAAATATTGTGAGAATAATAGATTGTTTGGACAATAATCATTTAATTTTATATACAAAACACTCAATTACGGAATGATTTGTACTACATGATGAAAAAAATTCTAAACAATTATTATTTTTTTTTTATTGTAGATCAAAATATACAACTTATTTTCATTTTCTCTTCATAGCTGATTTTGCATTCATTCAATTGTGGTTTTCATTGTCAATATCTTGAATGGCCATCTGGACACGTGTTTTTTCGTCTAGATCAGAACGGGGACCGGTAGTGGATCAAATTCAGTCATTTATCCCGAAAAATCATCTTAAGACATGAGTTTCGTTCAAAATTCATCATAAAATTAGGTTGAATCTGTTATTTTTGTATCGAATTGAGGTAATGCAAGTCCGGATTGACGACAGTTACAAAAATATTCCAAATTTGCATTTACAGTCTAAAAGGTGAATCAACTTTAATTACAGTTCATACATTTAATACCTAATAAATTAGATTGCGATACCCGAAAACAAAACAGAAAAAAAACATGCAATATCTAGTTTCATCCAGAATTAGTAAGATTTTCTCTTTTTTACTAGTCGATGACATGACAATGACTTAATTATTCATTTATTTATAGCACAAGTTTTACATTAAAAAAGTATAAATATTCCATAAAGTACTGGTTAACGTGATTATTTTAGGAAAAAGTAATGGAAACTTGTTTCATTTGAGTAAAATTGATACACTGAGGTACCTCAACAGTGTAATTTTTTTGGATTGAGTAACGGAAATGATAAAATGCAATCAAAGAGATGACATTTTATATGAAATCATAAATTTTTGAGCCCACTTGTTCAAAATTTTTGTATTCTGAAGTTAATTTTTCCGATTTTCTTTCTTACTTTTCTCATTTTATCTTATTTTTATCGAATATCAGGTCCAACTCCATAATATTGAGCTTCTCAAAATTTAAATGATGCAATTTCAAGACAACTTTCTCAATGACAGACAGACAAATGGACATATCACTCTCAAAAGCGCATTTTTTCACGAATTCACTATGGGATTTAATTGAAATGTATCGAAACTGCAATAACCGTCACTATTTCGAAATAAATTTTTATTATCTTTATTTCTCAGGGAATATCTAGATATGTCTGGATTTAAAAACAATTGGGTGAGAAACTTTGTTATTTTTTTTTCGTATGTTTGATAATTTAGATTAATCAAATATTGACATAATGAATAACAGCTACTTAATTTTGACTTAAATAAATTAGTGTACAATGTAAATTTGCTTGTTTTGATTCAAATGAGTAAAGTGATAAATGTGAGGCGTTATTATTGTAATTTGCTTGATAAAATCTTTATGAGTTTTATCACGGTTTTTTTTTCCTTGTAAAAAGTTGCATTGTTGATTGAAATGAGTTTACATTTTTTAATGTAAAATATTTATGATAGGATAGTGAGCCCAGAGGTTATGTTATGTTATGATAGCGTACTAGCCAGGAATCGAACGCAGATTCCCAAGATCACCTCAGCCACTTTATATTTTTGGGCTTTTTGTAATCCACATACATCATTCTGTATGTACTAGTGTTGTCTTATCCTAATTAATGTGCATATTGTCTTTTTCTCGAATAGTAATAGTACTATGGATGATTCAGACATATGACAATCTTATGTAGCGTACTTTTGGTAGGTGGTCACCCATCCAACAACGAGCACCGTTCACAGTTGCTTAACCTAGTCAAACGAACGACTGTATGCTAAACCACTGCACCAACGGTACGCTTTTAAAGAAGAATTTGTCTCCAATTTGCCTTAACTAGGGCTCAAGCATTGGTCATTCCTCAATTTAAATCGAGGTGACCACAATAGGACTCTTTGAGACCGCGGTGGTGCCCTTGTAAAACCTGACCTAATCTTCCTAGGGCTCAATATCATCAAAAAGGTCCCGAATACTCACAGCCCATTTTATTTCAAAAGAAAATTAATGTAATTTTGACATCACGACATCATGCACGTGTTCCCACTGATTATTTCCCATTAAAATCTCGCAAATTATGCATAAATGTTCATCTACCTGTTCTATATTACCGGAAATGCTAATTACACTTTTAGCATTGTATTGTACCTGTGCACCGCAAAAATGCATTTATATGTAATGTCATATCAAACAATTATTTGAGAATGAAATCTTCTCATTAATTACCCAGAATAATTTTCCCATCATAGAAATAAAATGAACATGAAAAATTCAATGTCAATAAGAGATGAGTCAATTTTTTGACGTCAAATCACTTACCACAGTTAATTTTTTTTTAATCCTGATCAATTTTAGTCGTAATCGAAAATGAAATTTTTATAAATTCAAATTTTTTTGGAAAAAATCTTATAAATGATCTATTTTCAAATTTTATCACTCATGTTCTTGTACAAAAGCTGTAAATTCTATAGAATATTTTTTGTTCACATATCTGAATTTAACTGAAATTTTTTTTAAACCTCTATGCAAATTAAATTGAAAATTACTATAATTAATAAAGTAAATTGTTTTATTATAAATTTTATGAAGCGTTTCTTTTTTTTTCTTTTGATTTTATTCCCAACTAGACACTTCAACGTCCCGAGCTCAACTGAATGTTGGAAAATTCTGTGCGAAATATTACTATTATTTTGTTCTGCTCATCTTCATGAATGAATAAAAATTTTAAAGTTTGTATATATGGATATTTTGTTGATAACTCGTATGATAAAAGTAAGTTGTGTTTGTAATGTAGTTTGATTTTTTTTTTGTTTAAATTTTATTTCATTTTAAACAATAGACGTTAATGGACAAGTACAAATCACAAAATGCATGACATATTCATGTTGGTTTTAATACAATGGAGATTTATTAATTTTGCTTTGAATTTTTAACGGATTTTAGACACTCGTGCCTTAGGTCCGTCATTTCTCAAACTGCAATCTTCGGAATAAATTGTCTGTATCGGATTGCCTTCGAATTAGAGGGCTCATAGTTAGTCTGGGATGAAATTTAATGAAAAAGTGAATGTGAATTATGAAAATACACTTTTGCACATCGTTCACGATAACGTTCCATTATTTTTTTGTATTTTAAACTGATTTTTTTAATTGATAGCTCATAAAGGTAGTTGTAACTTATAAAAATAGAATGAAATTGAATTGATTCATAAAAAAATAATGAGAAATTTTCTTTTTCATTCATAGTTTGTACAGGAAATGTTTTTTTTGTTTTGATGTAGTGAAAATTTTAATTGAAGTCCAAACGTGCCTGAATGATGGCCTAAGCGCAGACTTCAACAGCCGCCCTGTAAATCTGAATCCTCTCCGAAGTTTCTGATATTGGAGATGACATTCAACTTGAATTCAAGAAAAGTCTACCTGAAAAATTAAGTTGGTAAATCGTGGCCCCCCGAGCAAATTTTACAAGGAACAGTGATGAGACGACCCAATTCCGTCTTATCAGCATTTCAATTCAAAATTAGAAATAATTTCCTTGAAGATCAAATATCAAAATAAATTTAACATTGTATGCATTTTTAGTATCAATAATTCAAATTTTCTTCATAAGATTTTCTTGTATGCACTTCAAGGTTGATATTATACACATAATTTAAGATTAGTCTGACATTCATCATCTCATCTATCATAAATTTTGTTACATTTATCTAATATTATTTTCAAAATGTTTTACGTTTTAACGTGTGTTACATTTTTTTAAGTTTTAAATATTATTTTCATCGTTTTAAGTGAGGAAGAAAAAGAAAATAATCTTATCAACTTATCTCAGATAATGTGTATTAAAAAAATCATCATTGCAACGTGCGCTTTGACGTTGATAGATTTATTCCTGTTTTTTCGAGCTTACCCCAAAAGTTTTCAAACTAGTATGATCTGGTTTAGATTGGTCTGAGAAAATTAATATGAAATTTAAATAATTTTTTTTTTATTTCGTCTTTTCCTTATCTCGTAAAAGATATGGAATTCAAGCAAAATTTGATGATTTTTTTAAGCACATATCCAGTTTAATCTCATTTTTTTATGATGATGTCTGGCTATGTTGTGTTGAGTTGATAAAACTTTAAATAAATATTTTGAGAAGCATAGAAAGATTAATTTTTTTATTGTTGACTAGGTCAAGTCAAGTACTTACATGAGAATTACCTTGAAATTGTGTTTCAGTGTTGGCAAATATTCAGTCATTATTTGATTTTGATTCAAAAAACATTTAGTTTTATCTTTTTTGACATTTGATGGACTTTGTGGCAACAAGATTCTGATTTCAAAAGTTCGAATTGAGGTTAAATTCATTTTCAAAAAATATTGTCTTGAATTTAAATCCCTCACATGTAAAACAGTTGTTACATTTCCTCTTGAGCTGTATTTTGAAATTTGAATAGTTCTGAAAGTTCACTCAAAGATGTCGCGCTTTCACAAAAAAATTGCCTCCATTTAATAGGCGGAGCTTAATTTACTTGTTAAAATAAGTATCCAATTGAAAAGGAAATTTAAGTTTTCCGGACATCAAGCAAGAGTTTAATCATCAAAGAAACTGAATCCTACAAATCCGTGAAATTTCCATAATCATTTTAAGAGAGGCCTCGGGATCGAAGAAGCACAATTAATGCGATATGAAATTAAAAATAAAAAATTTTTCGATTTCATATATTTTTTTTGTTGTCTATAAAATTTCCTTTTATTTGACTAGAATATTTCATTTTTTTAAACATATTTTTTTTCGACTAGAAAATGTTCGTAAATTCACCTTAAAATTTATTTTTTTAAATTTAAAATTAATCTATGTATATCAACCAGATCATAAAAAACTACACACATTGAGAATACATATAAAATATTATTATTATTAGATAATTAGATTCATTTACCAAATTGAAAATTTTCACTATAATTATTAGAACTAGTTAAATTATTGGTCTCTATAATGGTTCGAATTATGGGTGTGGGATCTGAAGATGAACTTTGTGGTGGTGGATGAGTTAATGAAGTTGCAGGTGGATGACATCAAATTGTCCTTTGTCATGCCATAATGTTACTTCCAAAATAGTTAAAATTAAAATCATCTTCAAATAAAATTTCCTCATTTGTATTTGAGTGCATATTGATGCCCAATTCAATTGGATCGATTGTGGTCACGTAATATTCATTTCCGATATCTGTCGTTCGTCGTGTTGTACGGAGGCCACATTCTTGGACGACTTCATCTTTTGGAATTGGATTCAGGTAATCTGTGTGACGTATAAAAGGAGGAAAAAGAAATAAAATTTAATTAATTTATGTAATTTTAATGATAAATTTCAATTTCATTACGAATGTTATGAGTGCAATTCAAAGGTCGCGTGTGACACACATTTTAAAAACTCAAAAATCTCTCACCAGAATCGAGTATTGTATATGATTGATAACTGTTATTAGTATCAGATGGATGCATGATTTGAACCTCAACATTGCGTTTAATTCCATTGAGAATTTCACCTGCAGATCGTCTGATATCAGTATGGCCGCCATTTTCGTATTCAATTTGATGATTTTGCTGTTGATTTTGGTATCCCAAGTCACTCTGAAAACATAAAAATTCGTTGAAATTCATCGCCTTACATTGAAATGTTTAAAATTTTCTCCTTACTGTATGATACACGACACTTTGCCCTGACTGTTGTGACCCCTCATTTTCATTTCTTGGCATAATATTTGCTGCTGCAATCATTGCTTCGTCATTTGAGTAGGAAGCTGCTTCAGATTCACGTTTGGCTGCTGATTCCTCCATTTTGAAGAATAATTCTAATCTCTGTTTTTTCTGTAATTTTAATTTAAAGAAATCGTTAAAATTGAATTTAAATTTAAAAGGCAAAAAAAAACGTTACATGTTCCCATGCTAGGATATTGACTTCGGAATCTCGACTAGAAATTGTCCACAGATGTCCAGCACCTTGTGAGGCCTTACTCCCTTTACGAAAATGTGGGTTAATTGAAAGGTTGTGTCGCACAGAATTCTTCCATCGATCATCATTTGACTTGTAATACTTAAATCTATCACTGCAAAAAAAAAATATAAAAAAATTATATGAATGTTGACAAAAATTTAAATGAGCGTCATCTGTTCAAAAAATTCAAATTCAATCATGTTTTAAATTCTTTCTCCTTGAATACACCTAAACTTTTGTAGTACCATATACAGGAGGACTATCAATATTCGTTTAAGTTGAAAAAAAAATGAAAATTTAAATATAAAAATTATACCAAAATTCACTTTATACTATTCACGATACACGACTAGCGCACATGAAAAATGTGAGAACCATTGCCTGACGCACAAAGTACATTTAACAGCAAGTTTTTTTTATTGCTGTCATTTCATATTATGTATTTCCTGCTTTTGAAGTAGAGTTTTCTTTTTCATATTTCAATAGACAGGGAATGGTTGCAATGAGAAAATTTCGAGATGACTTTTGAAGTGTGGAATTCACTCGTACTCGAAGGCAATTTTAAATTAAATTAAACGGACTTTATTTTTTTTCATTGTTAAATGTTTCTGCCTAGCAGTTTCAAAAAAAAAAATAAAATAAAATATTTCATTTTTTTTTCATATCACTACATAGCATGCTCAATGAAAATTAAAAGAATTTTTCGTATTTTAGTCCATATTTTTACACGAATAGCACTTAAAATTCGTGATTTCTCAATAAAAACTTTTATATTTCTATTAAGTTACTTTCTCGGCTTTCTCTGAAATGTCGTTAAATTGAATAGAAACCTTAATTCTCTGACACTTGTTCAAAATATATGAAAATTTTGTATCCACCCTTATCATATCTCGTTCAATGTTCACATAAAGCACTCACTTTTCCGATTTGACACATCAAATCAAACGTAGTATGCAATGCTAATAATATGATAATTTAACACAATTTAAAAGCACGTGTTCGAACAAAATACATATTGAAATGTTTATGTTGGTCATGAATCAATATTATTATTATGGTTTTTGTAATATAAATTATTACTTTTTTTATTCTGTTTTTTTTTTTTTTTATTTTAAGGGACAAGAGCATTCACTGATCCGTGAAATGGATCCTTTCGATTTTTGTGTGAGTGATTCAATGGAAAAATGAGACTTAGTGCAAGGTCCTGAGGTAGACAAACCAGGGAAAGGACATAAATTTGAGTTTCAATCGACCTTCTTTGACACAGTTTGAAATCAAATTCGATGGAATCCATCACTGAATGCTCTCAATTTAAGTATTTTCTGATTTCAAGGGTGTCTTCAAGTGTGAATTAGCACTGAGATCTACGATTGGGTGTATTGTACATCAAATTTTACTTGAAATGTGATGACCCTCGGTATTAGTGATCGATTTCAATGAATGAAAGCCACATTAATAGAATTCTAATTTCATTTGAATTCAGGTGCAACAATAAAAAAAGCATAAAACACAATATTTCTTTTCTAAATTAGGATTTTAATACAGGAAAAACAGGAACATTTAAAAAACGTTTATTGTCTCGTCACACATGATCACTCACATGCACACACACACACACACACACACACACCACCGAACTACCCTTTGATGCATTTAATAGTTTAAACATTTAACATATCTGAACCTTAGCATTTTTAGTCTAGAGGTAACATTTCCAGATACAAATTTTAATGAAATTTTTCAGTTTCGTTGAATGGAGCTTCAATTCCTAGCTGGTTTGTTTGAAGGATGAATGAATTTCATTTAAATTTCACGCATGTAAGACACATTGCACATTATTCATGTTCATAAGGAGACAAAAAGGCATAAACGGGGGAAGAACTTTGAAAATAAATTAAAGTTTTAATTGAAACAATTAAATTCACATTTTATTAAATGATATTCCGTATTGAAAATGAAAATGTGAGGTGAAACATCGACCTTTAATCAGGCTAAAGTGAATTTCATATTCAAGGAAGAGTTTATTTGGTCATTATGACGCACATTTATCATCATCAATGAAAAAAAAAAAAGTTTAATTTTCCTTAATTCACTTCATTCATTTCCTCGTCCATCGCTTTTTTTCTGCTGTACAAGAATAAATTTTCATTTGTTCCTCTACAAAGCAAGTCAACACACGACCCATTGAATTTGTATGATAAAATAAGGCGGTATTTCGTACCAAGCACCAATTATTGATATTTTTTTCCTTTTCAAATGAAAATGTATTTGCACTTATCATATTTCATTTTCATTGTATAATGTTTTTATGTAGCGCTTTTCGTGTATATCTATCATTATATACGCACACGACATGAATACATTAGTTGGATAGGTTTTTCCTCCATTTTCTTTTTTTTTTGTATTTTATTTTTCATGTAGAAGTGCTTCACTTTAAAAAAAAATATGAAATAGAAAAAAAAACATGAATATTATGTTAATGGTCTTACATTTTTTTCTTTTTCAGAGTTATGAAATTATGATAAATTTGAAATTGAAATCGGAAAAGTAACTAGCAAAGTCCATAGAACAGAATTTCACTTGACATTTCATTTGACGTTTATTATCTATAGAAACACATACGAAAACTTCAAAATTTTGTATGTGGAATTTTGAAATGTCAAGATGAATTCGTGTCTATGGACTTAGCCCGTAACGAAAACTGCGTCTTTTTGTAGAATTTAATTACAAAAAAAATTAAAACTCTTTTTTTCCATGAATTTTTTAGTCAAATTTCGGTTCTTGAACTCATTTTGCTTTGGTCTAGTCAAAAATAATACCCAAGAGGTTTGGTAGAGGAACAAATGCCGTGTTTTTCCGCTCGGTTGTAAGATTATTGTCAAAAATATGAAAATATTTCTTCAAAGTGTTAACATTTTAGTCTCAGAATGAAAAAAGAGATTTCCCGTTCTGATGTATAAGCGCTGGTCCATTTAGGTAATCGGTCTTTTTGATGAATCTCTCAACTAAGCTTCTTTCAACTAAGCTTCGTCCATATGAAGAAGGAACTTCATGTCAAGTAATTACTGAGTTGAAAATTTCATCAATGAATTTCATGAAATTGGTAATCAAAACAACAAATAATAAACAAAAACCGGTATTAACAAAATATTTGCTGGAATTTTTCAGTCAAAATAGCAACAAGAATATCAACAGAAATAAAAAAACCCATTCAAGTAACTAGAGAGAAAAAAAAACACATTATAACACACATATCAGCTTCAAAAAATAAATTGAAACGGTTTCTATAGTGAAGAGATTTTTTTTTCATTATTATTTGTTGTTGTTTCCATCCAAATTTAAGTTATTTGCGAAAATCTATGATTAAATGTACGTATGTTTGTTATTTGCAAGTTTTTTTTATTTGTGTATCTTAGCACCCCTTAATCAGCAGAGCACCAGACAAGCAACAATTGTTGTTGATTGTTTGCAGCCACAACGATAACCTCACCAAGGCAAATAAAGGGGCTTGTTTAAGGATAACATTATGATACACTTTTATGTCTTACAACTATTAAAAAAAAAATAATTGTAGTTAGGAAACGGGTTGCTTGACTTTTGATTCACTTTTTGAAATTTAATTGAACAGCTGCTTCATTCATAAAAGTATCAAAAAAAAACAAAAATTACTTACGAGATCCATTGATAAATTCCAGACACTGTCAATTCACCCTGATCTTCAAGTGCGTATTCAATGAGTTCGGTGTAAGTAAATGGAGGTTTCTTCGGTCTAAATTCAATAATTTTATGAAAAAATGTGTGATTTTTTTTTTTTTAAATTTCAACAGAAAAAACTCACGTCTTAGCTGTATTATTTTCAACGACAATATTTTCACCAACATTCGTATCGTCATCCTCAAAACAGGTTTTTTCTTGGCCATTTCCGTCAGTGTTTGAACTGTTCATTGCTTTACGTTTGGCTTCTGGAGATAAATGCGGTAATTCGTCAAGTTTGAAATTTAGTAACCATGATAAATTTTTGTCATCAGCGTCTTCTTGCTGTGCACTCACACCAGGATCGGGATCGTGATTATTGAGCAGTTGTTGGTCTATGGTGAGAATTTTATTTTAAATTAGGAAAAATACTTTGAAAAATTAATTTTAACCCTCATATGCACGGTTGGGTCTTATAAGGAAATTTTCGTTTAATTTTTATCTTCACCTTTATTGTTAAATTTAGCAAAATTGAGCCTTTTTCCACAATTTTTCAGATAAATAAGTCAAATATAAACGGGTAAAGGCTAATTTCGTCTCAATTTCACTGTAAATGGACCTACCTTTACCAGGATCCGTTGGAACAACATGAGCACTCATAATATTCCCGGACTCCATTATCATATTATGTCCGCTCGTCTCATGTATCTGATAATGTTGATTTAATTTTGGATCTTCACTCAAAACCGCACTATTACAATTTTGTAACACAATCAAATCATTGCCATTCCAGATAGTTTGGGCATATGCCGTATTGTGCGGATCAATATTTTGACTTTGATGCACAATATTATCGAGATTTATAAAACTACCATGATCAAAGGCCACATTGGCCAATTCAATGAATTGTTGTTGGATATTTTGACCGTTACTGTACTGCACGTTCAAGTCATTTCCGTGATTTTTGTTATTAAGTGGCTCATGGACAGGCATGAGCTCAATTACGGTGTGTGTATTTGGAGATGATTGTGATTCGAGGGGATCATATTGGAGACGTTTCATTATTTTATGACTACCGTTTGACACTAACGTACTTGAATTATCTAAAAACATGTTTTCTTCGTCTCCATACTCAGTTTTTCTTTTCACTGACATTCGATTTGTGTCCATTATTAATTTTTTTATTTTATTTTAAATAATTCATTTTTGTAATAACACAAAATTATTTTACTTTTCAATATTTTTTTTTTGTTTTCAGTTATCACTTATTTATTTTTTTTACAATATGAGAAAAAAAAATTTTTAATTCAATTCAAAATTTTTAGTATTCAGAACCGTTTCATTAAACGTTTCAAGCTCGACTGAAGCCAATACCAAATGCGATTGATGCGAAAGGTATCCTTTTTTTCTATTAAATATATTTTTTTTTTTCAAAAACTGTCAGTTATCGGATACATTTAAACGAAAACTACATTTAACGAAAAGAAATTACACGCATGAGTGGTTTAAGTTATTTTCCACCATTAATGAAATTCAGTTTGGTGCTTGAGCTTAAACTTAAATGTGGTGTTTATTTTTTTAAAGCAAGGAATAACATTTAAATAAAAAAAATTATTTTAAATTGTGATGTCAATGAAATAATTTTGACAATTAAATTTCTGCCTACTATGATCCTGAAAGCAATGTACGATGATTAAAAAGCGAATAAGTCAACAAATTACAACGATTAAAAAAGAATCGATGATACAGTTTGAGACTTTATAAATATTGGGATTAGTTTGATGTAATAACTTTTTTTTGATTTATTTATTGGTCCTTAAAAGGACCGTTTTTCTGTATTTATTTCATTTTCCTGATTGATTTAACCTCCGAAACCGTACAATGTACGTCCTTGGCGTTTCAAGGCATAGACAACATCCATTGCAGTGACGGTCTTACGTTTGGCATGTTCAGTGTATGTGACAGCATCACGAATTACGTTTTCTAAGAAAACTTTCAAGACACCACGAGTCTCTTCATAGATCAAGCCAGAGATACGCTTGACACCACCACGACGAGCCAATCGACGAATGGCAGGCTTTGTGATACCTTGGATGTTATCACGCAATACTTTACGATGACGCTTGGCACCTCCTTTACCAAGACCTTTGCCTCCTTTTCCACGTCCAGTCATTTTTTAAATTGTTTTTAATTTGATGTGTATTTGATGAAATACAAAAATTTACTGATGTTTGAATCGAATTCTGCACTCGTATTTATACTCAAATCAGAATGAGAGGGGAAATTCTTAAAATTCATGAAAAATACAAATTTTACCATTTTCATTGAAGAAAATTTTTTGAAAAGTTTTAAAGAATGAAATTTAAGTCATTCATCAATTAAATTTAAATAAAATGAATTAAATTTTTTTATATTTTTCAAGAAAATAAGAAAAATCTGATAATTTTGATTTCCCCTCTCTTGACATCAGTTCCCGCCCTTCATTGCCTATAAATACAGACACACATTTCGTCGCAACTTCATTCGTATTTTGTGTTTCAAATGTAAAAGACAAAAAAAACTTCTTAATCTCTTATAAATGGCTCGTACCAAGCAAACTGCCCGTAAATCAACTGGTGGAAAAGCTCCACGTAAACAATTGGCAACCAAGGCTGCACGTAAAAGTGCTCCAGCAACTGGTGGTGTCAAGAAACCTCATCGTTATCGTCCTGGTACAGTTGCTCTTCGTGAAATTCGTCGTTACCAAAAATCAACTGAGCTTTTGATCCGCAAATTGCCTTTCCAACGTTTAGTTCGTGAAATTGCTCAAGATTTCAAAACTGACTTGCGTTTCCAAAGCTCAGCTGTCTTGGCCTTACAAGAAGCCAGTGAAGCTTATTTGGTTGGATTATTTGAAGATACCAACTTGTGTGCCATCCATGCCAAGCGTGTCACAATCATGCCAAAAGACATCCAATTGGCTCGTCGTATTCGTGGAGAACGTGCTTAAAATTAATCAGACCTCAATCGCATTCCAAAAACGGTCCTTTTCAGGACCAAAAACTTAATTGAGAAAAAGTTAACTTAAATCTTACATCTATTCATAAAATTTACATTTTCTAAAGAAATTCTAAACATTACTCGCTGGCATCACACAATATTGATACTATTTTTAAAAATACTATGACAAATCTCGCAAATAATGAATGAAAAATTAAAGTAAATTGGCTTCATATCGACAGCAAACCAAATTTTACACAATTTTGAAGAATTTTAATGCCTTCCAACATATTCGAGATTCATTCAAAATTTTAAGCTTGGCATCAAATGAATTTAAATAAAAATGTTCTGAAAATCTTCGAAAAGAATTGAGTTTTTCTTCTTGGTCAATAAAAAAGAGGAAGTTTGAGAGAGAATTTTCAAGAAATGAAATGATTTGATTGCGTTCAACTTTTTCATATGAATTTGTTAGTCCTAATAAGGACTGTTTTTTGTTTGAGATTTTTCTTGAGTTGGCGCGTTTAAGAATTTACTTCTTTTTTGGAGTAGCTTTCTTTGCTGCGGGTTTTTTAGCTGCTGGAGCCTTTTTTGGTTTGGGTGTTTTTGGCTTCTTGGCGGCGGCTGCTTTTGGTTTTGTTGCCTTTTGCTTGGGTTTTACTGTACCGGCTTTCTTTGCAACTTTAGCTTTGGCAGCTTTTTCCTTCTTTTCACCACTTTTCTTGGCGGCTGGTTTTTTGGCTACTTTTTTCTCACCAGTTTTCTTTACTGCTGGTTTCTTGACAGCAGCTTTCTTAACAGCAGGCTTCTTGGCAACTTTTGGTTTTTCACTCTTCTCCTTGGCTGGCAATTTGAAGGAACCTGAAGCACCTTTTCCCTTAACTTGGACCAATTTTCCACTGACAACGGCATTTTTCAAGAATTTCTTGATGAATGGAGCCAATTTTTCAACATCAACTTTGTTGTTGGCAGCCAAATATTTCTTGATTGCTGGCAATGATGATCCTTTGCGTTCTTTCAATTCTTTGACTGCAGCAAGAACCATTTGAGCAACTGGTGGATGGGTTGGTGCAGTTTTTGGTTTTTTGGGACCGGCAGCAGCTTTGGCCTTGGGTTTTTTGGTGGCTGGTGATGCAACAGCAACTGGAGCTGATTCAACTACGGCGTCAGACATTTTAGTTTGATTAATTTGATTTGAGTTTTAAAATTTAACTTGATAAATTACGAATATCAATTTAGTGCGCCCTCTGTAACAACATTCATTAAGTACGACTGTTTTGCCCAAGAAGTAAGGCACAAGAAAATTTTCATTGACTTTCATGGATGTTTTGACCAAATTTTTATGATCTTCCATTTTATTTTTATTAATATTTTGAAATAGAGAAAATATTTTCATAAAATATTCATTGAAAATCATAAAAAATATACTAAACAAACAAGAAAACTCAAAATTGTACTTTTAAAGCAAATCACAACCGTTTTTGATTCAATTTTATTCAAAAATCATTGCAAATTCCCAAAAAAATTTCATTTATTTTTCGATTTTCTTGAAAATCAAGAACAAAATTTAGATTTTTTCGTTTTTTATGATAAATTTAAAGTGTTATCTTTTAAATGTAGAAAAATTTTTTTAAAAAATGTGATGAAAATCAAAGAAAATCGATAAATATGACAGCAGTCCATGAACTTTCACAATGGAGCATTTCAGTCTGAGTAATTTTAAAATGTTCTTTTTTTATGGAAGCTCGTGTGATTTCACATAATTTCGGTTAAATTTCAATACATTTTGTAATTTTTTATGTCTTTAATTCAAAATTTCCAAAAATTATTGTTGAATTTCGTTGTAATTGACTTTTAAAAATTTCTGAAAATTATGATCGAACATTTGAAGGTTAATTTAATGAAGGTAATATTTCTTCCTTCATGTCATATATTTTCTTCTCAATAAAATTTCTTTCATGTAAATTATTTTTATTAAATTTCAAACGTGCCCGAAATCATTTCATAATGCTAATTTTTCGTTTTACATATAATTTTATGTAAAAATTTCTTGACAAAAATTAAATGGAACAAAAAAAGAAGAAAAAAGAAGAAAATTTCATTCATGTAAGTTAATATGACTAAAGAATTTTTGAAAAAAACATTGATGAATTTTTTCTTAAGTTTTAATAAAAAATAATGAGGTTTGTTTCATGAGTGTTGATTTGAATCCAAAATTGTTTTAAATTGGTCAGAATAATCACAAAATGCTGGCTTTGACGTTTTTTTTTTGTTTGACATAAAATTGCCGGACGGCCTCCAAACAAGTCCAAATTGACTTTTCTTTGAATCAGATGGAAATTACGTCTAACAATATCAGACTCTCTTAAAAATCTGTAAAATCATAGTCAGTCATTCAAATCAGACCAAATTCAGCATTAGAAAGAGCAGTTCGACGTTTAATACAAAAAAAAAATCAAATTTTTATTCTAAGCAAAATTTATTTTTCGTATATTATTTTTCTTGTAGAAAATCATCTTTAAAATGTTTTTATTTTCTTAAACTAATTTTTATTAACGTAAACTCTTATTGAAGTTTATTTTCATTTAAAATTTGGACGGATTCGTTTAATTTTATCTTAAAATTTAATACATATTGGAATGTAAACTTTTAAGTGGATGTACGTGAGTTCCTTACATACTAAAACAAATGTAAATCAACGATTGATGAAAAATATTTCATTTTTAACTTTAAAAGATTCGTGTATCGGCCGGCATTGTGCTGACTGAAGTTGAATGAGGTGTTACCGGGCGTGATCCAGCCAATGAATGTGTTGTTGAAGCATTTAACGATTGCATTGTTCCCATCTTCAAAAAAAAATAATTTATAAATTTGACAATTAGGTTTAAAATATTTCATGAACTTACTCTCAAGTGTGCCAAATCTTCCAATTTCGTCAAATCAGCAAGTTCAACGTATAAGCTGTACACTGTGAGCCATCCATATAAGCCTGCTGGAACGATGAGGCACCAAATCAATGTGATGAAAATGTTATACGCGAAAATCAAATCATTGACAATTGAGAAGAACAAAAGGGCAAAGAATCGGAAACAGATGAACACGGCAAAGCACCAAAGCCATGGCATGATTTTTTTCTCATGTTCCTAATTGTGAAGTAAGAAAATATAAATTAGTATTATTTTAAGGCAAATATTTAAATAAAAATTAAAAAAAAATATTAAATATGAATAAAATCATAATGATAATGATAAAATGAACGTCTCAAGGAAATCAAATTAAACCATGACACAAAAAAAACCAAAATCAACGAAAAGGACCAAGTCAAAGACGAATATTACCTTGTTATTTAGATATCTACTTATACATTTTCCATCTTTCTTCGCAAACTGAGGGAATTTCATTACAAAAAAAAATATGGGAAATAGGAATAATTTTAAAGGATTTTATGATTTTACTCCAAAATTTCAACTAATCAAATTTAAAAAAAATTGACTCACTTTTCTCAACGCAATAATCAACATCAAACTGGTAACAAACAAAATACAAGCTCCAACAAATGAAAATAATGCAAACACAATGAGTGTATTCCTGATATGCACATTTCCCACATAAACGAATTCATATGAAATGATGTAATATCCGTAGTGTGTGCTCCCAGGAGCAGCCATCGCTAAGCAATACAGATCGAAAACAGCAGTAAAAATTGTGAAAATTGATACAAACTAGAAATAAAATTGAAGTTAACTCTAAATATGAGCTTGAAAGTGAATAAATTGTACCAATGCAAATAATCCTGTGAAAAATGCTGCCTTTTGAATATCAGTGTTGTGTAAAATTGGTTTTTGGTACCATGGAACTGCCACAGACTTCATTGAGCGAGATCGTCTTGTGCTAGAAAATGAGAAATAATATTGTGATATTTACACATCAAATTAAGCGAAAATATCTTACGTTCCACTAATTGTCGTTGTGGATCTATAAGTCGAAGGTGTTTTTCTTCCGTAATTCATTGTGTTTTAAATTTTTGTAACAGTTTTCTATGAATTTATGTGTCAATTCTTAAAAATATCAATCTTAAGGCACTTAAATGATAAAATTTGATATTAACTAGGTAAAAAAGTTAAAAGAAATTAAAAATAAAATTATTTGTTTACACCTTATATTGGGTGAGGTTTTTTATGGTTACCAGATGTTTCGATTTTGGTTACAACTGAAATTTGAATGCAGGGTTGGTAATTTTTGATTGATTTGAATTTTATCAACAAAAACAAACCGTTAAAAGTATGTTTACTGAAATTTAGAAAATATTTTACGTTTTTGTACATATTTTTGATTCTGGTGAAGAAAGTCCTCAATCACAGAATAAATATTTTATCTTAAATAAAAAGCAAGGACAGTAATAGTTTGACGAAGAATAAAAATGTGAAATTAAAACAAGATAGAAAAAATATGCTTTGAAAAATAAATTTTAACTTTTTCTTGATTGATTTTTTGGTCCTGAAAAGGACCGTTTTTGTGAATGCGATTGAGGTACGATTGAATTTAAGCACGTTCTCCACGAATACGACGAGCCAATTGGATATCTTTTGGCATGATTGTGACACGCTTGGCATGGATGGCACACAAGTTGGTATCTTCAAATAATCCAACCAAATAAGCTTCACTGGCTTCTTGTAAGGCCAAGACAGCTGAGCTTTGGAAACGCAAGTCAGTTTTGAAATCTTGAGCAATTTCACGAACTAAACGTTGGAATGGCAATTTGCGGATCAAGAGCTCAGTTGATTTTTGGTAACGACGAATTTCACGAAGAGCAACTGTACCAGGACGATAACGATGAGGTTTTTTAACACCACCAGTTGCTGGAGCACTTTTACGTGCAGCCTTGGTTGCCAATTGTTTACGTGGAGCTTTTCCACCAGTTGATTTACGGGCAGTTTGCTTGGTACGAGCCATTTTTAAGAATTAGAAGTTTTTTTTTGTCTTTTACGTTTGAAACACAAAATACGAATGAAGTTCCGACGAAATGTGTGTCTGTATTTATAGCCAATGAAGGGCAGGAACTGATGTCAAGAGAGGGGAATGTAAAATTATCACATTTTTGCTATTTTCTTTTAAAATACCCAAAATCTTAACTCATTTTATTTAATTTTAATTGATGACTGACTTAAATTTCATTAATTAAAACTTTTTAACAATTTTTCTTCAATGAAAACAGTGAAATTTGTATTTTTCATGAAATTTAAGAATTTCCCCTCTCATTTTGATTTGAGTATAAATACGAGTGCAGAATTCGGTTCAAACATCAGTAAATTTTTGTATTTCATCAAATACACATCAAATTAAAAACAATTTTAAAAAATGACTGGACGTGGAAAAGGAGGCAAAGGTCTTGGTAAAGGAGGTGCCAAGCGTCATCGTAAAGTATTGCGTGATAACATCCAAGGTATCACAAAGCCTGCCATTCGTCGATTGGCTCGTCGTGGTGGTGTCAAGCGTATCTCTGGCTTGATCTATGAAGAGACTCGTGGTGTCTTGAAAGTTTTCTTAGAAAACGTAATTCGTGATGCTGTCACATATACTGAACATGCCAAACGTAAGACCGTCACTGCAATGGATGTTGTCTATGCCTTGAAACGCCAAGGACGTACATTGTACGGTTTCGGAGGTTAAATCAATCAGGAAAATAGATGAAGATAAAAAAACGGTCCTTTTCAGGACCAACAAAATTATTAATAAAAGGTTAAAAAAAAACCAAACGATATCTGACTTTACTTCGTACAGAGAGCGAGACATCCAATTTTTAGCAATAAAAATAAATTAAATAAAACAAACATACTATTACTTTGAAGTGTGATATCGATTTGAATATTATCCTGAGTCATACTGCTTTGTATTGTTTTATTTCAATTAATCTTCTTCTTTAAACCACGAAAGCCCTTGAAAATTTTGTTAGAAAGAATTTTCATCAGATTATTGACTCTGGCATAAAATTATATTTTACTTGATAATGAGATAGAAAGAATTAATTTTAAAGCACATACTTTCCAATTTTAAAGCACATACATTGTAATTTCTCAAAACCGATACACCAGAGTCACATTTATTATTTATATTCGTATTTTAAATTTAGGATCTGGATGGGAAAAGCAGCATGTAAATCCGTATTTGAGTTTTTTTTGTTTCAATATATAGGTTGACACACGATCCCGTACCTATGATAGTTTAATTCTTTATGGAAGAACATTCAAAAGTACACTAAAACTCCTGTAAGTTCAGCAAGACGACCTTGTGACAAGTACAAAAATTACAATTACAAAAAAAAAACATTCATACTTTTTCAGTAAACTTAATTCAAGTTTTACCATACCGAAAATGCATTTCGCGTCGCCACCGGATCATAAAACTCGCAAATAGAGGAGCATTACTGTAATCTTATGTATTATGCATGCAAGAATGATTGATCTGTCAATCAAGAAAGTTGTGATAGTGATAGAATTTTTTGAGAGAAAGAGATAGCTTATTGTTAATAAAGTTGAATGGAAAGAGATACAAATTTCATATAGGCTTTTATGTATGTTCCTTAACATTTCACTTTCTTTTAGAAATCAACCATCATGTCGTCTAGACCACAACAACAATCCTCCATCAACCCCAACTTCCACTTCGGTGTGCTCTTAGAGCATTTTGGCTCCGAGAATCAGTTTCTCGTTGGTTTGGCCAATTATTTTTGGCACAACTGTCCGGGATTTTACCGGGATCCGAACTGGAAAGTTGTAAGTATAAAATAAAATTTAGAAAGGTCATGCTAGTGACATTCAAACGCATTCCATGTATAAAAATTATGTTTCAATGTATACATGGTTAAATATCATGAATGACCCTAGCATGACCCATAAAAATAATAATGTTAAGAAGTGAAGTGAAATTTTGTAAAATAAAATTAAAAATAATATTGAAAAAATTACCACAAAAAATGTGGAAAGAAATGAAAATATGTAAATGAAAGAAAATATTAAGTTCTAAGTAAAAATAATCATCGTTGGTTGGTGTTATTAAAAAAAAATATAATTATAAATGAAACAAAAAAAAAATATTAATATGAAAGAACATGAATGTAAAAATTACTACTTATTGTGTATGAAGTTTAAATAACAATGCAGAAATATTTTGTTGGAAATAAAAAAAAATAAATAACATTTTTAGAATATATTGAACTAAATTTCAAATGCGAATAAAATGTAAAGTGGTCATAAATATTATTCAAAAAAAAAACAAAGATGTATTTTTTTCAATTGATAATTTAAAAAATCGAAGATCTTATAATATACCTCAATAGTGTGAAATAAATTAATGTGCGTGAAAAAATTAATTTTAAAATTGACAGAATTAAACTTTTTTGTGGAATTATTTGAATGCATGTACTACAAAAATTAATCAAAAATCTCTGCACACTGTAGGGGAGTATCTATTAAACTTGAGTATACACGGTACATCAGTTTGATCGATGTGATTCTCTGAAACACTAATATTAAGATAAAAATGAATATAGTTTGAGAAGAGAACAAACGTTAAAATGTGTTCTGAACTAAAAATCAAATTTTAAATGAATAAATGTAATTATTAAAAAAATTTAAAAGCGTTTTCAAACTTTGTGAAATTAAAAGATAAATTAAAAATTCATGCATGGACATATGTGATAAATTTATTTCTTCTTAGTTTAGGATTATAATCATAAAAAAATGATATTGACTACAGTTAAAATTGAAAATTCAATTTTTCACATATGAAATATTTATTTTTCTTCAATACTAATTTTTCTTTGTTTTTAATTCATGTATTTTCAGAATCTTAACCAACCATTTTTGGATGTTGCTGAACGCAGTTCAACCAGCTCTTCAGAGCTTGATGGCTCCATCGATCGTAGTGTTGATGACAATCTGTCAAGCGAAAGTAGTTCTTTCGATCATCGGCCATCAACTCCAATTCAACCGAATCAGGTAACTGAGGAGGAAGAAGGGGCAGTTGGTGGTGAGGTTGAGACTGTGAGTAAAAACTTTAAAGTGTATTCCTTTTTAATTTGAATAAATTATAAAACAATAACAAGAAAAATTTTTTCCAAGTAAATATTCGAAAATCGGTTTTCTATGTTTTAGAATTATCCAAAGAAGTCATTATGGGTCTTAGATGAAAGAAAAATGATAGAACACTTTTAAATTAAAACTCTTCTGAAACTATTCAATCAAAACATTTTAGACATAAACAATTTAAAACAGATAGTCAAATCCCCACACTATTCGTATTATTTAAATATACGGCTTATTCTTCTTAACTTCATTTAAATATGCTTAAAAAATGTTGTTATAGTTTTAACATAATTATTGAAATCAAAATAAAGCAAAAATTTAATTCAAACTACCTTCAAAAATATTCAGTTTTCTCCAATAAAATCTCATTTATTTTTTTTTATTTTCAGACCTATAGCTCGTCAATGTCATTGGAAGGCACTTCTTTTGACCATGGCCCGCGAACATCGGTTACTGTCTTTGATAACGTAAGTTTATATTTAATAAGAAATAATTAAGAAAAAACAGGAAAACCTAAAAAATTATTAAAAAAAACTTGAAGCGATGCTGTGGTTTTTTATTTTTAACTTTTAGTGGCTTATTTTTTTAAAACAATTCTGGCTTCTTAGTTGATATTTTCATATTCATGTATTGTTATTTTATGGCTTTACTTCCTACAGAGAATTGGGTCACAAGTAAATATTCAAAATATGATGAAAATTAAAATAATTTGTTCTTATAGTAAAAATTTGATCTGTTTCTGATAATTTTTTATCATTAAGTTGAATGCATCTGAAATTCTTGTGTACTCTCCTGCAAATGAGAGGGTAAAATTTACCTCTTTAGGACTTTTTTTTTATCCCCTTTATTCTATCTACAAAAACAACTTGAAAAACTCAAAATCTTCAGAAAACTCAAAAATTTCAAAAAAGTCAAAATTTTCAAGAGTCAGAAAACTCAAAAATTTCAAAAAAGTCAAAATTTTCAACTGTAGCCGGTGTGCATTAAAATGTCATTTAAATGAGAAAAAGGAAAACCGTTAAAAATGTGAATAAATGTGATAGAAATGATTCCAATTTTTGTTTTTTTGTTTCAGACATTACTACCTTATCCTCATTCAGGATTCTTTTATAGAGAAAGGGACCCTGTTTTTGAAAGTTTGATAAGTAGTCAAACTGTTCCTGTAAGTTGTTGCAGAGAATTTGATGAACACTTCAAATTGTTCGCAACCACGAACACACAAGAGCCGCTCTTTCTGGCTTATGCCTATTATGAGATGTGTTGTAGGAGAGGGGAAGCTACGCCTGAAGACAGGAGCGAGTATGTTCCAGCAGTTCTGCATAATCAGAATAAATACCTGTTTTTCAGCAGCAGATTTGAAAATCTTATTTGCCCTATTGCCGACTGTAACATCAAGCATCAAATGGCTTATAATAAGATGTTTCCGCATATAGCCAAAAAACATGCTGTCGAAGTTGGGCTTTATCATGAGCACGAGGAGCTACAATTTAAAAAGTACGTTTATGGAAACATAAAATGCGATGGTTGTGGTTTCTTGTTCAAAACTCAACGGAGTAAAAAGAAGCATGATTGTAAAAAAAATAAAGAGGAAAAGGGTAGAATGCTGCAACATAAAGCCATCCTTCTCCCCCATCGCGATTCCGAGTTCGTGTTAGTTGGCCACGCAATACAATTCATTACCGACACACTTAAAACATACTATGGCGTTCATACGTGAGGTCGTTTTGTCCTCAGGGTCCATTTGGACCCCCAAATAAATCAAAAAAAAGTTAAAAAATATATCAAACACACATAAGGTAAAAAAGCAGACTACATTTGAAATATTTATACAAAAAAATATAAAACTCAAATTTTATCTGCTTCTTGAGTAATGGTCTTTTTATTATTTTTAAATTAAACTATATTTTGACTATATTTTAAATTGATATGAAATGTAAAATTGTACATAAAATAGAAAATTATCAGGTACAGTTTATTTAAACATCACTGTATCTTAAATATAAATTAGCAATTAAACAATAATCAACTACTTTTACATGTTTCAGTTACCGTATTATAGTTAAAAATGTTGCCTGTAAAAATTTAAGGTTCAATTTCAGCTGTTTTCATAATTTTTAACTTTTCATTTATAATTTTGTTGGTCCTGAAAAGGACCGTTTTTGATTTTTTTAGGTTAGATAGACAATTTACTTGGAACTTGTGTATTTGGTGACAGCTTTGGTTCCTTCTGAGACAGCATGTTTGGCCAATTCTCCTGGCAACAACAATCTAACAGCTGTTTGGATTTCCCGAGATGTGATTGTTGATCGTTTGTTGTAATGAGCCAAACGACTGGCTTCAGCAGCGATACGTTCAAAAATATCATTGACGAAGCTGTTCATGATGCTCATGGCCTTTGATGAAACTCCGGTATCGGGATGGACTTGTTTCAAGACCTTGTAGATGTAGATAGCATAAGATTCCTTACGGCGTTTCTTGTGCTTCTTGTCTCCCTTTGCAATATTCTTGGTTGCTTTTCCTGCCTTTTTGGCGGCTTTGCCACTGGTTTTTGGTGCCATTTTGAATAAACGTTTAGTTGTTTCTTAGTCGAAAGTCAAAAACGGTATGATGTCAATGTTGAAATTTCCCCTTCTTATATACTGTGACAAGTCGAACACAGACGAAAATTTGTACCCGACCATGCAATGCACGAAGAAATTATTGAAATTTTTGATTTCTTCAATTAATATGAAATTTTATGAAACAAAACTTTATTTCAATAAAAAGCAAATAAAAATTCATTGAAATTTCGATAAAATTTTTTATGAAAATTTGATTTTTGAATGAATTATTGTCAAATTTCATTAATTTCCTGTTCGTAGCTCCACCCCTTGCACGTTCGTCTGCGTTCGACAAATTTTGTATATAAACACGAGCAATTTCACGTCATTCATCACTTATTTGTAACATTTGAATCTGTAAAGATCTAAATTAATTAGAAAATAGTTGCAAAAAATGTCTGGACGTGGTAAAGGAGGAAAAGTTAAGGCAAAGGCCAAGTCTCGTTCAAACCGTGCTGGATTACAATTCCCAGTTGGTCGTATTCATCGTCTCTTACGCAAAGGAAACTATGCTGAACGTGTAGGTGCTGGTGCTCCAGTCTACTTGGCAGCTGTCATGGAATATTTGGCTGCTGAAGTTTTGGAATTGGCAGGAAATGCTGCTCGTGACAACAAAAAGACTCGTATCATTCCTCGTCACTTGCAATTGGCCATTCGTAATGACGAAGAATTGAACAAATTGTTGTCTGGTGTCACAATCGCTCAAGGTGGTGTTTTGCCAAACATTCAAGCTGTCTTGTTGCCAAAGAAAACAGAAAAGAAAGCATAAATTTCTTTTTTTCATTGATCTCATAAAAAACGGTCCTTTTCAGGACCAACAAACAAATTATTAAAAAGTTTTAACAATCAAACATTTGAATTACTTTTATTAAAATTTCTCATATTTTATTCCTCTACATCAATTGAAAATTTCGAGGCTCAATTTAGACATGATTTTTATCTTTTTTTTAGCTTTATATTATAATTTTGTTATGATGATCCATTTTCTATTTTTGTATTTGGTCTGGTCTACTCAACTTTAAAATATTTCACCATAATTTTTTGACTCTGGAACACATAAAAATTGATTATTTTTTACACTCAAAGTAAACTGAGTCATCATGATGCCAAAAATTTTGATTTTAACTAAGATATTTGGTTTTGTTTGTCAATTGATGTTCACAGTTAAACATGTAACTTTTTCAAGATTTTCATAACTAAAGGATTTAATGAAAATCTATTTTATGTTCTGCAATATATTTTTTGACTAAATTTTAATAATTTGATGATTGCATGAATAGACTTGCATCGCTTTTTTTAGAGCCAGCTTGCTAAATTCGATTGAATGTCCTTGATCTGATCAGCTACTCATTTAAATTTAATTTTCTTCATTAAAATCAAAAAAAATGTTGAACTTATTTGAACTTTATTATTATTTTTTTAATAATATGAGATGAAATTAATATGACATCAGGTTGTTTCGCATCCACTGAACAATGGCGTCGTTTGCTGTACTTCAGAAGAAAACTTTTGATCAAGATTTTTAAACAAATTCTGTTCATTTCCAAAACTCTTTTTCATATTTTTAGTAGATTTTGAATCAGTTTTCAATCAATTTCAATTCAAATCCAAAGTTAGATTGATAAAAATTCAACATTCAATTGTTCACTCATACGAATGCCATCAAAGCTGAAGTTGTTAGACCGGTCCATATTAAGTTGAAAAATAATTGTTCCTAAGCGAAAAAATATTTTTTTCCTTGTTGAATTGGAAGAAAACATTCTTAAATTTCCGAATGAATCAAATTTTTTCAGATTAATCGCGTGAGTTCTTAAAAATTTGAAAAATAATTCGAATTTATGAGGAGAATTGAAAACACTTGTCACTAAAATCATCAATTTCTATAAAACGTGATGCTTTGCCAAGTTAAACCCCTGATTTTTTGTGAGTTGGTTACCTTTTCTTGCATTTCATGAAAAATAAGTTTTAGAAAAATATAAATTTATGGACTAAAATATCAAAAATAAAATGTGGGATCATAAAAATTTGGTCAAAACATCCATGAAAGTCAATCAAAATTTTCTTGTGCCTTACTTCTTGGGCAAAACAGTCGTACTTAATGAATGTTGTTACAGAGGGCGCACTAAATTGATATTCGTAATTTATCAAGTAAAAATTTTAAAATTTAAATCAAATTTATCAAACTAAAATGTCTGACGCCGTAGTTGAATCAGCTCCAGTTGCTGCTGCATCGCCAGCCACCAAAAAACCCAAAGCCAAAGCTGCTGCCGGTCCCAAAAAACCAAAAACTGCACCAACCCATCCACCAGTTGCTCAAATGGTTCTTGCTGCAGTCAAAGAATTGAAAGAACGCAAAGGATCATCATTGCCAGCAATCAAGAAATATTTGGCTGCCAACAACAAAGTTGATGTTGAAAAATTGGCTCCATTCATCAAGAAATTCTTGAAAAATGCCGTTGTCAGTGGTAAATTGGTCCAAGTTAAGGGCAAAGGTGCTTCAGGTTCCTTCAAATTGCCAGCCAAGGAGAAGAGTGAAAAACCAAAAGTTGCCAAGAAGCCTGCTGTTAAGAAAGCTGCTGTCAAGAAACCAGCCGCAAAGAAAACTGGTGAAAAGAAAGCAGTCAAAAAACCAGCCGCCAAGAAAAGTGGTGAGAAGAAGGAAAAAGCTGCCAAAGCTAAAGTTGCAAAGAAAGCCGGTACAGTAAAACCCAAGCAAAAGGCAACCAAACCAAAAGCAGCCGCTGCCAAGAAACCAAAAACACCCAAACCAAAAAAGGCTCCAGCAGCTAAAAAACCCGCAGCAAAGAAAGCTACTCCAAAAAAGAAGTAAATTCTTAAACGCGTCCCATCAAAAAAAAATCTCAAACAAAAAACAGTCCTTATTAGGACTAACAAATTCATATGAAAAAGTTAAACACAATCAAATTTTCTTCATTTCTTGAATATTTTCTCTTAAACTTTCTCTTTTTTATTGTCTAAGAAAAACTCTTCGATGTTTTTTGCATATTTTTAAATTCATTTAGTTTAAAAAGCTGAAAATTTGAATGAATCTTCAATACGTCGGTATGCATACAAATTGTAAATCTATTGTGGGAAATTTGGTTTGCTGTCGATATGATGCCAATTTACTTTAATTTTCATTCATTATCTGCGAAATTTGTCTTAGTATGTGTAAAAATCGTATCAATATCGTGATCTCAGCGAGCGAATGTTAGAATTTATATTGAAAATGTAAATTTTATGAATAGATGTATGATTTAAGTTAACTTTTTCTCAATTATTTTTTTGGTCCTGAAAAGAACCGTTTTTTGTGAATGCGATTGAGGTCTGATTGAATTTAAGCACGTTCTCCACGAATACGACGAGCCAATTGGATGTCTTTTGGCATGATTGTGACACGCTTGGCATGGATGGCACACAAGTTGGTATCTTCAAATAATCCAACCAAATAAGCTTCACTGGCTTCTTGTAAGGCCAAGACAGCTGAGCTTTGGAAACGCAAGTCAGTTTTGAAATCTTGAGCAATTTCACGAACTAAACGTTGGAAAGGCAATTTGCGGATCAAGAGCTCAGTTGATTTTTGGTAACGACGAATTTCACGAAGAGCAACTGTACCAGGACGATAACGATGAGGTTTCTTGACACCACCAGTTGCTGGAGCACTTTTACGTGCAGCCTTGGTTGCCAATTGCTTACGTGGAGCTTTTCCACCAGTTGATTTACGGGCAGTTTGCTTGGTACGAGCCATTTTTAAGAATTAGAACTTTTGTTTATCTTTTGAAACACAAAATACGAATGAAGTTGCGACGAAATGTGTTTCTGTATTTATAGGCAATGAAGGGCGGGAACTGATGTCGAGAGAGGGGAAATCAAAATTATCAGATTTTTCTTATTTTATTGAAATAAATAAAAAAATTTAACTCATTTTATTTAAATTTTATTTCATGAATGACTTTAATTTCATTCTTAAAAACTTTTCATCATATTTTCTTCTATGAAAGCTGTATAATTTGTATTTTTCATGAATTTTAAGAATTTCCCCTCTCATTTTGATTTGAGTATAAATACGAGTGCAAATTTCGATTCAAACATCAGTAAATTTTTGTATTTTCAAATACACATCAAATTAAAAACAATTTTAAAAAATGACAGGACGTGGAAAAGGAGGCAAAGGTCTTGGTAAAGGAGGTGCCAAGCGTCATCGTAAAGTATTGCGTGATAACATCCAAGGTATCACAAAGCCTGCCATTCGTCGATTGGCTCGTCGTGGTGGTGTCAAGCGTATCTCTGGCTTGATCTATGAAGAGACTCGTGGTGTCTTGAAAGTTTTCTTAGAAAACGTAATTCGTGATGCTGTCACATACACTGAACATGCCAAACGTAAGACCGTCACTGCAATGGATGTTGTCTATGCCTTGAAACGCCAAGGACGTACATTGTATGGTTTCGGAGGTTAAATCCATCAGGAAAATTGAATAAATATAAAAAACGGTCCTTTTCAGGACCACCAAATTGATTAAAAGAAAGTTGAAAGAAATTCAAACTAATAAACGTTAAAATACATATTCAGAGAGCTTAAATAATTTAATTTTGTTAATGAATTTCACAATCATTCAGAATTAGCATTAAAACAAGCGTCTATTCAAAATAATGTTACCAGTGTATTTTTTTTTCTCATTTGACATTAACCATACAGCTGTACATGTGTAGACGTGTAGCATATACAAATGTCAACAACAACAAAAATATTTCTCAATTAGCATTGACACTGTAAAAAAAGAGAGAGAATAATGAGGCCATAAATTGTTTTTATTTATTTTTAACACGATAAATTGAATTTCTTGTTTACTATAGTTGTCTGCCATATTTTATAAGATTAATTATAAGTTAAAAATTTTTTATCATATTTAAATATTTATTGTAGTGTAAAGCAAAATAGTAAAATTGAAAATGTATAGAACAATTATTTCGAAATTATGCAACTCATCTCAAGTAAGATCCAGAGGAAAAAACCTTTTTGTAGTGAAGAATGTCCGACAATTTTCATTGTATCGACCTGGATCTGCTGGAGAACACAGACCAGTCGAATTTTATGATGATTTGTATAACAAAACTAAGGAAAAGTTTCTGTGTAAGTTTTTTTTTATCTCAGTGAAAATTATGGAAGCTGTGATAATTTGTGTTATGTAATTTTCGTCTATAGCTAAAAAATTACCCGAGGATGTAAATATCAATGCAGTTTTTGCCTGTAACGAGCTTGACTTGAAAGAAGTAGAAGTTTATGGATTTGATTATGATTACACTCTTGCATGTTACAAACCATCACTTGACGTTCTTTTGTATAATCTGGGACGAGATCTGTTAATTGATAAGTTCAAGTATCCAAGTGGGATTCGTGATTTGGATTACAAGCCTGATTTCGCTGTCCGAGGTTTACATTACGACATCGAAAAAGGAGTTTTACTCAAATTAGATTGCTTTTTGCAAGTTCAATTCGGATCTGTATTTCGAGGATTGACACCACTCAGTGATGAAGAGGTCTTGGATTTGTATAAAAATAGGATTATCCCCATTGCATATGTGGAGGGTCATACAAAATATTCTTACGTATGTTTCTTACTTTAAGGAAGAAAAAACATCAAATTTGAAGTTAAAATTTATTTTCAGAATTCTTCACCTAAAATGATTCAATTAGCAGATTTATTTTCAGTAAGTTAAAATGATAATATTCAAGTTAAACAAAGTAAATAATTTTTTTTTTCGAAACAGGTTCCTGAAATGTGTCTTTTGAGTTCGGTAACTGAATATCTGGTGAGAAATGGAATCGATTATCATCCCGAAATCTTATTTAGAGATGTTAAAAATTCGGTGCAAAGCTCTCATCCAATTATGCATGGAATTGTAACAAAAAATGTTCGGGACTACATTCATGAAAATAAGGATCTCAAATTTCTCTTCCAACGTTTAGTTGATGCCGGAAAAAAACTCTTTGTCGTCACAAACAGTCCATTTTATTTTGTTAATTGTGGCATGACAATGTTAATCGGTGAAAATTGGCGTGATTTCTTTGATGTTGTAATTGTTCAAGCACGAAAACCAAAGTTTTTCACCGAAGATTCACGTCCCATTCGAATTTATGACGAAGCAAAGGGCAGCCAACGGTGGGATAAGGTAACCAAATTGAAAAAAGGTGAAATTTACTATGAAGGCACCGTGAAGCAGCTAGAAAATTTGACTGGATGGAATGGAAATTCAGTGCTTTACTTTGGAGATCATCCATATTCAGATTTGGCTGATGTCACATTGGGTAAAAAATGAAATTTCTTGCATTTTCGTGATTAACAGTTCTTTTTTTTTGAATTTCAATAGAGCACGGATGGCGCACAGGGGCAATTATCGATGAGTTAACAAATGAAATCGCCAAATTAAATCAAGTTGAATTTAAACAAAATGCGAATTGGTTACAAATGTTGACACAGCTCATCGAAGATGTACAAGATGATGAAACAGAAAATGCACAAAAGGCAGTTCAAAAATGGATGAATGAACGTGATGAGCTTCGAATTCAAACCAAAAAGATTTTCAATGAACAATTTGGCAGTGTATTTCGCACGTATCACAATCCAACATATTTTTCACGAAGATTGTTTAGGTTTGCCGACATTTATACGGGAAATATTACGAATTTAATTAAATATTCTGTAAATCACACGTTTTTCCCACGACGAGGTGCGTTGCCACATGAATACACCTCTTATTTTATGTAAGATAAAAATGAAAAATCAAAACTTATGTTTCTGTCATAAACAAACGCTTATATTATCGTATTTTGTGAATCTTATCTTCATTGGGAACAAATTTTTTTTTATTTTTTTTATATTTATTTTTAACAAAAATCAACCAAAGACTTTTCTCGATTGTAATTTGTGTTGAATTTTATGTCTTGTGATCAATTTGTTCAAATTAAAATTAATTGAAATTGCCAAAAAATGATTTTAAAAAAAATTATTGTTGATGATATTACTGATATTTAAATTAAGATCCGACAATTAAATTTAAGAATAATGTTTTAGAGACAATAAATATAAGAAATGTTAATCAAATTTCTTCAGTTTATTAAGACTTAATTTCACTAATATTTAAAACACACATCTCATTTTTTCAATTTTCGTCTCATTTCAAATAAAACGACGGATAAAGCGGATGCTACATTCAAGCTGTTGACTTCTTGTGCTAATGGTATTCTAATGACCGCACCATTTCGAGGATTTCTCTTCAAAGCGTTCTCCAACACAAGTTCTGCATCATTACTAATTCCATGTGATTCACCACCAATCACTAGAACTTTATGAGTTTCCTTTTCAAATTCCAGTGCATCATAATCAAAAACCGGAAGATTTCCTTCCTTTGATTTATTATCGGCAATGAAATATTCGAAACTAATCGGCAAATGGTTTTCAAGTTCCATCCATTCAATTGGACCTACAATTTTTACTCGGAAATGTGTACCTGATGAGCCTCGTATGCATTTTAAGTCCCATGGATTTGTGCAACCTGCGATAAATACAAAAGTTTGAATCAAATTGTATGGAAATATAAATAATTTATGTACCTTTTGTGAGAATGACTTGATCAGCACCAGCTGCAGCAGCTACTCTGATGACTGCGCCCAAATTGTTTGGTTCTCGTATGTTATCGCAGACAATTGAAACTGGAATTGTCAGTTGTTTTGATCTCTTATTTTCAATCAGTTCATTGAGGTTTTCTGGGTGATCAAAAATACCGAGAATGCCTGGTGTTGTGGTAAGTTGACTCCATAATTTTAGGTTGTGATTCGCCACTTTATATAATTTGGCTTTGGATTGTAGAATTTCGTCTTTAATTGCTTTGACTTGTTCAATTTTACTAAAAATAAGTGTGTGTAATTTGAGACCAGCTTCAAGTCCTTCCTGGATTAAACGTCTCCCTTCAAGGACAAGTCTTCGTTCTTGCTCTTTTTTAGATTGAATTTTCAATAGAAGTTTATCCAATATCGGATCATCACGCTCCAATTTCAAGTATTTTCCGATGTCGGTATCATAAATTTCTTCAGGTTCTATTACTTTTTTAATTGGTGGTTGTGTTTTAGGTTTCGAAAATTTTCCTGATGATATTTGGCTCTGTGTCTGTGATTTTCTATCAATTTCATTCATATCAAATACCTTTTCTTTTTTCAGGTAAGATTTTTTACCCTTGAATGTCATTTTTGGGATCTCAACTCCTTTTGGCTTACGAGCATGAAACATTTCAGCTTCAACCTCATCCCAATTTTGATCTTCTTCTGAAGATGCTGATTTTGTATGACTTTTATCCCTTTTTTGTTGATTTATTTGAATTGAACCACTTCCAGTCATAGATTTAGCAACTGGAACTTCATTTTCGTGCTCGGTGATAGATTTCGTAAAACGAGGATTCGAAAGAATATTTGATGTATGCAATTTTCTTACATTTTCACCAAGATTTGACGATGATTTGAATATATGTGAGCACAATGAAAATTTACTTGATTGAAAAATCACAAAACTATGACGAATCAATTGAGAATTCATTGTGAATTATTTGTTTTTTAATTCATAAATATGCGACTTGAAAAATAACAACAATGCAATGTGGAAATAAATAAACAACAAATAGTGACAAGTAAATTTAATTTGAAAATTTTTGACCGTTATGATTTTTTTGCGATATTTTTAGTAGAAACGCAAATGCATCAATTAAATTAAAATTAAAGTAGTTTTTTTAGAATTTTCTAAGAATGCAATAAAGGATTTATTGTTTTCTTGACTGTTTTTGAGTTTAGAATTTTGCGTTTTTATTTGTTAATTTGTTTGATATATTTTTTAACTTTTTTTAATTCATTTGGGGGTCCGAATGGACCCTGATGACGAAACAATCTCAACTAGGTAGAATTCCAAAGAATTTCTCCAGTTTGTCATCAATGAAGTTGATTGCGTGGCCTACTAACACGAACTCTGAGTCACGATGAGGGTTAAGGATGTCTCTGTGTTCCTGTAATGTCGCCAAATATCCTTTATTTGTTTCGCACTTGTGTGCATTCAATCTTTTTTGACTGTCGTACAAAAAGCGACAACCGTCGCATTTAAGGGCTCCATGTTCTTCCGGCCTAAAAAGTATAAACGGGGTATAAAGCCCCACACTGGTACCTCTATGAAACTTAGGCATGTGTCCATTTAACCCTTCATAAGTGTTGAAAGTTTTACCACAGTTCGCAATTGGGCAAATATACAGCTCATACCTCCTGTGGAAAACGAGGTACTTGTTGCCTTGTTGGAGAACAGCTGGAACATAATCGCTCCTGTTTTCAGGCGTGGCCTCCCCCTTCCTTAAACACTCCTCGTAATACCCATATGCGAGAAAGAGTGGCTCTTTGGGATTCGTGGTGCAGAACAATTTGAAATGTTGATCAAAACCTATGCCACAACTCACTGGATCAGTTTGACCACTGATCAACCTTTCAAATACAGGGTCGTCATCTTTATAAAAGAATCCTGAATGAGGATAAGGTAGTAATGTCTTAAACAAAAAAAAAACAAAAATTGGAATCAGAATCGAATGTTTGAACATTATTTTTAAAATAAAACTATGAAATTTAAAAAAAAACGGAAAAAAACTAATAATAAGTTTAATAGATACTCCCGTAGAGTGTGAGGAGACTTTGAATAATTGTTGAAATACATGCATTCAATTCAATGATAGAAAATTTTCAAAAACAGATCAAATTTTTAATATAAGAACAAATTATTTAAATTTTCATCATATTTTGAATATTTACTTGTGACCCAATTCTCTGTAGGAAGTGAATACATAAATGTGAGTTTTTCAAACAAACATAAAACAACAATACATGAATATGAAAATATCAACTAAGAAGCCAGAATTGTTTTTAAAAAATAAGCCACTAAAAGTTAAAAATAAAAAACCACAGCATCGCTTCAAGTTTTTTTTAAATAATTTTTTAGGTTTTCCTGTTTTTTCTTAAATTATTTCTTATTAAATATAAACTTACGTTATCAAAGACAGTAACCGATATTCGCGGGCCATGGTCAAAAGAAGTGCCTTCCAATGACATTGACGAGCTATAGGTCTGAAAATAAAAAAAAAATAAATGAGATTTTATTGGAGAAAACTGAATATTTTTGAAGCTAGTTTCAATTAAATTTTTGCTTTATTTTGATTTCATTCATTATGTTAAAACTATAACAACATTTTTTAAGCATATTTAAATGAAGTTAAGAAGAATAAGCCGTGCATTTAAAAAATACGAGTAGTGTGGGCACTTAACTATCTGTTTTAAATTGTTTATGTCTAAAATGTTTTGATTAAATAGTTTAAGAAGAGTTTTAATTTAAAAGTGTTCTATCATTTTTCTTTCATCTCATTCCCATAATGACTGTCTTTGGATAATTTTAAAACATAGAAAACCGATTTTCGAACATTTGCTTGGAAAATAATTTTCTTGTTCAATTCAAATTAAAAAGGAGTACACTTTAAAGTTTTTACTCACAGTCTCAACCTCACCACCAACTGCCCCTTCTTCCTCCTCAGTTACCTGATTCGGTTGAATTGGAGTTGATGGCCGAAGATCGAAAGAACTACTTTCGCTTGACAGATTGTCATCAACACTACGATCGATGGAGCCATCAAGCTCTGAAGAGCTGGTTGAACTACGTTCAGCAACATCCAAAAATGGTTGGTTAAGATTCTGAAAATACATGAATTAAAAACAAAGAAAAATTTGTTTTGAAGAAAAATAAATAGTTCATAGTTGAAAAATTGAATTTTCATTTTCAATTTTAATTGTAGTCAATATCATTTTTTTTATAATTGTAATTCTAAATTAAGAAGAAATAAATTTATCATATATGTCCATGCAAGAATTTTTGATTTATCTTTAAATTTCACAAAGTGGAACCATAAATGTGTGTTTTTCAAACAAAAAAAATTATGGAAATTATCTTATTGGTGTTAATGGATTTCAAAACAATTTATGCATTAAATACAAGTTTTTAAAATTAACATTAAATTTTCGAAATTATTATAATATTTTACTATGAGAAGTTTTAAAATTCCATTTTTTCACGCACATTAATTTATTTCACACTATTTAGGTATATTTTAAGAGCTTCGATTTTTTAAATTATCAATTGAAGAAAATACATCTTTGTTTTTTTTTTGAATAATATTTATGACCACTTTACATTTTATTCGCATTTGAAATTTAGTTCAATATATTCTAAAAATTTTATTTTTTTTTATTTCCAACAAAATATTTCTGCAATTTTATTTAAACTTCATACACAATAAATAGTAATTCTTACATTCATGAAATGAATTATGAAATATTGTCATTTTAGTACAAAATTTAAAAAATGGAAATGAAATTTTTGAAAATTTTTTTGAGCGAAAAAATGAATTTATTCATTAATTCATAAAATTTATTAATTATTTTAATATAATTAAAAAAAATTATTATTTAATTTAATGAAAAAAAAAAATTTAATTTAATTTAATTAAAAAAACTTATTAAATTATTTTTTTCAAAAAAAAATTATTAATTAATTTAATTTAATAAAAATTATTAATTAATTTAATTAAAAAAATATTAATTAATTAATTAATATTAACATTCTTTGTGGTAATTTTTTTCGATATTATTTTTATTTTTTTTTACAAAATTTCTCTTCACTTCTTAACATTATTATTTTTATGGGTCATGCTAGGGTCAGTCATGATATATTAACCATGTATACATTGAAACATAATTTTTATACATGGAATGCGTTTGAATGTCACTACCATGACCTTTCTAAATTTTATTTTATTTTATACTTACAACTTTCCAGTTCGGATCCTGGTAAAATCCCGGACAGTTGTGCCAAAAATAATTGGCCAAACCAACGAGAAACTGATTCTCGGAGCCAAAATGCTCTAAGAGCACACCGAAGTGGAAGTTGGGGTTGATGGAGGATTGTTGTTGTGGTCTAGACGACATGATGGTTGATTTCTAAAAGAAAGTGAAATGTTAAGGAACATACATAAAAGCCTATTTGAAATTTGTATCTCTTTCCATTCAACTTTATTAACAATCAGCTATCTCTTTCTCTCAAAAAATTCTATCACTATCACAACTTTCTTGATTGACAGATCAATCATTCTTGCATGCATAATACATAAGATTACAGTAATGCTCCTCTATTTGCGAGTTTTATGATCCGGTGGCGACGCGAAATGCATTTTCGGTATGGTAAAACTTGAATTAAGTTTACTGAAAAAGTATGAATGTTTTTTTTTTGTAATTGTAATTTTTGTACTTGTCACAAGGTCGTCTTGCTGAACATACAGGAGTTTTAGTGTACTTTTGAATGTTCTTCCATAAAGAATTAAACTATCATAGGTACGGGATCGTGTGTCAACCTGTCATAAATGAATTCAGTTTGTTTTTAATATCATCTCGGTCAACACGATAAAAGAAAATAAATCATGGAGATGTGGCATTTAAGAAAATTTGAACTAAAAATCTTTTGATTGAATATTTAAAATAAAACAAAATAATTAAAACTGCAACTGTAGAACAATTAAAATAACGAGAAATTGTTTATTCTTGTAAAGATGCTGAATTATGTGCATAATATTGAAACAAAAAAAAACTCAAATACGGATTTACATGCTGCTTCAATAAGGATTTGGAGCTCAACATGAACTTTGTAGTTTATTTTTACTAATAATTTTCTTTTCCCATCCAGATCCTAAATTTAAAATACGACTCTGGTGTATCGGTTTTGAGAAATTACAACATAAAACTGTGCCAGATATTGGAAAGCATGTGTTTTAAAATTGATTCTTTACAATGACATATCAAGAAAATTTAGTATTATGCCAGAATCCATAATCTGATGAAAATTCTTTTTAATAAAATTTCAAGGGCTTTCGTGGTTTAAAGAAGAAGATTGATTGAAATAAAACAACACAAAGCCGTTCGATTCAGGATAACATTCAAATCAATATCACACTTCAAAGCAATGTATGTTTTTTTTTACTTACTAAAAATTGGATATCTCGCTCTCTCTACGAAGTAATGTCAGATATCGTTTGATCTTTTGTAACCTTTTATTAATAATTTTGTTGGCCCTGAAAAGGACCGTTTATGATTTTTTATGTTGGATAGACACAATTTACTTGGAACTTGTGTATTTGGTGACAGCTTTGGTTCCTTCTGAGACAGCATGTTTGGCCAATTCTCCTGGCAACAACAATCTAACAGCTGTTTGGATTTCCCGAGATGTGATTGTTGATCGTTTGTTGTAATGAGCCAAACGACTGGCTTCAGCAGCGATACGTTCAAAAATATCATTGACAAAGCTGTTCATGATGCTCATAGCCTTTGATGAAACTCCGGTATCGGGATGGACTTGTTTCAAGACCTTGTAGATGTAGATAGCATAAGATTCCTTACGGCGTTTCTTGTGCTTCTTGTCTCCCTTTGCAATGTTCTTGGTTGCTTTTCCTGCCTTTTTGGCGGCTTTGCCACTGGTTTTTGGTGCCATTTTGAATTGAGGTTTAGTTGTTTCTTAGTCGAAAGTCAAAAACGGTATGATGTTGATGATGAAAATTCCCCTTCTTATATACTGGACAAGTCGAACACAGACGAAAGTTTGTACTCGACCATGCAATGTACGAAGAAATTATTGAAATTTTTGATTTCTTCAATTAAAATGAAATTTTATGAAATAAAACTTTATTTTAATGAAAAGCAAAAATAATTTTCAATGAAATTCCGATAACAATTTTATGAAAATTTAATTTTTGAATGAATTATTGTCAAATTTCAATAATTTCGTGTTCGTAGCTCCACCCCTTGCACGATCGTCTGCGTTCGACAAATTTTGTATATAAACACGAGCAATTTCACATCATTCATCAGTTATTCGTAACAGTTCAATCTGTAAAAAAGAAAAAATAATCACATAAAATGTCTGGACGTGGTAAAGGAGGAAAAGTTAAGGCAAAGGCCAAGTCTCGTTCAAACCGTGCTGGATTACAATTCCCAGTTGGTCGTATTCATCGTCTCTTACGCAAAGGCAACTATGCTGAACGTGTAGGTGCTGGTGCTCCAGTCTACTTGGCAGCTGTCATGGAATATTTGGCTGCTGAAGTTTTGGAATTGGCAGGAAATGCTGCTCGTGACAACAAAAAGACTCGTATCATTCCTCGTCACTTGCAATTGGCCATTCGTAATGACGAAGAATTGAACAAATTGTTGTCTGGTGTCACAATTGCTCAAGGTGGTGTTTTGCCAAACATTCAAGCTGTCTTGTTGCCAAAGAAAACAGAAAAGAAAGCATAAATTTCTTTTTTTCATTGATATCATAAAAAACGGTCCTTTTCAGGACCAAAAACAAATTAATGAAAAGTTTTGAAAATCAAACAAAATCATTAACAGAAACGTATAGTAAATGTCTGCTTCAGTTGATGGTGTGTATCACCAAAATACTGGTAGTTGGTGCCGTTGGAATTGGTTTTGAAATTGTTGTGAAAGGATATTGAAATAGTAATTTTAAATGTGATTTTTTCAATTTTAATTTTAGACAGAACACAATGTTATCAATGCGCTCCAAAATCAGCTCATAAAACGTATCCTGGATGTACAATTCGAAATACTCCATCTGAGCCAATGCATTGTATTGTATGGGCAAAGCATCTCTTTAATCAGTTATTTGGTGAGGCAAATGCAGTTGAAGATGTTTCTCCTGACACAGCAGATCTTGAACTCGGAGGTGAAGCTGAAAATGAAGCCTTAAAGAGTGAAGCGAATGAAAAAGAAAATGAAAATCGAACATCTCCTACACTTGCTAAATGGGATGAACTTGGTGAGAATGTAGTCCGTTCAGATCCAACAGGTACGTTACCTGATCAAGTTGTTTGGAGCCTCAGAGAATGTAGAGATGTTTTTAAGTCATCTGCTGCTGCTCTCAGTACAGAACTCGCTTCAAAACCAGATGGTGATCACTTGGTCTAGGACAAAGATGATAAACACGCAATGGATTTAGTAATTGCTTGTGTTAATACAAAAATTTTTTTAAATTTTCAAAAAGACCCAATATCAAATAGAAGCACCGGTGTTTGTAATAGAGAGAACACTGTAGTTTTAGATCTTCGTTTTGAATGTTGGCTGGGAATGGAGAATTTTCATTTTTTTCAAAGCCACGGATATTCTCTCGTATTAACCTCTATATTTTTATAACTGTACTTTTTATTAAAACGTGGTACGAAAATCTAATTCTACAAATTTTAATTAAAAAAATACATTGAAACAGTTAAAAATGGCTTCAAATATCTTTCAACACCTAACTGGGTCGCATATTATTCGAGATATCATTCAGAATTGGGAAAATACTTATAATCAGAATCCAAACGCTGCCATTAAAGAAATCGTACAATTGATTATTGATATGACCGGATTTTCATATGAAGTTACAGGCGACCATATTGAGGTTGATGAAAATAATCCAAGTAAATATTCGAATGACATACAAGAAATGGCAAAAAAAGGGGTGAGAATACATTTTATATAAGATTCTCTCAAATAAACATAACAAAATGTTTTTTTATTTCTAGGAATATTTACCATCCAGAAAATTTCTTGGATCACCAAATGAAACAGTCAAAGTGGATCGGTTCGAATCCCTAATTGAAATGCTATTTACAACTTCCAATCTTCAGTCAATCAAGCCATGGATTAGTGTTATAACAAAAATGACGGATGAATTACTTAAAAATAATGTTAATATGCCGATATTAGTTCATTTGGCGACATTCATACGCATTATTGTGTTAAAGTCCACATCTGAATTACGTCGGAAATTACAGGATCAGGAAAAAAATGATCCAGATTATATTTTGAGAGACACTTGTAAAAAATTTTTCTCTACAATTTATCTTGGATTCAAGTGTCAAAGTTTTCATGAAAATTATGTCTCCATTTTTCTTTCATTGTTCCAGAAATATCCTGATTTTTATATCTTGAACAATAATTTCTTGGACCAATTTTGTCTTTTCTTTACATTGGATAAACCAAAGACAGTAATTATCGGTATTGAAACCCTACAAAATTTGATGGAAGGTAAAGGTATCAACTTGCATGATGATGACGATTTGGACGCGATAAAGGAATGTGTTGCAGACTTCTTTGAACAAGCCATGGATGAGCATTTTTTTGGATTGCTTTTGCACGCACGTGTCACAATTTCAAAAGTTTCATTGCAATTATTGAACTGTGTACAAAGGTAAGATAATTTGTGAAAAAAATATAAAAATTTACTGAATTATCGTATTGCAGATATCGGGGCAAGAAGTCAATTTTCAACAAGGAGCAATTCATTCAAATAACTAAAAGTGTCTTTCATGATAGCAAAACAATTCGTGTATTGATTATGGAGTATATGAAAATTGTAATGGGTCCACGAGAGATTTTGGAATTTTTTTTGAATAATTTCGATAAATATGAGGTAATTTTATTAATATTTTTCTAAGCTCATTATCTAATTCACAATTTAATTGCAGATCAACATCAAAGACATACTATCATCAATTTTTGATATTGAAGTTTTCATATATTGGGATATTTATTTCGAATTTCTACAAAAGTCACGTCACCAAAAACGAACAATCGTTGTAATTGCAGAAACTCTCGAGCATGTGTTAAAGCTGTTAACCGTTGAATATGAAACTCATCCCAATGATACAGAAACACCTGAAGCTAAACTTGAAATAATTGACTTCTTTTCAGAATTTCCTAAATTTCTGTACTTGTTTCGTGTTAAAACTCCAAATGAAAATCATTACTGTAAAATCCTTGAAATTTTACATTCAATCAAAATTGAGGATTTCACAAATGATATTGCCATCAATGATTTAATGAATTTAAATAATGAACTCTTATCTGGGCTTAATACGTTTAAAACTTTCATGGCCATCAACAAGTTGATCAAAATCTTAATGGTTTTGAGCATTTCGTTTAAATCTGTTGAACAATCAATTCACGATGATGTCCTTAAAGTACATGCCCCGGTATTCACAAAGAGTGATATTCTTTCAACTGAAGAAGGCATTTTACAATTTCATTGTACCACTTCAATTATTTATACAATTGTTTTGGATAATACGGTTCAACTTATTTCCCCTGATGATTATGCAGATTTAGTTAACAATATGTATGAGAAAATGATGCAAGCTGATTTTTATGAAGAAATTCCATACAAAGGTGTTTTTCTCAGTACTTGGGGAAATATCCTGATGAAACACTACGCGTCATGTGACAATGAATTGATGACAATGTCAAATGTTATTTTGATTAAAACAGTATTGAACAAAATGCAAACGCTAATGAATGACGTGATTATACATAAGAAAATTGAAAACATTGAAGTAATTAAAGATTTGGAACTGACTTTAGTTAACAGTGCATTGATATTACATTTTTATCGAACACATGATATTGAAATGGAACCAGAAACAATTACATCTATATTTGAGACAATTGTGAAACTGACAGAAATTTTGTTTGTTCACTCTAAATGTAAGCAAATTTTTCTTTCTACTTGAAATACAAAATTTAATGGTATTTTTTTTTTTTGCTTACAGTTTCAAGTGTTATATCAAACTTCAAGATTATATTAGTTCATCTTTACGATTTCATCTCAAATCACCATGAAATTGCTTTGATTGTCCAACATTTGGGTGAACCTGAACATCATCCAGTTTTAACAAACCTCATCACAACTCTTCACTCACTTGATACCAGCCAACAAAAAGATACTTTTCAAAAAACAATCGTAAATACGCTGATTCTCTTGACAGGAAACCCATCCACAGCTCAATCCAGATTTTCAATGTTTTGGAAATCATTTAAAGACATACTCAAAACAGATTTAAAGTTTAAGACACAGGATATAGTTACATTTGTGGGAAATTTAACTAAGCACCTTTTTGACAAACTCATGAAAACTCCGAAAACTGATGATGTTGTCAATCGTTTTCGTACGGTTGATGTTTATGAGACAATTTTTCAGGATGTTGCCATAAGTAATGTTGTAAAAATGAGTTTTTCGAATTTTATCACTCAATTGAAAGAGAAGCATGGCACTGATTTGAACGTAGAAGAAGAGCGAAGTATTCAAAGATTTCAGAAACATTTGATGAAGCAAGGAACTCGAGCCGAAAATGATGAACAGGATGAAAATGAATAAAATTAAAAAGACTGATTTGAAGAATTTAATTTTGTAACGGATAATTTTAAGAAATTCAAATAAAATTTATATTTTGATTCATAAAATGTGTTTAAATTCTGTGATTAACACAATGAGCCCTTTTATTTCCGTGAATTGTAATTCATAATTTTCTTAAATTTTTTTCAAGACATAAACACACATAGAATATTGAACATAAGACAACACAACTATTATTTTATCATTACTTCACATTGTTTTCATTCATGCATTAAATTCAAAGACCAAATTTGACTGTTTTCAACAAAACTTGAAATTGAAGATCAGTCAGTTACTTTTGGGAGCTTGTCAAAGCAACATCATTGTTCTTATTCCACAAAAACAAATAATTATTAAATTTTACAATGAATTTTCGTTTATCATCTAAACGTGTATTTTTAGCAATAATTTTACAACTATTCCTCGTACTCTCATATTTTGATAATGTGGCTGCTTTGAGATGTTACGCCTGTGGACCAAGCAGAGAATGTGAAGATAAGCCACACACGTAAGCTATTTTTGAACCTGCACCTGAATGTATCAAATGGGAAATTTATTTTCCACTGTATTTTTTTTACAGAACCGTTGAATGTGACTTTGGATGGATATCAAGAGCAGTTTGTACAAAACGAATTATCGGCGATTACGTGGCACGCGGATGTTTTGCAGAAAATTTCTGTCGCGATGATGGAATCGACAATTGTTTTGCCTGCAGTTACGATTACTGTAATTCAGCGACAAATATTAATTTAAATTACTTAACACTTGTCATCTTTATTCCATTATTTTTGTATTTGAAATAAAATTTTAACTATTGTTACATGTGTTTTGAGCTTGAAATTGAACAAAAAAAACAAAGAATTTCATTCATATATTTAAATTAGTGTTAAATAATCGTCACATAGTAATTTGACAATGAATTTGAATTTAAAGGTAAGCCATTGTCAGAGTGAGTAATCAATTTCAAGGTGTTGTCTGAAATTTTATCTGAATTTGATTTTAGAAAAAGAACGTTGAAAGGAAAATTTGAATAAAAAAACTTAATCCATGATTTTTTTTCTCTCTTTTTTAATTGCGAGCGAGAGTAAAATAAAATTCGTTATTGAAAACAGAGCACGAGTCAAGTCACTCACTCAAATATTTATTTATTTTAATGCGCTATAAAATTTATTCAAGCAACACAGTTGAGTTTCAGCAGCAGACGAACTAAGTTTATTTGATCAATTAATAATTTCATTAAAACTTGAAATTTAATTCCTTTTTATTTTGAATTAAAATCTAAAATAAAAATAAACCTTAACCATGAACAAAATCATAATTTTTGCCTGTATCGCCAGTGTGTTACTTTTCCACATTGAATCAGGTATGTTGCCTTGGACTCCTGCAATGGAATTTTTGTGATTAATTTTTTAAATTTAATTTAAAGCAAGTGGATTGAGATGTTACGATTGCAAACAACCAAATCAAGAATGTTTGTTAAATTACCAGAACAAAGTCACGGATTGTGACAGTGAATTCATTTCAGGAGCCATCAGTACACTTACCGGCCAGAAAAGAGTTTGTGCTAAATATGGAAATGGTAAGAAATTTTTAATTTTTTTGTTTATATTTTTTTCTTTGAACGTTGACCTTGAAAGTCATTTGCATTAACTCACTACTTATTAATATCAAAGTTCAATTTACTTTACACAAAAAAAAGAAGAGAACAGCAAATGAAGTAGAATATTCAACAATCCACTATGAAGGAAACATTTTTCATTGTCTCCCTTTATTTCCTTATTCGTGCCACCCTTTTCATTTAAACGTAAATAAAATTCACATAATTTGGTATGAATATTACTTTAGTTTCCTTTTATGACTCACATTTTTGGCCAAATCGGCGCCTGCGAATCAATTTATATAACCACTATAAGATGCAAAAAGACCGCAGTGCCATAATTTTACATTCACGTTAACAGAGATAGGATTTCAGTTCATTTTACAGTGAATTTTGTAAAACTGTGTAATGTGGTCCCTGGTGTAAATTGCGTGGCTCAGTAAAGGGTGGGGACTTTTACGGTCCATGTTCAACTAACACTGTTTGAAGTTTTATTGTAGGATATTCTACAACTATTATTATTATTGTTGTTGTTTTTATGTATATTGAAAAAATGCTACGATGATGTAATATCTCAAAATACAATAAATAGAATAAAATTATAAACATTTTGAATGAAACACGCATACTTTTTTGCTAAAGTGACATATAACTTCTTATAATTATACAAAAAGTTATCATTGATGATGTCTTTGATGTATGTGGTATGATGCGTCTATTCAGAATAATAATAAAATGTATCCAAAAAAATATATTTGTCTCGTCACACATGCTGATGATCAATCTTGAATTATATACATTTGAAATTATTCAACTCAAGTGAAAATTAAATGAATTTGGTTTAAATTTGATTTAGGTGGCTCACAAAAATATTTAAACATTAAAATAACGTTTTCGATGTGAAAAACTGCTAAATTTATCTAGAGATGGGAATTGAAAGTTTTAACGGTTCCATTAAACCAGATAATCGAAGTTAATTGATACACTCTAAGTTACACACAAGATACACCCGCAAATCACCCCGGAGTGCTTGGCGATAACCTCACATGCGGGATGGTTTACGGCTTATGGTTAAAATAAAAACAAATAACATTTAATAAGCCCCGCAAACCGCTTGGTATGCGTGGTTATCGAAAAGCACTGCAAGCCACCCATTAAATATAGAAAAACCGATAGATCCGACATTCAAATGACATCCCTAGTTATATCGATCGATTACATCTATTGCTAAAACGGATCAAAACACTATTAGAGTGTTGAAAATGTATATTTATAAGAAATTTGTTTACAAAAAGGCGGTTAACTACTTTTTTTTATTCTTGTCATATAATTTGAGCATGATTAATTAAGAATTAACATGTTTTCACTTAAAAGAATGAGAGCATTGACTGACCTTTTCATGTATTTGTATATTCAAAAGAAAAAATATTCCATTGGAATCGTTTTGTTCGTCCGTCTGATTTTGATCGGTATTTAGCATATTATGATCATATTTTAAATTGAAACAATGTCTTTAATGTGTAAATTACAGTCATTAAAGAAATTCCTGTTATTAAATTACAGCAATTAATGATTTCTTATCTCACATGAAGTATGACTCAACTTTAGAAGTACAGTCATGTTTCTTTGAATTTTGTCTCGATAACAGGGATCTACTTCCTTTTTCCCTACTTACCATCCATTTACCCGTACAAGTTGGCTCCAAGTTCGTCAAAGTCTCAGCTGGGCAAGAAAGATAAAACTAAATTTTGTTTGTCTTTGAACTGAAAAACATTTTAATAACAAAATTAATTTAATTTCTTTTTTAATATTTCAGGCCAATTTGCAATCCGTGGATGTTTTGTTGATAACATCTGTGAAGGCAAGGACCATTGTACCACTTGTGACACCGATCTTTGCAATTCAGCTGACTTCAAAGTGATTTCAATGTATACTTTAATGACATCTGCCGTATTAGTTTTCCTCTGCAAATTATTTTATTAATGATGCCCAATTTTTTTTTGACAACCGATTGTGCTAGATGATAAGAGCTTTTGTGTAAGTTTATTTTGAAAGCAATATTTGTATGCTTTAATTGTTAAGCAAAAAAAAAGTTATAATACAGTTGTATAACAATCACTCTCACTTTTCACCGAAATATAACAAACACATCACACATATCTGAAATTATAGGTACTTTGACATTAAAAAAAGGGAAAAACTATTTAAAGCACATAAAACAATAAAAAAATGTTATTTTTTTTACATAAAAAGTTATAAATGTTAAATGAATGTGTCAACAAAGTCCATATTTGATCAACTTTGTAAAGAGAAGAAAAAAAACAATAATATTAAAAAAGAAACAGTAATTAATAAATAAAACAAGAATAAAGAAGCATTATTGTCTGCTGGTTATTGTAATTATATTGTCTTTTCATGTCGAAACATTTTGTTTTTGTTGGAAATCCCTTTCAAAAACAAAATTTATGAATAAATTAAAGGTAAGTTAAGTAAATTATGAATTTGATATATTTGACCATTAATTTTCACTTGTGATAAGATTGCGATGCGTAATTCTCGATGATTTCATGGATAACATTCAAATCACTTTAATCATCTGAGCACGTTCTGTACAATCATCATCATCAAATTTTATAATAGGCTTCAATTATACAACCACAACTTTTATATTGCCTATAACTATCTATTATACTTAGAAAAAAAAAGTGTGAAATGAATGAAACAAAACAAAACAAATATACCTAGTTGAAGGTCGAAGATTTACTCACATTGTAACTTGTTTTGATTCCACTATGATGATTACAAGAATATGACGAATTGAGTTGTTAGATGATTCAATGATGAGATAATTCATCACTCAAAGTAAAGAAACATTTTAATATTTATGATCTTATAGTGCTTTGTTTATAATAATAATAATTGCAATGAGATAAGAATTTTGATAGGAAAGTTGTGTATTATATCAGAGTCAGTTAAAGTCCTGCCATCTCTTAGCTCAAGTTGTAAAACCCGAAGGGGGACATTTGAATTTGAGAAGTTTCATAACCAACATCTATATTCATAGTCCACTCGCTCACCACTGCACCTTATTAAGCCGGTTAAAAGGTTATTAAAAAAAAACATGAAAATCATAAGAATTTAGGAAAATGATGTACATTTTTACCTAGATCTGATGGAAAATTGAGTTCTAGAGTTTTGTGCTAGGCGTTTTTTAAATTAAGCACCGCAGGAACTTGATTAAGGGAAAACTAGAAAATCGTCAAGGATCTGGATGAAGTTAAGACCTGGATGTCAAAGAGCAAATGCGCTCATGTATATCGTTCAAGTTTACGTTTCATTTTTTCTTCTCTGTTTATCTTTTCAGTTTAACACTTCTCACTATTTGATGAAATTTTAACCCATTTAAGAGATATTTAAGGTTTTCTTCTTCTCACATCAAATATGTTTAAATGAACATTGAAAACTCCTTTTCTGCCCTTTCAATACGATCTCCGTACCATTTTTTCTGCCCTTGCAAAAAAATTAATCATCAATTAAAATCTAAAATTCAAATAAGAATCTTATTCAAAGTAACTCACTTGAATTTTTAAAACGAAACAACAACGAAAAGAGAGAATTCACTTTTAGAATTTAGTCTCAGGTCTCAGCATAACGAAGTAATTTTCATATTCTCTCTTCTGTACAACCTGTAAAAAAATATAACTTTAGCTTTAAAAATGTATTTTGTTCTTTTTTTTTTATTTGAACATGTCATTATTGGATATTAAACATTTTAAAAATGTATTAGAAAAAAAATATTACGTTGTTTTTTTTATCTTCATTTTAAGCAATGTCAACCAAGAGAGGGGGGAATATAATGTACTTAATTCATGAATTCACTGAGTCTCGGAAAAACACTACGAATTTTGTTAATAATTGTTGTGTTACTTTTCAAAAAATTCAGTATCGCATTTGCATTCGAAGTGATAAGATCTGTAAATAAAAAAAAAATATAATACGATCCTAGTTTTTTTTTGACTTTTTTTTGTTTTAATTTAATTTACAAATTATTTGAGATGTCACGTTGTTTAACATCTTATTTTTTGTTGACAGTGTTACTGTTGAGTGTTTGTCTAAGTAAGTGTTAATTTCAATTAAAATCATTAATCAGAAATTATTGATATGTGTTTTTAAAGTGATAAATTTTGATAATTAATTAATTAAATTACTTCCGACAAAGAGTTCATAGGAGACAATTTTAAATGCAATGAACATAAAAATTGAATTTTGAAAAAGAAGTTTTAACGGGTTTTAAGTAGAAATTGGAAAAGTGTAGACAAATATGGTCCATTAATAGTTTTAACAAAGTTTTTAAATTCAGTTTCAAAAAATTTTATTTCCTGAGAGTTGTTATGGACTGGAACCATGTAGGAACATTTTCAGCCTTAGATTTTTAAATTTTCAATCAAAGCCATTGCTTAATCAGGGACGGATTAAGGCATTTTCTTAAGGAGGTCCCATAAAAATAAAATATTGATCTTAAAACAATTTGTTCGTACGATTAATAAAACTTAAAAGGACTGAGCCCCCTTTTGCTTTCCTTTTTACTTTCTTGTTAAAAAAAAACAGTTATAAAGGTAAAATTTGAATTCATCAACGCCATTTGAATGAAATATGAAAATACTGAATACGGCAAAGTTGTAGCTTTTAAAAAATCCTTCAAAGTTCAAGCCTTGAACTTTTTTATGCTTATTTAAAACAAAAAATAAAATCCATTGAATTTCATAGAACAATCAACCGCACTTCGCTGCTTTGTTTGTGGCCCCGATGAAAATTGTGACAGAAACTTTGAAGATCAAACCGTCAATTGTGGTTTCAGTCCGGTTCCAAATGCGCTTCGGTATGAATGTGTCAAATATCATATAGGTAAAATTCACCTTTCATTTAAAAAAAAATATCATTTTAATTTTATCATTATTCGTAAACAGGAAATTCCGTCGCACGTGGCTGTTTCGTTGAAACCTTTTGTCAACAACAACCTTATTGTTATGCTTGTGGTACTGACTACTGTAATGGAACTGACTCAATTCGGATTGTCTCTAAATTTTCACTCTTTATTTCGATAATTGCTATTTTAGTATCATACAAAACAATCAATTGAAGTTTTTTTTTTTTAATTTTGATGTTTAATAACCGATAAATTTACGTATTGTGTTATAAAGTTTCATAATAATATTATTTTAACAACTTGTGATAGAACTCAAGTATTTTCTTCGTCTTCATCTAAATTTAAGCATAGAAATAATAATTAGCTCGTTTCTTCATAATTTAAATTTTAAGATAATTTTAAGTCAATTTAATGAAATAAATGAATGCCAACCTTCATGTTACAATGTAAAAATTTGTCGATTTTTTTTTTGTTCTACAAAAGTAATTCCATGGTAAATGTTGATTTTTTCCCGATCTTAATTGAAATTTACAAAATTAGATTTTATAAGCAAAAAAATTATACAATGATGAGAGAATAATTATTTCACATGTAGTACAAACGTATCTCTTTAATAATAGTATTCTTTTCTCAGAGCATGTCATGATGAATATCAACAAATTGTTAAATTTTTTTCTTGGATGATACAGTTCATAGTGTAAATTTAAACTTAAAAATGTAATTTAATGCAAGTTAGATCTAAAAATAAAATTTAAAATCATGAATGAACGAACCCATTGAATGAAGATCTGAAGAGAGTTCGATCGGAAATTCAATTTCAGTTTATTTTTGTCTTGAGTTAGTACATAACCAAAGTTCTTTACTTTACAAATTATTTTTATGCAATGTAAATATTGTTTATTGCATGTTAAATACTAATTATTCAATTCTTTACATTCAAAATAAATAAAAGACAATATTAAACAATTTTTTTTTGAACAATACAAAACATTGTGACTCATTTAAGATGATTTCAAGAACAATTTTTTTGTTGACATTTCTGTTGACTACCTTTTGTTTTTCAAGTAAGTTTTTTTTTAACTTAAAATTTAAAAAGAAATATTGGAGAAAAATATTAATTTTAAATTTTAACAGATACAAGTGCATTAAGATGCTACGTCTGTGGCCCTGATGAGAATTGCGAAAGAAATTATCACGAACAGACTGTAAATTGTGGAATCAATAATCCGACGCGGTTCAACTACCAATGCGTAAAATATCTAATCGGTAAGATTCTTTTGAAATAAAATTAATTTAACCTTATGTTAAACTGTTTGGCTTTTAAATGTGTGGTTAAGTGCTTGGTTGATCATCTGTTTGTTTTTTTTTTAATGTGGATTTCCATGTTAAAATGCGCTTTTGGGAAGACGTTGGGCGTGCGTGTAAATTTTAGGTTGAAACGCCCCTTGTGATATACCTCGCGGAATTGGACAATAAAGGCAAGGGAAGTCATACGTCGTACAATGAAGGTATTAAAGGCCATAACGACGTCAAAAATTTAAGATACACACCAAAATGCGCCTTTCAATTCAATTTTATGATTAAATTTCAATGTTTATCGCTCATTTCAGGTGATGCAGTTGCACGTGGATGCTTTCTAGAAACATTCTGTCGAACTCAGCCATATTGCTATGCGTGCGACGGGGACTACTGTAATGGAGCAATTTCAACAAATATCATGTCTAAACTGTTAATATTCATTTCAACAATAGGCTTATTGTTATCTCGATGAATTTAATGAACCAAAACTGTTAAAATCGTTAAAGTGAAATAAGTAAAATAACAGACATTGAAGCAGATCGTTGTAAAAATTTACAACTCACTTACAATCGTAATGAATGTCAATCATTAATTTTTTTTTTAAAGTACTGTATGGAACAAATGATTAAATTAGTAAATAAATTAATTCTTAACTTGCCGTCCACTTAATTAATTATACAAGACATAATTTTGGTATTTATTTGCAAGAATAGATAGAAGAAAGAAATGTTTCATTTAAATTAATTGATAAAGGTTGGAGTGTATGATGTGTTTTACTCATTCAGCATATTTTATTTTTTAAATTGATCATAAAAGAAACGAAAAATTTAAAACATTAACGTGTATCCGTTCAAAGAATAAAATTATGATAATTAAACGAAGTTTCGGATGACTCAAATTACAAAACCAAATGTTAAATGTTCATTTTCATGTTTTTTTTTGGTGGTTGATCTCATTCCTTAAACTTAATCCTTTGGAAAAGCTCTATTTCGAAGAAGAAATACCTCTTGCTTTAAATTCACAGGTTTCACAGTTTCGTTCCTCTTATAATTACTAAGTAATTTTTCTTAGTTGTATATAGTATAAGAGGAAGTCTTCAAATTTTAAAAAAATGATTAAAAAAAACTAGATGTGCTAGAACCAAACTGTAAACGGAAAAATGCAAGGTTTTTTGAGTACTATCAGATCCCAAAAGGATTTCTCATCAGGATGATATGACGCTCGCCGTGTTTGACAGCGAAATCAATAATAAAAAAATTATTAAAAAAAACTGAAGATGATAATGACATTCTGCATACGCCAAAGTTCATTATTAAGTGTGTACTTTTAGATCCTAAAAGGATTTCCCATGCGTATGAGGTCTGGTTTATTTGTTACCCTGTGTTATTCATCCCGCCTCCTTCTTATTTTTATGAGCGGACTGCGACGAGAAACAAAAAGGAAAAATTGTAACAGCCTAAACCACCTATGAAGTGAAATCAAAATCCGATTTGAACTTGTAATCATAATGCACTTACGTTAACTCTTTAAATCTACAGCTGTCATGTTTATTGATATGCATTTTAGAAAATATTTTATTTTTGTTGTGTCACGTGGAGTTCTAATCGTACGAATTATGGAGGAAAATACATCAATAATCGTAAGTTTTATTCTCTCAAATAACAAAAAATTCATATATGCATTTAATATTTTTAATTTAGAAGCAGTTAATGAGGAAACTTGACTTCACATCCATATCTTTTGAAATCGTCCATGCGAATGAAGAATATTTAGTGACTCTTCAGGATAAAGAAAAACGAGCTGAAATTATCATCTATAGTTCTAATCCTGAAACCGATATCCATTTTTTGATGCAGGTTGTTTTGATTAATCATCGCACTGACATTTTAATCCGCACTGAAACGAGGATTTGGCTATTTGACAGGTTTGTTGTGTTTTTTTTTTACAAGGCGTAACCTTGAATAAAATTTTTAACTTTAGGTCCAGCTCTGTGAACAGACATTTAGCAAAAATTTTTCGAATTAAAGAAGGTTTGATCTCAACATTTAATGCAGGAGAATTTCCTGATCCAGAAGTGTGCTGTACTTACATCCAGCCACACAATTCAGTGTCAGAATATCAAGTTTGTCTCCAAAACATAAGATTACTCATAGTTAATGGTGAAATTTGTGACGATCCAGATTTACTTGAATGGATTGATCAAAATTTTTCTCAAATATCTCACAAATATTTCACGTACTTTATACTGTGCTAAATGAATATTTGATTGCGTTAAACTCGTGGAAATAAATTTTGGATTACTTTCAACTCGTGGATAGTAAAATTTAATTTCCGAAAACTCGTGGAAATTAATATTCGAGTTATTTCAACTCGTGGAAATGAATATTTGATTGCGTTAAACTCGTGGAAATAAATTTTTGATTACTTTCAACTCGTGGATAGTAAAATTTAATTTCCAAAAACTCGTGGAAATTAATGTTCGAGCGATTTCAACTCGTGGAAATGAATATTTGATTGCGTTAAACTCGTGGAAATAAATTTTTGATTACTTTTTAATTCGTGGATAGTAATATTTAATTTCCAAAAACTCGTGGAAATTCATATTCGAGCGATTTCAACTCGTGGAAATGAATATTTGATTGCGTTAAACTCGTGGAAATAAATTTTGGATTACTTTCAACTCGTGGATAGTAAAATTTAATTTCCGAATACTCCTGGAAATTAATATCCGAGCGAGTTAAAATTGCCCGAATATTAAATCAACTTTTCAAAAAAAAATAATATTCATTTACACGAGTTAAATTTTACTATCCACGAGTTGAAAGTATCCAAAATTTATTTCCACGAGTTTAACGCAATCAAATATTCATTTCCACGAGTTGAAATCGCTCGAATATTTACTTCCACGAGTTTTTGGAAATTAAATTTTACCATCCACGAGTTGAAAGTAATCCAAAATTTATTTCCACGAGTTTAACGCAATCAAATATTCATTTCCACGAGTTGAAATCGCTCGAATATTTAATTCCACGAGTTTATGGAAATTAAATTTTACCATCCACGAGTTGAAAGTAATCCAAAATTTATTTCCACGAGTTTAACGCAATCAAATATTCATTTCCACGAGTTAGAGGCATTTAAATGAGTGCCTCCACGAGTTAGAGTCGTGTAAATGAGTTCCTCGACGAGTTTGAGCAAGCGTTTAAAACTCGTGGAAGCGTAGTCAAACTCGTGGCAAACTTCAGCACAGTGTACTTTATTGAAATAACTTGTAGCGACATAATTGGACAAAAGCCAGCGATTCTTGAAAATATTTCAAAATGTTGTCGTGCAATTGTTGGCGATTTTATAATGTTATTGAAACGCCGGTTCCTTCCAACGTATACCAAAGGTATTTTAAAAAAATAAATGGATCAATTCCTTGCAACGGGTAGTTTTAACGGACATGATCCTGAGGAAAATGTCATTGACCTTACCTCGGCGTTACCTGACGAGACTGGAATAGAAAATCTTGCCATTAAATCTAACACCGATGACATTGTTGAAACATGTTCGAAAATTTATTCTCAGGAAGAATCGATTTTGGTAAATAACGAGCCGTCCAAATTTGAAAATATGTTATATGGATTGTGGAAGTGTAATAAATGGCAAACAGCAGAAATAGAAGTGAATATGGAAGATATGGATCGTGAAACGGAACAGATTTTTAAATACATACCAAAACAAGAGTTGGCCAGGAAAATTTTGGAAGGAACACATGAAGCAAGAACCATCAATTCGTGAGACTTCTTTAAAGTCCAATGCAATAAAACGACCCGGAACTCCCATACCAACAAGTAAACCTCGTTTCTCAAAATCAAGAGCTATGGCAAACCGAAAATTAAATTTCAATTCAAAACTGTCCCACTAAAAACTCAGTTAAATCGCATTAACGACACTCAACAAGATATGTTTTATGTTTTGCAGAAGGCGTCTCGTGATCCAGCGGCAAAACATGAAAGTGCGAAAAGAATTGTTGCAGAACGTCGTAAAAGAAGAAATTAATGCTAACTTAATGAATTGTGAGGGAAAAATCGTTTTTTTACACGTTTGAATAAAAATTTGTGTTGGTCTTATTTAAAAAAAATGTTATTTTGTATTATTCTTGGTCTCGGTTTTCCTTGTATCTTGAAAATAAATTCTTCTCCGGGATGAAATAGTTGACATCGACTCGACGAATATCCTTGATCAGAGCTTTCTTCATTTTTCGCTTTACTTTTCAATGCAGCGAAGAAGTGTCAACCTTTCTTCATCTGTTTCCAACAAAATAACAGGCAGTTGTAAATCTTCACCATCTGTGATTTCCACCAATTCAATGCATTCTTCGTGAAATGTAAACATTTCATTGACTTGATAATCGGTCCCTCACAATATTTCAATTAACACATCTCGCAGCTCGGTTAATCCAAAACTCATTCCCCAATCTGCACATTTAACAACAATCAAAAAATCACACATTTGCTGTACATTAAGGAATTCTTATTTTCACAACATTGCAGCAGATCCGACACAACTGAGATCATGTGACGTGCTTGTCTAAATCTCTTACACTTTGGATTCATGGCACGACCAACGGCACTTTTTTAAATTGAGTAACACAACTCTTCGTCATCTTCGTAGTCTTTAAATTGTATTTCTTTCGTATGTATTGAATTTCAGCATCTAAAATCACTTTGCAACTTTTGTACCTTTTAACAGCATAAAATTCTAAGTGACAACTCAAATACATAAAACAGGTCAAACCTCGTACATTTAGCACAATTACAAATACTGGCTGGAATACTTTTAGAACATCATCTGGTCCTCAATTTCTGAACGTAAAGCTTTGGGGTTTTCAATAAATGAATCACTTGAGATAGATACGAAACTTCCATTGACGAATATGTCTTTATAACAAATAAGTGACAAATAAACTACTGTCATTTTGGTGTCCAGTGATGGTGGTTGATAGTCAAACTTGATGGTGAACAAATTGTCTTCGATTTTACACGTCAATCGCTCAAATTTTTGTTTAAAAAAATAATTTCGCCCAAAAAGTTGTGCGTCTTTTTTTGTTTATTTATTTATTTTGACACTTTGGTTCATTTTTCAAAATATTTTTTAAAATGACAACTTTGTCATAAAACGACCAGGAAAAAGGAACAGGGTGAAAATATGAGAAATTCTAACCACCGAGCGGTTTAGAAAAGTGCATTTCGATGGGACCCGATTCATTGAATAAAATTAAAGTTTATTGTAAAAATCGGCCGTTTTGAAAAATAAATCAGTCATTTTCTCTCTGGAGTCCAATTTCACAGCTAATGAGTTAAAGTTCACTCCAAAAAGCTCCTTTATCAAAAAAAACCTGCAATTTATTAAAATTTTGAACCGTTTTTAACAGTTTTCAGGCTTTGGAGGCTCTGGATCCCAATCTCAAAACTAATCTAAACTAAAACAATCCTTATAAGTTCCTTTATCTCACAGAAAAATCCCGACCTTGCTCCCATAGAAAATTCCGGAGTTATGCATAGCGATTAGTGACAGAGTGACAGCGGACAAACAGTCTGTAACAGTGCATTTTTCTTACGAAATGCACTAAAAGAACAAACCAATTTCTGAACCTTAAAACCAAAGTGCAAACATTAACAAAAAAAAATATAAAAAATTAAATATGACGTGTATTGATGATCTTTTTGATGTGGTGAGTAAAATTCAGATGGAAAATATTTCAGATGTTTTTCTTTACACATTTTATTTATCAGCTCCTGGAAGTAATTTTCAAAAAGTTGGAACGTCACGATCGACTGAAGTGTAAAGAGGTCTCGTCCCGATGGTTTCGGATCTTAATGGAAGGACGTTTGTTCTCAGTAGATCGTCACATCTGTTTCAAAAAATGCGTAATCAAACGAAATGCGCCACCGATGTCAATTTTCATGAATGCAAGCTATGGTTACGAAAGAGTTTCATTCATTAATGGATTGACATGCCAAAATTTTCGTGATTACTTGGATTTTGTAAAATATCTAGGTAAATATTTGAAACATATTGAAATTCGATTTTGTCTTCCTCAATCGTTTGGAATTGTTTTAATGGAGATGCCATTCATTGAATCAATTTCTTTTGAATATAAATCTGATAGTTGGCTTTTTTATGAGTTTACATGTACTCTGAAAACGTTACATGAACAAGCCTTAAAACACCTGAAATTGATTCGAATAAGCCGCATCTCAGTTGAGGAATTATTTCAAAGTGTTTTGATAAGAAAATTGATTCCAAGTGATGCAGAAATATTGATTCCATCACTGGATATCCATTTCGAAGAGAAGGTAATCGACCTTTCCCCTGCACTTCCTGGAATGGTTCACATCAATCGTTTAGATTTGTATTTTGCAACAGAATCAAATTTTGTTTATCAAATGCAAAAGCTCATCAATGTTCCAAAAGTTTCATGCGACGATTTAATGTTGTTTTTTGATCTTAAAGAGGCTCCTTTTCATCTCATAAAAATATTTTTAGAGAAAAATTCACATATCAAGGACGTATTTGTGAGTTGCATAAATGCCCCTCCACCGATAAAAATTCCACAAATCACTGAATTAGAAATGTATGTATTTTAGTTACACATGAAGCAACAAATCTAAAGAATCCAAATGTAAAAACATTGGTTTTAGATGGGATTAACTGCATGGATTGTTTTAACACACTAATGAAGAATTTAACAGGATTACAAAAAATTGAAGCCTCAATTGAAGATTATTATGATGAAAATGGTGTTCAAAAATATACACCGATTTGCATCGGAGTTCCAATCAACCTCAACGTGATAGAGTTCAGCCTTAGATATCGTATTACAATAACAAAAAATGAGTTGGAAAAAATTGTGCAAATTTTTCCAAATTTAGAGACCTTTGCACTTGATACTAGCTTAAATGAGCCATTGAAAACCACCTTAAGTGTTTTTATTCCAACTCTAAAAAAACTTAGAAAATGTTTTTTCAACTCATTGTGGAACTATACGCCTTTGGAAAAAACTGATATTGAATCTACAGAAAGACACTTGGCACAATATGGTTATGAGCATGTAAGTTTTTTTTCATCCGACTTAATAATAAACAAACATTAAAGAAACTGTTAATTTTTACAGATTTGGAAATCACGGGGGTTGACAATCATAAAAATGTGATTGCTACGTTTAACTGGCTTGAAATCGCAATACAGGAGTTTTCTCTTTATCTAATAAGGTATCTTAAAAACAACAAAAGTTTGAAATCATTGATATGCCTCTAAAATCAATTGTAATTATAACTGAAATAAAATTATATCTTTTCAATTTTTTATTACATTAATACATGTCTTTTTAACCTTAAAGTCCTGATTCTTGAAGATCTGCTTAAAAATTGCAATAACGGAGTTTCTAATACAAATACCATTCTTTCCTCGGCCTAACGGACTTCGTATGATTTGAATTTCAGGGTTGGAAACAGATTCGAGAACATTTCATTCAAATAAAAAATCAAAACAAAGTACATTTTAGCAATTGATATAAAATTAAATTTTTAACATTAAAATGTCAGACATAGATTCGGATGAAGAAAAGGACCAGTTATCAGAACTGCAAAAACTTTCTAGCAAAATTCCTCGGGGAATGTTTGTAAGTGGGTGGGACGATGAAAATGATTTAATTGAAACTGAAGAAAATCCCCATGAAACTCAAGAAAAGGAACTTCTTTGGGCAGCTACCGAAGATAAAATCGAGATAGTTGAGAAAATTTTAAATGACCATCCTGAGCTTGTCAATGTTCGTGACCGAGACGGATACACGCCGTTACACAAAGCATGTTATAACAACAATTATGAAATGGCTCAACTTTTACTTCGATTTAATGCCGACATTGAAGCCCAAACAGAAATGGAATGGACTCCCTTACATTCAGCTGCCAAATGGAATAATGCGAAATTAGTTGCACTTTTACTGCAACATGGTGCTAACATAAATGCATTGTCTGAGGGAAATAACACGCCGTTACATGTTGCAACGACCGTCTCAAGTTGTAGAGACACATTAATCGAATTATTTATGAATGATGAACTGAATCCGGGTTTATTGAATTCATCAGATGAAACAGCAGCTCAAATCGCAAAGAGGACTGGACTCTCCTACGCCTTTTTTGAAATGGTTAAACCGGGATTAGATCCCAAAATTGGAATGCTTGATTAATTTAATAAATTATTGTACGTTTCTTTTATTATTACTCTAAATCTTTAAAAAATTTATCTGTTTTTTTATTATTCAAAAACGTCCTTGCATAAATCGCCATCACATGTGCCATTTCTTCCTTATCCTCAACATAATATTGTTTCAGTGCTGTATCGGAACTGAAAACTTCTGGATGATACTTTTTAAAATGTTTCCTAAAATGCAGTTTCGTTTTAAATTGTTTATCACAACCACTTCCAGGACACTTGTAATGGGAAGACGTATGATTAACAGCCATATGTTTCTTGATATCATTCGTACTTTTGTAGGATCTCTCACACATGGGACATTTTGCAATCTTTTCACTGGAATGACTTCTCTCATGAACTCTCAGCTCCCATGCAGCTAAAAAGGTTTTTGAACACATCTCACATTCATGTAAATTCGCTTCATTTTTCCGGTGAACTCGTAATATATGGACATTCAATTGATTTTTATTTGAATACCGTCGATTACAAATCTGGCATTCATGTGGTCGATGCTCGTTCTCGTGCGTTTTTTCATGATCAGCTAAATCACCGGCATTCAGGAAATGTCTCGCACAAATTGAACAATTGTAGATAACGGAATGAGATTGCATGTGTTCAGCCAAATGTGTTTGATCTCGCATTCGTTCACCGCACGTACTCACTGGACAGTAAATTGCCTTAATTATATTTGGATTGTGTATCCTTTTATGAACATTCATGCTGCTCTCTTCAAGGAACTGCAAAAATATTTTTGATTATTATAAAAAAAATTAATATTATTTTATATAAATGTAACCTTTTTCCCACAAATATCACACATACAGCTAAACAATTCACCGTCATCATCCCCATCATGAAATTTCCTGACATGATCAGCCAGTAAATTTCGCGTGGCAAATCCTTCACCACACTTACTGCAAATAAAATCATTTGAAATGACCTTATGTACTTGCATATGTCGTTTAAGCTGATTTGGTGACACATAAGCCTTAGAACAAATCTCACACAAATGCTTTTTATTGTGATGTGCATGATGTGACTGTAATTTGACTTTATTATTAAACTTTTTATGACAGATATTGCATTCAACGTCCTCAAAAATATGTCTTCGTTTCATGTGCGTGACCAGAAGTTCACGATATTCGTAAGAAGCACCACACAAATCACAACTTCGATGGCCTTTCTGACCCTTTTTATTGTATTTTTTCTGTTGGATTTTTTCATTGACTTTTGTGCTCTTATCCGTTGATTTTACTTTAAATTTTTTTGATGATGGTGGCGCTGAAGGTGCTTTGAACGTTTCATCATCATCAACCTCGATTTTAATTAAATGAATTTCTTCGGAAGATAAAAATTCATCGTCATACAAGTGATCATCATCATGGTCATGCTCTAATTTTATGTCATCCGTGTTTAATGCAGCCTCACAAATCTCAATTCTATCCTTCGAGTCTTCATTTAATGCATCGTTTTCAATTTTGGACGGTTCATGAATTTGAATTGAATCAGAATTTTGAATTTTAACCGATTTTGTTTCATTTGATGGTGTGCAACTTTTAGTCACTGTTTTCTGTTTTCGTTCAACTGCATTTTTCAGAATTTGTTGATTACTTTTAACCACAGTAAAATAATTGTAAAAATCGAGTGTTTTTTGCTTGCATCCAATGCACACTTTTGTTGGATAATGAGAACCATCATCAATCTGGAATTAGATAGAATTAAATTAAATTTTTTGATCAACATGAATTTCAAAGTAATTTTTAGTAACCATATTAACTAAAATTTGGAAAATTTCTTGGACAGCTGATGATATCCTTGCACTGGAAATGTCTCCAAGGTCAATGTGATTGGAGTTCGACTCACATGGAATCAAACACAGACGACAAAGTTGGTCTAAGGAAGACATATCCTTAAATTGTTTTTTTTTATTTTTATACAATTTTTGATTTGTTTTGATTATGATCGAGATCGAATTTGGAGTCGAGAACGAGTTAAAATCAAAATAAACAATTGTCTAAAATGTCTGAAAAAGCGAATGCATGCAAACTGATTAAACTTACACTTCGCACGTATGATATTGTGAAATAAATTAAAAATTTTCGATTTGCAGTCAAAAATCAATCATTCTTCGTTATTGACATGAAATTATCGACCCATAGAAATTCAGTCGATCTAAAAAAGAATCGTTTCAAGTATGATATCAAAGTATGTGATCACAGAATTTAACGACTGTAAACACGTGGTAGCTACCATAACAAATAATTTCAACTTTTCATCAACACATATTTGCTTAAATTGATCAAATTCACATTTAAAATTAAAATGATTGTAACAAAAAAGCGTTCAATTGAAGAAAATCAGTCGTCAGAAAAGCCAGTCAAAAAACAAAAACCCTCAGTTTCATCTGAGAAGCCAAAATTCACGAAGAAACTTGGAAAGAAATTCCCAATCAAAGGAAAAAAATTTCAGAAAAATGATGGTGGCAAAAAACAACAGCAATTCAAAACAAAAGCCGACGGAAAAACTGATTGGAATGACGTTAAATTAAAGAAAAAAGATTTGAAGACGCAACGCAAAAAGCAAAAGGCCAAGGATGTCCAATTATACGAATTGAGTGTACAAGCAAAACAATTGTACGAAAAATTAAAATGCAAGTCAACCCCGAACAAGCATGATCTTTGCACGGAACTTCATGGCTTACTGAAAACCGGAAACGCATATTCAAAGTTGGTTCATAGTCACGATATCGCTCGTGTCGTCCAATGTTTACTCAAATATTCACAAGCCGAGATCAGAAAAGAAATTTCCGAAATTCTTCTTCCAAATATTGTTCAGATGTCAACATCAAAATATGCCCATTTTTGTGTCTCTCGCATGCTGAAATACGGCACAAAGGACATTCGAAGTAAGGTTATCAGTGGATTTTTTGGAAGTGTTGTAAAATTGGTCTCAAACAAAATTTCGAATGAGCTCATCGATATTGCATACAATACACACGCAACTCCCGATGAAAAGTCTGAAATTCGTCAGGAATTTTATTCAGATTTGTATCGAACGAGTAAAGTCAAGAATGTGCAGTGCTTATCAGATACATGGAAAACATCACCCGAACTGAAAACAGCCGTTTTAGCTTCAACGAAATCCAATTTATTGAAATGTGCTAACAAGGAAATGGTTGACAACGGATTAGTTCATGCTGTGTTATTGGATTTTGTTAAAATTTGTCAAGACACAGATCAGCAGGAGGTTATTCAAGCTTACAGTGGACTTTTGGCACATTTGGCGAGTACAAAGGATGGGGCACATGCCGCAATTGAAATTTATTTAAAAGCACAGACGAAGGATCGAAGAGTGAGAATTAATTTTTTTAGCATAATGTAATTAAATGTAACTGAATTTAAATTCCAGGCCATCCTAAAAGCACTCAAAGAACACGTAGAGAAAATTTGTAAACACGAATTCGGTCATTTATTGATGATTACAATCATTAATTGTACCGACGACACTGTGATGCTCAATAAAACAGTTTTTAGCATAATAATTTCCAAATTGGAATCAATTGCCAGCAATGAATGGGGCAGAAAAGTTCTTGAATGGAGTGTGGCTCGAACTGACACAGCGTTTTTCCATCCAAAATTCATCCTGGAAATCAATGATGGATTGAAACACAGTAAAAAAGATGCAGAAATTCGTCAAAAAGAAATTTTAGCGATAGTTGAAAAACCCTTCACTGATGCAATTTCCAAAAATCCATCATTTTGGCTGAGAGGTGGCTCGACAGGACTTCTCACATGTGCTATCATGAAAATCGCCAAAGGTGAAAACAGTAAAACTGCATATGACGCTTTAGCTTCTGTTGTAAGTGATCCTGAATGGAAAGTCAATGAAACGGAACAGGACATGGAAGAAAATACGGTTGAGCCTCAAATTCCGAGCATTAAAATTAAAAAAATCAAAAAGAATCCATTGATTGATGAAAATGAGGAGCAAAAGAAGGAGGAAAAGCTTATTTTTGGTATTGAACATCCTGGATTACACGTCGTTTTAAAGAAATTGATAAAATTAGACATTGAAAAATCAAAATCAGATGAACCTCAATTCGGAACTTCGTTAATGGAGAAATTATGCAATGAGACAGTTGAAAAATGGATTCCACTTAATCGAGCCTGCTTCGTTTTGGTCGCGTTATATGAAAATAATGATAGTTCAATTCAAGAACAATTGAAAAAAATTATTGATAAAAAGCTTTTGAAGAAACAACAACATTCAGGTGCCAAGATTCTACTTAAAAAGCTTTAATGTTTTTAAATTAAATTAATAAAGTTAAATAAAAAAAAAAAAATCAATGGAATTATGATTGAGCAAACATTATTTTCTAAATAAAATGATAAAATGAAATATTTTTTCGTTTTTTCTCTTAAATCTGGCTGTAAAGTTAACACGTAATTGATGAAATTTTTTAGGCTGTTCGCAGGATGATGTGTAACCCGCTGTCTGTGTCCACAGTATCACTCATTTCTCCGACTTTTAGTGCGAACGCAGCATCTTCAAATGGCTTTTGCATTGTATTTCGACCAAACATTCCCAAATCTCCACCTAATAAATTTCAATTTATCAAAATTTAAAGTTTTAATCACATTTACGCGTGTTACCTCGTTTAGCTGATGAACAATCACTGTATTTCTCTGCCAACGCAGCAAATTTCTCCGGATCGCCATCAATCTGTTCACGATACTCATCCAATAATTTTTGAGCTTCCTCTTTTGTCCTTGTGATTGGACCTTCTTGCCGATGCGATGCAGGACGACGTGATCCTTTATGTTTGACTAATAAATGCGAGCATTGAATTTTCTTCTCAGAACTTCCTTCCACGGCTGGAGACGTGGGCACATCCCATTGACTCTCTTTTGTGATTTTATTCAAGTAATATGTCATCCCTAAAAAAGTTTTTTTGTGAGACAGAAAAATTATTGATATTTGCGGGAATTTAAACATTCCAAGGCGTGTGATATGAATTTGTAATGAGATTTCAATGCAATTTCTTATAAATTATTATTTTTAATGTTACCTGTGGATCGTGAGACGCGTTTTTCCCATCCTTCAGGGATTTCATCTCCAGCATCGGACATTTTTCAGTGAGTTTTTTGTTTATATTTTGAATGCGAAAATTTTGTGTTTTCTTCAATTTTTTTGATTTACTTTCAAAAGTGTGATGTAGATGACAGCACTGCAATTAAATTTGACATTCGAAATGAAATGTCATTAAATGGGTCAATCGGAAAATTGCAATGTGTTTACATTTTAAATGAAAATCAAAATAAAAGTGTGAAAAAATAAATGAATAAAAATGATTTATCGACGAATACTTTCACATCAACGGACATTTCAATCAATTCATCGTTTCTATCATCACAATGGGAACATCCTCAAGTTAGCTGACCGTGGCTTCTTCCAAGATATTTTTCCAGCCGAATATGTGTAAAATTTTCACTTTATTCCATTTGAAGTGATCAATTTAATTTTAATTTTCCTTTTCATTTCATAGAAATGAAGCAAAAAAACTCTTGACCAACAAATCACAGACAATTTATGCTGGATTTGATCCCACTTCTGACAGTCTTCACATAGGAAACCTCCTCGTACTCATAGGTCTGATTCATTGTCAAAGATCTGCACATGTTCCAATTGCATTGGTAATTACTTTTTCAATTTCATGTCAAAATATGAATGAAATCCACTCTACTTTAAGTTAGGTGGTGCCACAGGTCAAGTTGGGGATCCATCTGGACGTAAAACTGAAAGATCTGTCCTTGAAAATGACGATCTCGAGCACAATCTTAAATGTATTAACATGCAAGTGCAAAGAATCTTTGAAAATCATCAGAATTTGTTTTGGAATGAAAAGGACCAACTCAAACCTGTCATCATTGTGAATAATCTGGAATGGTATCGTGAAATAAACTCAATTGATTTTATCACAAAGATTGGCCGTTATTTTCGAATGGGTGAAATGCTCTCACGTAGTTCCGTACAAAGCCGACTTACAAGTGATACTGGAATGAGTTTCACTGAATTTTCGTATCAACTTTGTCAGGCATATGACTGGTTACATCTCTATGAGAAATATAAGTGTAGATTTCAGTTGGGCGGAAGTGATCAAATGGGCAATATAAATTCAGGTCATGATTTGATAAGTAAAAAGGAGAAAGTTCAAGCATTTGGTATTACGTTACCGCTTATTACGAATGAAGTTGGTGATAAATTCGGTAAATCAGCTGGCGAAGCTGTTTGGCTGGATGACAAAAAAACGTCCGCCTATTCGTTATATCAGTTTTTCATTAGACAACCAGATTCTGAAGTTGAGAAACTTTTAAGGTTATTCACTTTCATGCCAATGAATGACATTAAAGATATGCTCGAGCGACATAAACGCACACCAGAATTGAGAGAACCCCAAAGGAAAATTGCTGAAGATGTGACTTTGCTTATTCATGGTAAAGAGGGTTTAGAAAAGGCCGAAAATGTTTCAAAGGCATTGTATTCAGGTGATGCTGAGGTGTTAGGAACGTTGCCTAGCAATGAAATTAAGGAAATTTTTAAGGGTGCTCCTGTGAAAGAAGTTTTCCTTGAATCAGGACTTTCCGTTTTCGATTTGGTGATGAAAGTGAAGTGCTTCCCAACTGAAAGTGAGTTAAAAATGAATAATTTTTCAATTTTTGAACATAATTTTGTTTTTTTTTTCTTAGAAGATGCATCGAGAATCATATCAGCAGGTGGATTTTACATAAACCAAAGAAAAGTCACAAACTTGTCTGAAGTCATTGTGCCTGGAGTTCATATTTTGCAAAATGGTGTGTCATTGTTGAGAGTTGGGAAAAGAAATTATTACATAGTTAAATTTAATTCTTAGTAAAATAAAACAAAAAATTAATAAAATAACAATTTTCTTAGATTTTCTTTTAGGACGTGTAGAGATTTGAGTTTTGTTGAATTTGAAATTCAATTTACTTAAAATAATGAAGGAAAATGTTCGTCCGTTTCAGGAGTTACTTTGTTTGATCCATAAGGACTCGAAGATCACTCATTGACCTATACAAGTGAAGGCCAAGTCCTTCAAGGTCATTGAAAAGTTCGTTGACCTTCTTATAAGATTTGAAATTCATTAACACAAATTTTTAAACGGTTGAATTGTGTATTCTCATCTAATTTATCGTGACGATAATTTTCGGCATTTTTGTTTTTATTAAATTTACAGTTTAATTTATTTTTTGCTCAAGTACTCCAGTGAATTGGATTTTGAATCAGATATTTTTAAATTTATGCACCAGTCTCAGCAGCTTTGACAAGGGCTTCAGCAACTTCAACAGCAATCGCGGCTTCTGCACGTTTCTTATCATCTGAGGCTGATGAGAGTTCTTGTTGAGCTTTGCTTAGACATTCACGGGCAGCACTGGCATCTAAATTTTCAACTGGATGTGCCTCTTCAGCAAGAACCTAATCATAATAAATTCCGTTAATTTATCAATTTCATGTTATTAAACATCAAATTACAAACCTGAACAGACGAATCATCATTGACAGTGATAGTTCCACTTGAAACAAAGACTTTCTGTACTTTTCCATCGGCCTCATAGACAGTGACAACACCTGGCTTAATGACAGCAAGTGTTGGCACATGTTTTGGTAAGATACCGAAAGAGCCACTGAATGATGGTACATCAACTTGTCGGATTGCAGCTGCATCGTAAAATACCTTATTTGAAGCAGCAAATGTGAATGCCATCTCATCGGCATATCCGCGTTTTTGCATCATCCGGACTGCACGGGATGACAAAAGACGAGCTCCTCTGAATGCTAAAGACATTTTTAATCTGGAAAAAAAGTGAAATTTCAAGAGCAAAAATATATTTAATTTTATTTTGTATGCAGTGTAAAAATTATGTAATATGCAATGTTTTGTATGAAATATTTTGATTGTCATTTAACCAGGAAAGAAATATGAAAAATTTAATCCGTTCAATTGAAAAATGATCTACTGATAATAAATTTTAGTTATTTCACTTAATCAAACTCACAATTTTTATGTTTTTCCTGTAAATATATTGAAATAATGTGTATTGAGAATCCCCGTCTTTCGATTGATGTTTCCGAGTCAAGTGGTTTAATGACAGTTCAAGTCATTTTGGAACTGTCAAAAATTGGAACCGTTCATAGAACACGAGAAAATTATGAAAAAATTTCAAATTTGTTTTTTTGTTAAAAAATCATACTTTTTTTCTCTTCAATTTAAATTACAAGCAAATTCCATAAAAAAAAATTTAACAATTTCGATTCCAAGGGCAGACACCTTCATGAGCTCAAAAGCGCATTTCATTTAAATTTCTTAGAATTAGAATGCAATTAATTTAATTCGATGTTTAAATTTCATTCAAATTCAGTACAATTTTTGTCCTTAAAGTTTTAAAATATTAAATAAAAAATGTTCAATGGCATTTCATTCCATTCTACCTGATTTCGAACCATCATATCATCAAATTGAACCGCGTAAAATGTTGATGAACTTAAAAATCTTCTAAAATGCATTTAATCATAAAAATATATGTTTAACATGATTTTTAGCTGGCATTTATCATAATCATGAGATAATTTTCTTTATTCTTAGGTCATTTAAGGACAAAGTCCTTTAATTAATTTGATAAAACCCTTGATATGAATCACATGGTTCCGGATGAACTCTAAAATTTGCTTCATATTCATTTTTTCAAGTTCGAATTTTTCCCAGCTGTATGAATTTTAAACAGACATCGCACGAAAACTGTTTGTTTATTGACTGTTTGATCATGACTTGAGTCTATTGGGCTGATGCTCAGTTATGGAACTCATGGGATTTGTTTAGGAAATTTTAGGACATTAAATGTAAAAATTATTCAATTTAACATGAGTAAATGGGGAAAAAATGCAATAGAGCACATTTTTTTTTCATATCATTTTCGAAATGATTCGATTTTTGGTGATGAACAAAATGAACATTGAAAAGTTAAGTGTGATATACTTTCTTATCGCTATGAGTTGTGTGTGTTTATATTGTTATGTACAAATGGCGCGTTTGCAAAAACACGCTCTAATGTAATTTTTGGTTCTGATCCTAAAATTTGACAGCACTGAATAATTTTTTTTTGCTTATGACATTTCTAATTACACCAAATTCTGTACTTCTGATCAAAAATTTTCAAAATGACCGACCTTATCAATAAGTCAAATTCGCTTGATGATAAAAAAAAAATCCACAATCCGTAATAAGTGGCTGATTTTCGCCGTAGGCTGATTTCTGTCTATGACTATGATCTTCCCTTGCGTTGACATTTAATTATGTATAGATACACACGAGAACTCCATAAATTCTGTACAAATATAGAGACATATATTCTTGAGGATCATGAGAGGATGAAACTTGGAAAGAATTGTCAAATATCAGACAGAATATACAGTTATGGGCTTAAATTTAACAACTCATTTTCAAAGATACATATACGTAAATGTCAAAACTCTTGTACGTTATCATTAATTTTCAAACTTTTACCTGCTAACCTAGTAACCATGTAAGCAAGTGAAAGTTTCACAATCTCGGTTTACGTACAGACATTTTGAAGTTTCCATACGTGTTTCTATACAAAATGAATTGTCAAATTTTACCTGCTTACCGCTTAAGGCCATAGTACAGAAGTCAGCACAGGTACTTTATCAGAAAATCAAAGTTTCAATCACAATTTAATTTATTTTGGCCTTTCCGTACTTGAAAACTGCTCGCACGCGTATATGAACGCTCTGTACAGAAATTCTACAGTAGTTTCTTGTTTCTCCACTTCATATTACACATTTCATTTCTCAGACAATTCGAAATGAACTTCGTAACTGTTCATTTATTGCTTAACCGTATTTATTAAGGGAAAAACAAATTTTGATGTTAACTTGCAGAGAAAATTTGAAAAGTCAGAGTCAGATCGTCAAGCCACATAAAATTACCGAGTTAAATACCAAACAAGCACGTTAGTGATTTACATTCAATTAAATTAAAAAATAAACCAACATATTTATAAATTTAAACAAAAGTTAAACTTCAGCCACTTTAACTGCTCAGTGTAAAAAAAAAGCAATATAAAATGGATTTAAAAGAGGTTGTGAATGGCTTAATAAAACATAGTTTAAGGTCCAGGATCGTTAGATGCCAAAATGCAATCAGATTTTATATTCATGTTCACCAGGTAAGCTGATTGTGACGAAAAAAATTTTGTTTGTGTCTTTGTCATCTCTTTTTGATTTTATTTTATTTGAATGTACACCTCACTCACACACCTGGCTTTTATGATTAACTTTTTTTTTTTTTGTAAAAATGAGTTTGATGCTTTAAATGAAAAGATTTGAATCCATGCAATGCTCCTTTGAATGTCCAAGAAATTTTACAAAATTACAGAAATTCATGAGACAAAAAAAATAAAGCAAACAGCTTTCTCTCATATACCTTGACATGTGAATGTTGTCCTTGCAACTTTCAAGGAAATAATTTATTTTTGATTTTTTTTTTGTGAATATTTAATGAGACAGATTTTAATTCCATAATTTTTCTCTCAAATTTTACAGCAAAACGTGGAAAAATTACAGCAAGCAGAAAATGTAAGTCAAATTTTATCACAATTTGTTTATTTTTTTATTTCAATTTCACATACGTCATGCTTTTATATATAAATTGATATAACATTGAATATAAGTTTGTTTGAATTTCGAATTTTGTTAAATGACCATTTTTCTTGATAGGCCGAAGCAAAAACCTCAATTATTGTTGCTGAACAGAAAATGTTGGAAGTCCAGGAAGAGCAAGGCAAGGTGTTGAAAGAAATTTACTCAATTTTGGAGAATTACTCGAAGGAAATTAAGAGACAGGGTAAAAAATGTGACATTGAAAATTTGTATGGAGCTGCAAATCGTCTCATTTCCTTTGAATTGGAGAAAGCTGTGTCACAGGCACGTCAGCGTGGTGGCGGAGATACAAATGGTGGCAATGTCAAGCGAAGTGGCGGCAGTGCGAATTCAAATTCAGCGAAACGTAAACGAAGTAACACAAATGCATCGGTAATTAAACCAAAATTGTCTCGTCCTCCAATTCCACTTCCAATTGACCAAATTTCATCAATGAAGGACTTGAAGGATATCACATCGGTAATTAAGTCATTGCGAGATCAACCAGCTCCATTAGCGAAACAAACCTCAGTCAATATTGCAAAACAGATGCCAAAAGTTAAATCAAATCATATCAAAAATAGTCGAATGAATTTACTGGAAGCACTCAAAAAGGCAAAGGAAACAAGTGAAACTCAACAAGAAATGGAGATAAAACTGGAAGATGATGCCTCGTCATCAGATGATTCCATTATAATGATTGACAGTAATGGACATAACTCGGAAGTAGAAGAAAATGTAAATTTGATCCCTGTTCAAGAGATAAATGATGATACTGATGATGACGAAAATGCAAAATTACCTGCATCAATCAAAAACGATTTTGAATTTGTCGGAACAATTGAAATCCCCGATGAAACTGTCGAGATAATCGAGAATAAAATCCATCAAAAAAGGAAAAGTCCTGCATCGGATACCTCAAGTCAAAAGTCATCGTCACGAAGATCATCAGATTTCGAGGATTTGATTGTTGGACAACCAGACGAGTCTCTCGAGGACTTGGGACAAGAGCGCTTCTTGAAATATTTTGGTTTATTCACTGCCGAACAAATTGACCAACTCAAAACACGTCGTGTGTCACGTCGTCGTCGCAATTGCACAAGCAATGTGAGAAAAGATTTCCACTACGGCCAATTCGATGTGAATTATGTCCCTGTAAAAAATAATAAACCCGTCTTATTTTCACCAGTGGAAAAAGTCCGAGCAAAACGAAAACAAACTCCATTAATTCCAGCACAAGCCTCAGTCGCACCACCCTCCTCACAACCATCATCCCAAGAACCCTTGTCCATTGTAGGTCCAGTATCGAAAATCATTTATGTTCCACCACAACAACAAACAAAATCAATTTTACGCGTCAGTAATATCGTGGAGGCGGCAATTTCAAAAGATATGAAAACCTGCGTCGCTTGCAATCAAATGAGTGATGTCGAGACAATGAATGCTTGTCTGTTGTGTTACAACTTTTATCACCTTCAATGTCATACAATGGATCGTGAATTGCGTGAGCGTGAAAATCTGTGTCCAGACTGCTTGAGACAAGGTCTTGAAAAGAAGAAGAGACGCATGGAATTGAAAAAAAGGTTAAACTTTCAAGTTTTACAGGCCAATCACAAAGCTAGCATAATGCAACAACGTCAGAAGCTTCAAACTTAAGGAGGCGACAAGCATTGTAGATAAAATTTTATTTTATTATCATATTTTTTAATAGTATTAGCTCTATTATAATTGTATTTCAATTTCAATTCATTAAACAATAAAGGTATATAAAAAAAAACAATTTTATTTCTCTTCACTTTTGAATATTTGAACTTAGATATTATTAAATTTTAATATTCATCGAATCCTGGCAATGGGAACTTTTGACTGAATGCTTCGACTTCCGTGCGTAATGCTTTGATCTGGAAATTTAATTAAAAATAAAACATTTAAAAAAAATTCGACCTTGAAATCAAAATTTGACTTACTTTTGACGAGCAAGCTTCGTTTTCATGACAGGCTTTTTTGAAGTCGACCAATTTTGGGCCGGATATGGCTGCGATTTCCTTTGAGAGTTTTAAGGCACGATCAATACAATCAACTACGACATCGATGTCTGATTCAACTAAGCCACGTGTTGTCAGTGCTGGTGTTCCCAACCGAATTCCAGATGGGTTTAATGCACTCTTATCACCAGGCACGGTATTTTTATTACATGCAATTGAACATTCCTCGAGTATGTATTCAGCGCGTGCACCAGTGATACCATTCGGTCTTAAATCGACTAAAACGAGATGGACATCGGTGCCACCTGTTGCAATTTTATATCCACGACTAATGAGGCCATTACACAACTGTTGAGCGTTCTTCACGACTTGTTGTTGGTAATCTTTAAATTCTGGTGTTTGTGCTTGTAACATCGCTGTTGCAATTCCACCAATTGTATTGTTATGTGGTCCTCCTTGTAATGCAGGGAAGACAGCTTGATTGATTCTCGATTCCAAATCGTACATTGTTTTTTCTCCCTTTGCATTGACACTGCGAACTCCTTTTCGGAAGAAAATAACACCAGCACGAGGTCCTCGCAATGTCTTATGCGTTGTTGTGCTAACAACATCTGCGTAGTCAAACGGACTTGGAATGATTCCGGCTGCAACTAATCCTGAAATGTGTGCCATGTCGGCAAGCAAATAGGCACCAACATCATCAGCAATTTCACGGAAACGCTTATAGTCGAGACATCTCGAATAACATGAGATTCCAGCAATAATAACCTTTGGCTTGAATAATTTTGCTGTCTCAGCAAGTTTATCATAGTCAATGAGGCCAGTTTCAGCATTCACTTTATATGGCATACTCTCAAAATAGATGGAAGTGGCAGAGATTCGTTTTGTTGGTGTCATAAATCCGTGAGTTAAATGACCACCATCAGGTAAATCAAGACCCATAATACGTGAGTGTGGTTCACACAATGCCGTATAAACGGCAAAATTAGCAGGGGAACCTGAATACGGTTGGACATTCACACCCCATTCTTCGGGATTGAGACGATACGTTTTGAGAGCTCGTTGTTGGGCGAGAATTTCAATTTGATCTATAAACTCATTACCACCATAGTAACGTTGTCCTGGTAATCCCTCAGAATATTTGTTATGGAGACATGAACTCAATGATTGTAAGACAGCTTTTGATGTGAAATTTTCACTGGCAATCATTTCAAGTCCACATTTTTGACGTTGCTTCTCCTTCTTAATCAAATCCATCAACTCAGGATCTTGGTCCCATAAATTGTTATGTAATAATTTGGCGTTACCAGACATCTACATAAAAAAATAGAAATTTTAAATTAAAATTAATTGTATAATTTATCTTATATCGTTAAAAGAGCTCACAAAACTTCCAACAGGCATGATTCAAAATTTTTTTTTCTTGGAATTTGTATGAAATTTAAATGATAGGAGTTACAAGTGAATCGTTCGTCGTTTGATTCTTGATTAACATCAAAAATATTATTTCGTTTGCAATTCATCTCATATTTTTCCTTATCATATCAGTGTTTTACATGATGCATTCAGAAAAAAAAAGAATCAGATCAGTATGTAGAAGGCAGAGGTCAAATTTTTCGATGTAAACACATGACGTTCCATTGAATGAAGGAGAAATTTGTAATTTTAATCATTATTCATGAGATTCATCTATGAAATAATATATTATTGAACCTAGAGACAACATCACACTGATAACACATTTTTTATTTTTTTTTGTTTGAATCTCCTCGATTATCTGACGCAAGCAAAATCACATCTAATTGAATTCAATTTGACACGCCTTTTTACATTTTTCACTATTTTTATGATTTTTGAACTTAAAATTAATTATCACAACTTACCTTGCACGATAAAGGTTTTGAATATGATAAATTAACCACCAAACTTTTACTAAAATTCCTCGTAAAATTAAAAATAACCGGTTTCTGACTTAGGTTAACCGCCTGTTTTGATAGAAACGCACAATATGGAAGTGTCCTCCTCATTTTTGTATTTGATCACTATTCCGACTCTGTCCTATGATTTATGTGAAGAAATTCTTTAAAGTTTGCAGGAAATTCTTCTTGCCTCCGTTCAAAATGTGAATGAACATCAATTAATGTGAATGAGAAACCGAATTGGCAATCGTATACATTTTATATTTTAATAAAAAGACAAAATCAGATCATAAAAAGTGTTGATAACCTTTTTATTGACCTGAACTGTGTCGTTTCAAAAAAAAAAATTAAATTTAATAGGTTAATCAGTATTTTTAACTATTTTTTATAATTTTTAATGAAATTTCAGGATATTCTGCTTGAATTTGACTGAAAATCTTTGGTTGACAATTGATTGCATTTTATAAATAGAGCAATGGAAAAATTAGGATGATTGCAGTTTGTTTACTTGAATGTTTGGTGTAAACATTGATAAAAATGTAAATAAAGTGTGAATAAGCCAATGTTTGATATCTTGAAATGGAACATGAAGTATACAGTTAGACGTAATTTTGAATATGACCTGAATTTTTTGAAGAAAAACACGACTTTGACGAAAAATGTAATACATAAATTATCTGAACGCTCACAAAGATATCATTGAGGCTCATCGCCATACCAAGGAAGAATTAGTCTAACAAGCTTTGGACTTTATAGAAGAGAAGCTTTCGAACTTCTTTGGCATTAGGTAAAAAAAAAATGGTTATTTCTCAACAGAAACACATAAAAAAATTTATACAAGAAAAAATGTCCCTGTTAACGTGCCTCTGTTTTTACTTGTTTTAGACATAATTACTCAAATTTTTAACTTATTTCGATTCACAAGTTAAAGAAGCAATGTGGAAGATTGTTATAATTGACTAAATTTTTAATGTTTTATACGTATTTTAAGCCAAAAATTGACCTATTTTACGACTTTTCGCAAAACGCGACGAATGTTTTAATAAAAAAATTGAATATATGGGTGTATTTCTACCAAATTCAACTTAACCCATTAACCGCCTCTCCTAGAAATATTGAGTTTAGAGAAAAACTTTCTTCTAGGATTTGCGTAACAGTTTTCGTTTGAAAGTATCGTATAATATCACAGAAATACGTACAGAAATTTTGTACGAAGAGGGAAAAATAACATGACTTTTCATCTTATTTCTGCTTTTGATTTTCTTATGATAATCGAAAAAATGAAAATAACTGGACCGATATCTTTTAAACATGTCTAATTATTTATATTGAAAATTTGAAGAAAATATTTTGAGAACTTCTAGGAGAAATCCGGCTCCAAAGTTACTGGTCGACCAGCGGCGGTTAATGGGTTTATTCAACAAATAATTGGTATTTTTTATGAAGAAACCCCAAAAGTCGGAAGGAGTTAAAATAAACAAAAACCTGTAGATCTCGAGTGAAAACAAAATATGTTGGTGATACAGCATGATTTTGACATTTGCAAAACAAAAACATTATAACCAAATAAGAACAGCTCAAAAATTCTTGAATCCAAAAAATATTTGAAGATACTTTCAATTTAATTTACTAAAATAATTACGAAAATTGGATTTTCTGTCATTTCAAGAACAAAATTCATCAATCAATTAAATCATCACTTTGATTTCACAACTTTCTCCTCGAAAGTTATCCATGAAATACATTTCTATAGTGGTTTATGTCTTGTGCAGATGATGTTTTCTTCTTGTAAAAACGATGAGTGATCAAAATCAAACAGGTGGTGCATTACCGAAGTATTGGGTCCAACGTGTGTCTAAATCGAGAAATGGAAAACAGTATTTTTTCAATACAAAAACCAGAGAAAGTGTGTGGAAATTTGAAGATATTGAGAAAAGTTCGAGTCAACCAACAAAAGCTAGTGGAGGAAAAAGTCATCAGAACAATTTTAGTCCAGACAAAAAGCTGAGAAAGATTCAAAGTGCTAGTAAGTAAAATATTAAACAGATTTCTCTGAAATTTTTGTTTTAAATTTCCTTTTAATTTCCAGCCAATTTCAAAAGCACTAAAAACATCGCTGAAAGTCGTCTCAAACATTTGCAGGCTAATCTCAAAAAGGAACAGTTGATCAAGGAGGTCATTGCTCGTAATGGCAAAATTCCAAAGTCAGATGAGACACAATCCCACGTATTTCTATCCAATAATAATAATAATGTTACCACACAATCAGAAAAGCAACTGAAATTTGACAGTGCCTTTAAAAATGAACCATCAACCGATGTTGAGCTCAGTGCAAAATACAGAGAATTCGTCTCCCAAATATTGAATAATTCGTCATTTTCAGCGAATCAAAGTACAAAAAATACCGGGAATGTACCATCGTCGAGTAAAAGTAACCAAAATGATTTTGAGGCAATGGATTGTGAAGATTCAAATGACGTTTCAACAAATAGCAACGAATCCCTCCACAATTCCAGTAAAAATGTTGACTTATCCTTAGATTCCTTTGAAACAATGGAGCAATACCTTAACTATAAGAACCTCATAAATGACGAGGAAATTGATCAAAAGTATTTCAATGTAGTCGTCGACACAAATGTATTCCTCTCTAACTTGGAATTCATTGAAAGACTAATTAAAATCAATTTTAAGAGTAAGTTAAAATTAAAATCTCATTTTTTATGAATATCATTTCATTTTTTTACCTTGCATCGCACCTTAGATTATGGAAGTCCAATCATCGTAGTGCCATATATCGTCTTACAAGAACTTGACAGCATAAAATCCCGTTTTGAGAGTAAATTTATGACTCTTTCAGTCAAAGCAAAATCAGCCATTAGTTTCTTAAATGAAAAATTTAAAGATCACCACAAACAATTTTGTGGACAATCAGCAAAAGATGATGCCACGAAACTCATTTCAATTAAATCCCAAGACGATGATATCGTTAATTGTCTGCTTCAAGTCAAAGAAAGAGTCAAAAATAATGTGATATTGTTAAGTAATGACAGAAATTTACGCAATAAAGTCATGGTTACCGGAATCAATGCATACAGTACCACAGAATTAGAGTCTAAGAAAGATGATTTGAAGATTTTTATCGAAAAATGATATAAATTTTTGTTTAGGTTAAGATTTCATCGACATTTTTCGTTACAATTTAAGTTATTTTGATAACAATTCGTTGAACTTTCATCCACAAACATATTAAAAAATTTAAAACCCTGAAAATATCAAAATTAATTCAATTTTCCAAAAAATAACAAAATATCTACAAAAATATTCATGATATTAAATTAAATATCATGAAAAAGACTGAAATACTGTAAAGATCAATCAATTAGGACGTGTCACATGAAAATTCAGTTCATAATATACATGAAAGAATAACGTCATTTTCGATTTTTAAAACTAGGGGTCTTAATAGGGGTACTTGAGGTAAAAATTTGAATTTTCATTAGGCGTGGTCTGAAACTATATGTAAAATTAATAAAGAATAAAAGTACAAATTTTTTTATAAAACTATTTAATGCTTAATGAACATGAAAAAAAATATATTATCGAAAATCATAAATTTCGTTCTTCAGACCTATGCCAAATTTTTATTTTCTCTTCGTCTTAATTCATTTTTCTGACCATTTTCCCATATTCTACGAATTTTTCGGGTTTTCCGATTTCCCTAAAATTATCAACGACCTAGTCAGCAGCGTCGAAGTGGGCATCGACCCTCCTCGCCTGACTCACTCCAAGGGTTATTAACCACTTTGAATTTAAAATTTAAGATTTTTTATATTTCCATCTATTTTTCGTGTAATTTTTCGTGGGTGGCCATAGAATTTACTCAAAAATCATTGTCATTGAAAATATCGTCGATAACCTCAGGGTGGTGTTCACGTAACTCACTTACACAAATTTAAAGGGTACGAACAATGACCCCGTTTGATGGTCTCAAGACGTCTCTGCTCTTTAACGGTTAACCGCAGAATCTGATCTGACTTTTAAAGCGCATTTTACTATGAAATTAAGTATAAATTAGAAAATAATGTAAGTGAAGATAAAAATAAAACATTTTTCAGGTAAAATTGGACATTGACTTTAATTTGAATATTGATCCCTTGAACAAAAGCAGTAGTAAAATTTTATTGTCGTCCATAAATCAAATGCAAATTTTTTTCAAAAAGGATTTTAAACAAAATGCATCATGTTTCATAATAATAATGCAAAAACCTTAATGACAATAAACTTAAATAATTGAAAATTTTTTATTTTTACCTCTTTCTTAACTGAAGTCAACTTAAATTTCAAAAAAAATCAAACAAAAAAATTGTAACACCAACATTTAACTTTTTTTATTATTTCTTTGACATTTACTTTGAATTGTAGTACATTAAATGATTTTCTTTTTATAGAATATTTTAATTTCATTTATTTTTCTTATACATTTAGTCTTGAGCCAGCATTTACTTCAAACAATTTCTTACATTTAATTTTTTTTTTTTAACAACAATAGTTTTTTTTTTCATAGTATGGCAAGATGTGCTTCGTCACACGTAAGAGTGATAATTTTAGACAAATTTCAACAAATTTAATTGGGATTTCAATATTTTTTTTTTTTATAAATATATTTTAGAGTCAAATCACATTCAATTATGTGTACTTAGTACTGAGCAGGATTTAAATTTAAGCAAAAATTTCTTGCCTTTTAATAAATAAATTTATGAGCTATTTTTTTTTTTAAGTAAATTGGATAAATAAATTAAATTTAAATTAAAATAATAAAAATAATTAATTGTAACTTAAATTAATGGCTAGTAAAAATTAAATTTACATTACAGTTAAAACAATTTCAAAAAAATTTACTATAAAATTATGATGTAGTGTGATTTCATTTTTTATGTTACCAAAATATTCAGTTTAACAAAACGTTTTTTAATTGAATTTCGATAAGATCGTGCTTTTCGCTTTGAAATGCGTCATTGTTGCATTTCCATTTCTTCTATTCGATCAACTAAAATTTGAAATGCTTGAATATTGAATTCCAGCTGATTTGCATATTCGCGAAAAATAATCCAATTTCGCATTTCCTGGTACTCAAAGTCTTCGACAATTGTCTCAGGGACTTTCAACATAGTCAAAATGTCGTTGCACACCGAAATTTCCCGCAAGAAAAGTCCAACTTCGGAGAGGACACGTTGCGATTTGTCAATTGCTTCTTTGAATATTTTACGTAGCTTGCGTAAAACATCTTCTTGATGATTTTTTTGTCCGTCACGATTAATCACCTTGAGTACGTGATCCAAGCCATGTGCCAAATGTTGTAAGCGAACATATGAATCAAGGAGTAATTTAGTTGCCTGTATGATTTGTGAAAATGAAAAAAAATTGTAAATTAATTGAAATGTTAAATTAAACTTGATGTAAACTCACATTGGAATGAATATCGCCAGATGAGAGATGATCCTGATATTCAGTTGGGAGTGGTTCTGTGTAGTTTTTTGGTAGTCGTTTGTTATTCGGGAACAACCATGTCAAGTTATATTCCTCGGGTTTTTTGTTCTTCCAAATTCTGTGATAATCCTCAAGTTTACCGTTTCCTGGATCATAAACGTCGACCTAAAATGATAATAAAAAATAAAATTAATAATTTATAAGAAAATGATATTTAAATTTTATGGTTGATCAAGCGATATGATGAAAAAATGCACAAAATAATATGAGAGTGTGAAGAGAGGAAGCAACAGCGTGTGAGAATGATCAAGAGAATGTGAGAAGGATCAAGAGAGAGAGTGAGAAGGATAAAGAGAGTTTAAGAACGATCAAAAGAGTGTGAGAAGGATCAAGAGAGTGTGAGAGAGATAAAGAGAGTGTGAGAAGGATCAAGAGAGAGAGTGAGAAGGACAAAGAGAGTTTGAGAACGATCAAAAGAGTGTGAGAAGGATCAAGAGAGTGTGAGAGGGATAAAGAGAGTGTGAAAAGGATCAAGAGAGAGAGTGAGAAGGACAAAGAGAGTTTGAGAACGATCAAAAGAGTGTGAGAAGGATCAAGAGAGTGTGAGAAGGATAAAAGAGTGTGACAAGACTCAAGAGAGTGTGAGAAGGATCAAAAGAGTGTGAGAAGGATCAAAAGAGTGTGAGAAGGATCAAGAGAGTTTGAGAACGATCAAGAGAGTGTGAAAAGGTGCAATAGAGAGTGACAAAGTTCAAGAGAGTGTGACAAGGCTCAAGAGAGTGTGACAAGACTCAAGAGAGTGTGAGAAGGATCAAAAGAGTGTGAGAAGGATCAAGAGAGTGTGAGAAGGATCAAGAGAGTGTCAGAGAGCTCAAAAGAGTGTGAGAAGGATTAAAAGAGTGTGAAAGGGGTCTAGAGAGTGTGAGAAAGATCAAGAGAGTGTGAGAGAGATCAAGAGTGTGTGAGAGTTCAAGCGAGTGTGAGAAGGATCAAGAGAGTGTGAGAAGTGTCAAGAGAGTGTGAGAAGGATCAAAAGAGTGACAGAGAGCTCAAAAGAGTGTGAGAAGGATCAAAAGAGTGTGAGAAGGGTCAAAAGAGTGTGAGAAGGATCAAGAGAGTTTGAGAACGATCAAGAGAGTGTGAAAAGGTGCAATAGAGAGTGACAAAGTTAGAGAAATCGTTACAAGGCTAAAGTGAGTGTGAGAAGGATCCAGAGAGTGCATAAAAACTTTTTGTAAATAAAAAATTCAAAAATTTCCATTGAAATGTACTTGAAATGAAATTTTTCTTCATTATTCAATTCAAAATGAAAAAAACACCACAAATAAACAAGAATCAATACATCGAAGACATACAAAGCGGAAATAAATCTAAACATTTATGTTTGATTAACTTATACAAACACGATTAATAATAATAATAAAAAATTTCTGCTACTGTACAAAAAAAATATAATATAAGTAAAGTAAAAAAAATTCTTACGATACAAGAATAATTTGCATTTAAATATTCGGTAATTTTTATTTATTTTAAACGACTTTCATATATTACGTATTATCTCTTTTCATTATCAATTAACACCGGATATTGGTCACACACCGAAACAGTTCGCACATAATTTATTGAATGAAAAAAAGATTTTTTTTTACATTTCAATCTAATATTATGTGATGCAATTTGTGTATTAGATACATTTCAATACAATGAATCATTTAAATATGAACCAAATTTACTAGAAAAATAAAAAAAATGACTATCTGTCTAAAAATTCAGACGTGTGGCGATTAAAATGTCCCGAATTCTGTTAAATGTAAATGTATGTGTGTATTGTACTACTTCCTTTCGGAAGTTTTACAGACGTGTACAGGTTCTGAGAATCACCGTTTGTTATGCGTCAACAGTACACACGGCATGATTGTATTCAAAAACACCCATGAAACACCGCGAATATTCATCATTCAACATTTCGATGTGTGTATTGTAGCACGTATCTATCTATATGTAAAATTTAAGCTTTCATTCATGAATGTTGTGTGTATTGAAATGAAATTTTAGTAAATAAATGACTTGAATGAAACATTGGCGGGGAACCCGCGATTACAAAGAAATAAATCGATGACGAAATGTGCAAATTAATCATATTTCATTTAAATATATTTTGGTAGCGTCTCACATTATTTAAAGAAAAAAAAATTGAATTGATAACAATCGGTGGGTGTGTGTCTGTGTGTGTGAGTGTATATAAATGTCAAAAGAACCGAAATTCATTGAAACAGAATCGCCAATATCGAGATGTTTTATTTTGTAATCGTCCCATTCTAGTCAAAGACCACAAAAATGTTGCAAGAATTTATCGAATGATACGCAAAAAGGTAAATTTGCAACAAATTCATGTGATTTTTGTCTCATATTGGTATTACATTTTATCAATTGGAGGGGTGTTTATACACAAAAAAATCAACATCGTACGTTAATCGCGTGATCTTGGAATTCAGTTCAATCACACTGCACTTTATTAATGAAAAATTGTGTCTAATACTGCAATTTATTTGAGTTATGCAATATTTGTTTACGTTTTTTCCATACAATTTGAGACATTTGTTATTAAAAAATGTATAATTTGCTAATATTATGAAACAGTTATCGTGAACTTGTCTTAGATTTAATTTAATGGTCATATGTGTGATTATTATCATAAAGTGCACTTGCACTCATGTAATTTTAATTTCAATTTACGCAGTTTTATGACTAATCGATATGAGAAATGCGATAATTTTTTTTTTTATTTTGAATAATTTATGAAGTGAGAACTTGGAATTTAATTGAAATAGATTTAAGAGAGAAATTTATCATGTTAAATGACCTTGAATGAAATTTTTAACCCTTTACGTCTCACAGAAGTCTAAGGACAGGAAATTGAGTGGTTTTGAATTAAATTTCAATATTTTTTTGCATATAATTTAAATTAAAAAGAAAATTTACGTATAAGTCTCATAGAATCACATACACAAAATATTGTATGTAAAAATCATTTTCCTTTAATGACCTTTCCTTTAATGGGATGGAAAGGGATAAAATAAATTTTATAGTGAAATTGTGTCATTACCGTCTTTTTTTTACGGAAGATTAAGATAAAAGTCATGAATTGACACTAATATGCCTCAATTGAAGTAAGAAAAGTTTTGTTGTTGTTTTTTTTCATAATATTCTGTTTAAATTTTTGCATAGAAAAGCAAAAGTCACGTCATATTTAATTAAAACTGTCTCTAGAATTAAAGTGTATATTAAACAATGATTCAATTCAGCATAAATTTAAGATTTCTTCATAAGTAGAAATTATATAACAATATAAAATTAAATTAAATTAAATTAAAAATGTCTCCAAGTTATTGACTTATGTGCATTCTTATGTTAAATTTTTTCTAATTACAATTTTAAATTCAAATCAATTTCATTTACTTACGAATGCATTGCCGCTAATATTCGCCTCCTGTAACGCAATGTTCGATGTATTAATTGTACTTTCAAGCATTTTCTTTATCCTGCTTAAGTCGATTTTTTGTTGATCCATGTTTGGGGTGTTGCATTCTTCCAAGATGCGAGCGTAATCGGGATGATCTTCAGACGACATTTTGAGTGGGGCGCGAATGTGTCTGTAATATGGTGAGTTTGGTGAAAAGAAGGTTGGCCTGGCAAAGGTTATCTGTATCAGCAGTAGGAGACAGTATAATGTGAGTGACTTACAATATTCTGAAAAAAATTGAAGAAAGAGAAAATATTAAAATTTGAATTATTGAAAAAAAGTGATTATTTTATGGTCAAATTCAGAGAATTGGAAAAAAATTCATAATTGAGTGATCTAACGAATTTTTGCAAAAATTTATCACTGAGTTGCCTAACGAATTTGAGTCAAAATTTATCATTGAGTTACTTGATGAATTTGAGCAAAAATTTATCACTGAGTTGCCTTATGAATTTGAATCCAAATTTATCATTGAGTGACCTTACGAATTTGATTTGAATTTATCACTGAGTGACCTGACGAATTGGAGTCAAAATTTATCATTGAGTTACTTGACGAATTTGATTCAAAATTTATCAATGAGTTACTTAACGAATTTGAATCCAAATTTCATCACTGAGTTACCTAACGAATTAGAGCCAAAATTTATCATTGAGTTACTTGATGAATTTGAGCAAAAATTTATCACTGAGTTGCCTTATGAATTTGAATCCAAATTTATCATTGAGTGACCTTACGAATTTGAGTTCAAATTTATCACTGAGTTACGTAACATATTTGAGTCCAAATTTATCATTGAGCTACTTAACGAATTTGATTCAAAATTTATCACTGAGTGACCTGACGAATTTCATTCAAAATTTATCACTGAGTGACCTGACGAATTTGATTCAAAGTTCATCACTGAGTTACCTAACGAATTTGAGTCAAAATTTATCATTGAGTTACTTGATGAATTTGAGCAAAAATTTATCACTGAGTTGCCTTATGAATTTGAATCCAAATTTATCATTGAGTGACCTTACGAATTTGAGTTCAAATTTATCACTGAGTTACGTAACATATTTGAGTCCAAATTTATCATTGAGTTACTTAACGAATTTTTGTTCAAATTTATCATTGAGTTACTTAACGAATTTGAGTTCAAATTTATCATTGAGTTACTTAACGAATTTGAGTCAAAATTTATCATTGAGTTACTTGACGAATTTGAGTCAAAATTTATCACTGAGTGATCTAACGGATTTGAGTCAAATTTCATCAATCAGTTGCATTTCGAATTTGAATAAAAATTTATCACTGAGTGACCTTACGAATTTGAGTTCAAATTTATCACTGAGCTGCCTTACAAATACTTGCAAGGCACCCTATGCATAAAATTAAGTCAGGATTTCAATTCTGTCCCGTAAATTACGTTTATGACCACTCAAAATCCATTTTAAATTCCAATTTCAGCGTTATTATCATGACAATATCCCTTTAAATCACAATTTATATCACCATCGTCATTTAACATACAACAAATTGATAATCTTTTTAAAAGTCTCTCAAAGCCCTGGAATTCAACTCATTCCTTTAATTGTGTATTATTACAAATTGCAATGCAATGCAAAGCAATTTTTTGTTATTTTTTTTTTAAATAATAACCTCTTAATCGTTTAAACTTTAAAGGAACAATGCAAAAGAAACAAAAGAATTCACCGAGTATTTAAAATGTAACAAAAAAAAAAATACACGGACAATTTAACTACCGGGAGGTACAAAATGTAAACAATTCAAGTTATCGTTTAATTAATTATTGCTTTAATTAAAATGATGTGTGATTAAAAACATAAATAATCATAATTGGAATTGAAATCACAGATGGGTCGTCATTTTAGATTAAGTTAAATTGAAATTAAAATGAAACCAGGAAACGATTTTCTTGAATTTAAAGGAAAATTGTGGCTCATTGAGTCCAAATCATGATTTGAAATGAAAATTTAAAAAAAAATTATCGTAACTGCCTCACATGGATCTGTTATGAATGAATAATAAAAAAAAATATAAAATTTAAAACAAAAGTAACGTAAATAGTGATTTTTTTTTCAGTATTATTCATGTTTACTACCTATCGATAGTTGTACGGATGATTAATCGGTTAAATTCGCTACAAAAGTTTCTCGTTTACATACAAATTTTTATGAATGAATTTCATCATGTATTTTTTTTTTTAATGTGAGAGAGTATATCCGATTAGTGTTGTATTTTTTTCTTCACATTGTTGTGAAATATCGTTAATAGGATACAATTTGAGTGAATTCTCCAAATTCTTAAGGAATTACATTCGATTTTTTTTTTTTGGATTAAATTTGAATTCCAAAATTTCTATGAAAAATTAAATTGATAACAATCGATTTCATTTTATACTAAAAGGGTGTATTTTAGTCTTTGATGACGATAATTGGTCATAATGACGTTGGTACTAAAGTTGAATTGAGATAAGAAATTGCTCGATTGATTCACTGTGACGATTTCACACATCTTAGATGTAATTTTGACTCATATTTCATTTTTTTGGGATTAAAATTGAAATTAAAATTAAATTTAATTTTTTTTTCTAAATTTAGCAACAAAAAAGATAAAAATTTAAATACAAAAATAGCAAAAAAAAGTATATTTTTAATTACAATTTAAACGGAAAGCTCTTAATTTTGATAAGTTATCATAAAAAAATGGAATTTCTATTTCTATTTTAATATTAATTTAGAAGTATTTCTAGTAAATGATTATTTTTATCTTTATTTTTTTTTACACACAGTTACGTGTATGTAGATTATGTTTAATGTTTCATTTTAAATTCGCATATCATGTGTCATTTCAAGAGATTTTATAATTTAATGTCAACAAATCGTTTTGAGCGAGCGCATATCTTGCAAATTCTTTTTTTGTAGACTTTTTTTTTTATTTTTATTGTTTTTAAATGAAGGGATAACAATAAAATTATCAAAAGTGATACAATGAAGCAACAATGTGACAAATTTCTGTGGATTTTTTAACCCTTTGACACTTAATGAAAATTATCGCTCTAAATTTCAGGGCAAGTTTGAGAGGATCGTGGACGAGAATTTAAGGGAAAATCTGCTATATTCTTTTTTAAAAAATGAAGAAAGAAAATTCCGATTTTTAAATTTCAGAATTGATTTTGTTGACAGGGTTCAGTGCGGATATCGGAAGCGTCACCAATTTTCCAATTAAAAGTGTTAAAAAAATTGTCTTTTCCTTAAAAACCGTAAAGGAGATTTAATTGAATTTATCTTGAAATTCGACTATATTTTTCAATTTACAATGCCCAAAGGTGCCGCGGCATGCCGTAACACTCATTTCGCTATCTTGGTTCTTTGCTTTGCGCTTACAGACCAATTGCGAGGCCTGCGTTAACCCTGCAAGTGGTGTGCGGGGTATTTTCTGTTGTTCGGAAGTTGTACGATTAAAAAACTTCAAATTTCTGAAAATTTTAAAGTTTGAATCGGAAAAATTTTCTTGAATTTTCTCGTTCAGAGCTCATCATGGACATTTTTGGCTACATTTCTCATTGAAATTCAATTTCAGCGCCGTTTCACTGCATTTTACTTTAATTTGAATAAAATTCAATTAAAAATTTACATATCATAAAATTTCATTTAACAAAATCTCAAAAAAAATCCCTTTAATGATAAGTAAAGGGTTAAAACGGTAACAATCACAACCAAAAAAAAAAAATTAAATAAATAAATAAACATAAAAATGACATTGAATCACAATGATAAAAATTCAAAGATATTAGAAAAGAACAAAAATATTCAGACTGATACAATTTAATTATTATTATTATTTATTTATTTGTGTCCCATTTAATTATTTTTCTTAAATTTCATTTTTTTTCTTCCATTTTACTTACTTAATTTAAACTGACTTAAATTTCTATATCCTGTATGTCGTTTTTTTGTGATGAATGAATTTGAAAATCTATCACATTTCAGTTTTTGAGTTAATACTTGGCTTTTATTGTAATTTGAATTGACTTTCTTCTTATAATTATTTGTCTCACAAAAACATTCATCACTGTATCCTGGTTTTTCACTCACATTATCACAATTCTTATTATAATTATAGTTTTTCTTGTATTCAAATGTAACGATTGTCCTTTGATCTCTCGTTAACATTCCACCAATTGGATGAATTTTGTAAAATTCAGATTGATTTTCAATGTTACACATTTTGAGTAAATTTTGAATTTTTTCAGTTATTTTAATAATAATTAATTTTATTTTTTTTTAATTTCAATTTAATCTCATTTTATTATTTTAATGGTAAATTAACCGACAACAGTCTTTCTTTTATTTTATTTTATTTTATTTAATAAAATTTATTACTAATTTTTTTCGATCTAAACTCATCAAGCTGCGAGATATGAATGAATGATTTATAAAACCAAATAAAATGTTTCTTTTAATACTTCTACAATCCCTCATAGGAGAAGTATGTGAATGATTCCTGTACACACTTCGTACATTTGCAAAAGTCATGAGTGAGTGTGTACTCGTAACATAGAGCCATGGATTTTTTTTTTTAATTTTATATGCTACTTGTTGACACTTGTTGTGTATTTCATTAGCTTTTCACTTACCTCATCATAATATGATTGATTAACGATGATTTTTCAAGAAAATATACGACATACAGCACATTTTTTGGCTACGTACATGAAAGCTCAGTTTTTTTCAAATGAAATGAATGACTAAGAACAATGAACAGGTTAAAAAATAATTGATAAGAATATTCATTGAATATGTTCTTGTCTTTTCTCTTTTTTTTTCTCTGTGTACTTATCGAAATTGTCTTTCATTATTTTCTTCTCATCATTTAAATACTAATAATAATATGCGTTATGATAGTAGAGCGCATCAAATGTATCATTATACGAAAGTAGGAGGAGTTTATTTGTACATACACCGAAATTAATCAGGGAAAACACTTGTAATACCTCTTTATATACAATTCAATTGAAATCTACATAGAAAATCGTGATAAGGTACAAAAAAATTGCTTTACGAAATTCTGATATAAGTAAAATGACGTCGAATATTGGGATGAATCATGTAAAATGATAGTGAAATAATTATAATTAGTCTTTTTTTACTCTTTATTTTTTTTATTTTTAAAAATTGAAGTATATTTTGAGTATTTTTCCATGACTCATCCCAATATTAGTAGAAAATGTCTAAATTAAGATTCTCACTCTTCAAGATCTTAGACAGTGTGGTGCTTAAATTTGATATCAATGTCAATATTGGTATTAATTTAAATATCTTCTAAAATGTATAATCTACACTTATAATTGCTCTTTATAAATATTTGCTTAAATTTTTTATGATAGATTTTCAATGGTAAAAAAGCGCTTTAGAGACCATTTTTAATGTCTGCCACTCTACAGGATATCACGAAATTGAATCTGAAACCAACTGATTCATATTGCTTTTTTTCAATGATTTTTATTCATCTTTTCAAAAAAAATATTTAATTGCAGCTTATGATCCATTTATTTAAATTTTTGTCATCAGAAGATCGAAAAATTTCTGGCATGATATATAAATGGAAATGTCAATCATGAATCACGGAATTTTGATTGTACACCATTTCCCATTTTGAGTCAAGGGTGTAAACATATAGAGTTTTCATGTATTTCTAGATGCACCAAATATTGATGCGGCCACGGACCCTGTTAACTTCTGGTAAAATTATAAATTATCTTCGCCAGAAATTTAGAAAGAAATTAAATTTGGTGATAATTATTCGAAGTTATTTGAATCATTATAGGATATCACGAAAATTGAATTTGAAACAGATTTTGACTATAAGCACTTAGTCTCAAAAACCAATAAGTTGGATTATTTGAAAAATTAAAGTAACTATCTGAACCCATTGAATATTGGAAATATAATAATTATTCAACGGCAATATTTAGAAAAAGGCGATGATAATTTTCGCCATATCACTAACACAGATAACTTTGGAGTGAGCCTTTTCAGCCTAGTAATTGATGGTAAGGACTGAAGATCACCTTCATCTGCAGCCCAATCGGATTCGTCAGATGAGTCATATTCATCTCATGAGTCGGATGTAGAATTGATGGTAAGGCCTGAATATCGCTTCATCTGCAGCCCCATCGGATTCGTCAGATGAGAAATATTCATCTCATGAGTCGGATGTAGAATATACCGGTGTTGTAAGTATACATTTTCATTATATGTAACTACTCTTCCACTTTATTTCAACTAGAGGCAAAACATTCCATTTTAACGTTTATTTCAATTATTTTAAATAGAAATATTACAAATTCACTCTGCTCCTTATTTTACCATAAATTAAAAATGGCCAATATTGATAATTTACCACCTGAGGCACAGTAAAAAATTTCATATTGCTTTTTTAATGATATTTATTCGGCTTTCCAAAAAAATATATAATTACAGCTTATGATCCATTTATTTAAATTTTTGTTATCAGAATCAAAAGGTCACATTCATTTTTCTTCGTCTAGGTCTAAAGGACCTAGCTTAGTTTTCTTTATTGAGAAAGGCTTATGAAATACAAGAGAAAGAAAAGAAGAGAGAAAGGTTAGCGAAAATCCAGAAAAAAAGAGTTTTCATTTCTCGCCTAAGAAAACACAATGAGAGAGAGAGAGAGAGGTTTTTGAAGATCCAGAGAGAGGAAAAAGAACGAAAAAAAGGTTTATGAAGGAATAGTCAGAGAAAAAAAAGAGAGAAAGGTATATGAAATCTAAAAAGTAAGTAACGCCTGAGAAGACCCATAAAGAGAGAGAAGGGTTTCTGAAGATCCAGTGAGAAAGGATTTTAAAAATTCAATAAGAGAGAAGAAAAAAAGAGAATGCTTAAAACTCAAAAACAGAGACAAGAAAATCGATGAAAATCTCTTAAATGCACTTTCATATTCCATTCAATGTTACCCTTCTAATTTTTCTTGATTCTCTTAACAGTGAAAACACAAAATTCTCATCAAATTAAATTAAAGTTAAAATAAAAACAAAATTACGTTACCAAAAAACGTTCACGGTTGAATATCTGACCTTTGAAATAAAAGTGTGCACGTTGATCAAACAAATTCAATCTAATAATAAGTGTCAGTGTCATTGTAAGAGAGAATCCGAAAACTAGGAATTCCTATGAAAAAGTTTTGATGTAATCAATGTTGTTGTTACTCATGTTGCTTTCGGCACGTCAGAATTAGGTCAGAAAAAACTTGAAAAAGTTTTTTTAATCCTTTGCAAAAATAACCATAAACGTCATGCAGTGAAACAGGGATAAGTTATTGACTAAATAAACAAAAGTTAAGAAGTCTTTTTGACCGATCGAGTTGCAATTTTTGAAAGGATTAACATCTTAAAAGGTTCTGTTATTTAAATATTTATGAGTTAATCCTCATTTATCAATTATGCAATTAAGGTAGGGTAAGGACAACATTTGAGATAAACAATAAAGGATTGAATTTTTTTCTATTTCAATAATGTTGGTTAAAATTTATGACTAGGATAAGGGATCAATGACTTTGTTTTTATTTTATTTTTTGTTAAAAAAAGTTATATTTTTGTTAATAATTACATTTAAACATTTGAGGGGAAAAACTGGGATTTTACCAGTTTTTCTTTAAATACGATGTCCATCGTTGTGCGGTTTAATTGTTCAGTGTTTTTGAAAAGGTTAAAAATTTTTACTTGGTTACAGGTAGCAGAAAAGAAAGTTTCATGATCATTGATCATCGTAACATGAATGAGCAAGTAAATTAATTTCATTTAAGCAAATTTCGTTCTCAATGAGAAATTCAATTGAAAAAAAACACAGATATGAGTCAATAAGACTCGAAATACAATTATATGGTAATTAAAAAATATTACCTTGCATTTTGTAGAGTGATGAGTGTATGAAAATGTTCTTGTTTATTAACTGTTAGTTTTTACTGAGATGTTTTAGAATTTAACTGCCAAAACAAACACTAATTGAAAAGAAATGCAAGGTTTGCTTTGGGATTTTTATGCTCAAAAGCTTATAATTAGAAAAATACATTTCAAGGTCATTTTAATTGACTGTTGAAGATTCGACCTTGAAATTTAAATCACTACAAATATTGACCAGAACATTTTCAGATCTAACAAAAGGTAAAAGAGCATCACCGTCATTACGAGTCATCTCAATGATTCGTTCAGTGGTCCCATTTCAGAGCATTTCAGATGAAAAATCGAAGCATGTAAGAAAATCCAAATTATTTCACAATTTTTTGAAAATTACACTTGCATTTGACATTTTTAATATAAGTTAATTTTTTTTGTATTTCAGACACAACATAAATTACAAAAAAAAAATCTAGGTCAGTTAATATTAATTTTATATCACGAGACTAAAATTGAATGTTAATCATTTGCATTAAAAGTTATAAAGACAATTTACGTTTAACATTCACATAAAAATAGGAAATACCTCAAATTTTAGACGAATGCGTCAGTCAGAAAAAGAGGTAAGTAATAATAAAATTGTGTGTGTGTGTGTACAAAAAATGTGCATATATGAAGAATTGAGTATCATTTTTAAAAGTCCATATTATTTTTTGTTTACATTACAGTGCATTTTTTTTTAAGAGACAAAGATGATTCAAGTTTTAACATCATTGAGAATAATTATTTTTGGAGTTTCTATCAAAAGTGTGAATTCAACATGAGCTCAAACCACAGGATTCAAATTTTTTTTTACAAAGAATTTCATAATTTTTATTGACGATAACAGTTTATTTCAAGATAACCGTTTACTTGCTTAAATTTAACTTTGATTTTAAAACCGCAAAAGAACGTGAGTAATCGAAATACGACACTAGAAGTAAAATTGTTATGTGATCGCTTACATCGTTGTCAGTATTTCAAATTTTATCAAATAATATTTTTTTTTATTAAATTAATTTTTTATTTCAGATTTAAGGTGAAGAATTTACATGAAATCTTATCATCAGAGGAGAAGTTTTGATGATTAAGGTCGATCACGATCTTACAGCATGGGATCAATTCCGAAAAATTGTTTAAAAACTTTTTGACAATGAAACAATGAACGTGAATATATTCAAGAGTGACATGAATCTGTTTGCCACCACTTTTGTCCCACTGAGATTGATTGATGTTGATAAAAATGGTGTCATTTGGAAAAATCCTGCGTGCATGAGTACCTGCAATATCGTAAAGAGTCTCCAGAATTTATCCAACAATATACTAGGCTAGAACAGAAATTAACGAACTCGGTACCTTGAAGGTTTGTGGAATTGAAATGGAAGTCGAGGTTTATCTCTCCATGCCCGAACGCGAAATGATTAGATCAGACGAAGACGAACTTTCTCAAGATTAACAAAGCTGCTGAACTTGGTGCTACATAAGCTAAATTATTGAACGTTGGAAGAGAGGAGTCGATAGTTCTAAAAATTGGAGTACTGGCACTCCCCTTCACAGTTGATTAAAAGCTGAACTTGTTTCCAAAAAAATTATCGTACATTACTTAAAATTATCCTTGCATTACATTTCATAAATGCATTTCATTATACAATTGATGAGTTAATCAATTACTTCCATATAAACCACACACAAGTCATACAGAGTTCCATTCATTCATAAAAAGTACAATGAACTTAATTAATCATTCAAAGAGCTTTACAAATAAATACATTTTTATTTTCAAAATTATTTCGCCCGAAAGTATGCAATCTCAGTTCATTTGAAAAAATTTCATTGATATCTCATTAGAAATTTGTTTGAATGATTGATTAGAGTTCGATTTTAAACAAGGCTTCAATAAGGCCAATAAAAGCCACAGTACAGTTAAATTCACGTCACAGTCAAATCCAGGAAATGAATGACGTTGAATTTTCAATTGAAAAATTTTCGCACCACATAAAATTTAGATTACAATGTAACATAATTGTAACACACTGAAGTCTTCTTGGAACTTTGAGAGATAATTCAAGACGCACATGGTCTACTTTTTACTTCAATTCCAAGAAAAACTTACTTGTATTAAAATATGTAAGTAAATAATAAACACTTAAAAATAGACAATCGTAGGTTAAGAGCGTCATAATGAAGGATTTTCACGAGCAAAAAAAAAATATCATATCGCTAATTAATTTAGCTAAATTATGTCTATGAGCAAACAAATTGATATATTTTTGTAATTTTCACATGAATGAAGCGTTTTAATTGAAATTGAGATTTTTCTCTTATAACTCCTTAAAATATGTTTTGTTGTCGCTAAATGAGTTGTTATAAATAAAATTAGGAGTGGGCGCATGATAACTTGTAATTATTATTAATTTTATTAAGGACTTACCTTAATTAGGTGATGATTGTTGCTCGTTGCTATTGTTTTTCCCTTTTTTATTTATGAATGATTTTTCATTTATTTTTATCGCAATTATTATTGTTCTAATGCCGATTGAGAGTCTGCCCACACATGCAAACACACACTTATAGATTTTCTCAATTAAAATTGTCTATCAAAGAGATAATTTGTCACATGTAACAAAATAAAAAATTATTAGAACACATAACATAATAAAATTTTATCGTCTCCCACTCTCTCACTGTTTTTTTTATGATAAATTTATATTGATATTTATTTTTAAACTTAACAGATACTTGACCGTCTTGTCTCACATTTACTGTTATAATTGAAATTTGCGCCTTGCCTCTGATTATCTTCTTTGAACTGATAAGAAATACAATTTTCCAGGAATTAATTCAATTCACTTCAATAAAATGCATATGAAATTTTTTTATAAACAACACACCGACTGCCTATCGATTGAATACTGGCAATGAGTGTCTCTAATACCGGGAATAAAATTGTTTCATTGTATCAATCGTACACTAAATTATTCATATAACCAAAATATTTGTATTAGTTAATGAGAACTCTTTGAGTAATAAAGTAAAAAAGAATACACACAATGTATGTTGAGATGCATTCCAATTCATGAGAACCACAATTTATATAACTAATTTTATGGAAACCTGCCTTCATAACACACAAGGAACAGAATTGTATGATTTTGGTTGTATTGACCTTGGTTTGGTTCGGAATTGGTGTTATTTGTATTTGTTTATATTGTTTGATGTTAAAAAAAATGTAACATTATATACAGAAGTTCTTGGTGAGTGGCACATGTGTAAACAAGAATCTACCTGTATAGCTATAATTAAAGAGCTATAAAGGTGAGATACGTAATATGTAATTTTTTTTGGTATTGGATAATTTTGGTGATTCATGGTTCCCATAAAAAATGTAGAAACATGAATCGATTTCAAGTGATATTCAAACGTGGGACTTACATTAAAATTGTTGTGAAGGTCCAGACTGACATTCAGTGGCTATACTGCTCGTATCTGGCAAATATCAGTCGATCGTCTTGTAAAAGTTAAGGTTAGCGCAAATTTTAAAGAAAATCATACGGAATTCCAGTGCCGTTAATAATTTTCAATCCGCCCCTGCTGGCATTGATGAAATTTGAGTACTTCCAGGGCGTGTTATAAGATTTTAGTTCAGTTGATCAAAACCCACACAACACAAGGCTGATTTAAGCCTGACTGGCGTCACTAATGAGGGATCGCATGTTGAAATTACAAAAACAGGGATGGACCATTCGAGAATTCGACCATTCTTTAAAATCCAAACAAAAGTGGTTTTAAGCTCCAGAATTGTATCATGATGCTCAATCTAGAAAATTAACATTAAATACATTCAGATTCAAATTTAACGACCTGAATTTCTTGCCCAGTCCGCCTTTTGCTACACTGGAACTGATTTAACAGCCAAACTGAAGTTGAATTCGATTCAGATGCACTTTTAATTTACTCTCCTTTAAAAAAAAAAAAAAGAGAAATGCTTAGTTTGAAATTCTTTACCAGGGTATTTAGAATATTTTCAATAAATTTAATGAAAAATTGCGATACTGAGACCACCTTCATTGGTCTGTTAGTTTTCTATACCTTATAAGACGGAGTACGCGTACGGACGTAAAAAGAATTTATTGACCGACTCGCGGTCCTTAGAATCAATCTAGTCAAGAATCAAATTGAAGATAGCTCATTTTTTACTTATATTCGTCTCTTTCATTTGCTCTCTTTATCTCTCTCTCTCGTGCATTCTTTTTCAGTTCTTTCAGCCCAACCCCGTTCAAATCGATTTGAAAATGGATTTTTGTTCTTCCTAAGCATAATTCAATGGGTTTTATTGTCAAAACTCTGTAAACGTTAACGTAAGCCGTAACGTTACCTGTGACGTAACCCAAACGTTAACATTAACATAAACAGGAACGTAAACCGTAACCTAAGACGTAACCTAAGACGTTGCGTAATACGTAACGTAACAATGAACTTAAATGCACTTTCAATCAAAATTCAAAGTTTAAATTTTTCATAAATTTCAAATCAAATTTATTTACAATATTAATCGTATTAACATTGGTCATGCTAGAACAGCATTTTATTTTTTTTGTTATTATTTTTATTACAAACGTCTCATTATAACAAAACATGAAATTTAATACATATATAAAAAAAGCGAAATGTAAATTTTTTATCATATGTTTTAGTTACTGATCATCGCTTTTACCGATCAGTTCTGTTCGGAATTTTCATCAGAATGCTTCGTATTTGCTTATTTGTTCAATTAATTACTGTTTTCAGTGTTTCTGCTCAAACAAAATTTGATCAATGTAAGTTTTTACTTTTAAATTTGACTTGCATACATTACATTTTATTACTTTCATAAGGTCCTGGCTTTCCATCACCCGTCCAAGTCGCTTTCAATGATTGCATTGAACAACCATGTGATTTAATTCGTGGAACCAATGGAACAACAACGATTACATTTAAAGCAACTTCTGACTCTCGTAAACTCAAAGCTTCAGTCCGTGGATCATTTTTCGGAATCGGAGTCGATCACAGTTTGGGAGATCAAGGCAAAAATGGATGTAAATACCTGAAATCCGGTTCATGTCCGTTAGTGAATGGAAATCAATATGTCTATCAAATTGTTGATTTGGTGAAACCGAGTGAAATCAAAGTTAATGGTGTTCAATTGACGTATAAGCTGCTTGATGAGAATAAAAGGATCATTACATGCTTTCAATTGAGTGCGAATGTGGTTGATCGGAAAGGGGAGGCTGATGAAGAAGACGAGGATGAGGATTATGATGACGATGAAGAATAAAGTTGAAAATGTTGATGAAATAAATGAAAAATATCAATTTCACTTAAGAAATCGCTTGTTTTTAGACCTTGACATTGCACTTCTCATGCATTTCCAGGAATTTCTCACCTTATTATCAAATGAAAAGATAAAATTTTCTCTTGATATCAAGTTTATCCAATTATAATTGTTTACACTAATGATGAATGAATGAATGGCAAACATTTTAAACGTAAAGATGAAAATTTACTCGAGCGCATTTTCATGGACCTTTAAAAATTTCTATGAAAAACTTTGAAAATTGAAAAACTCGAAATTTTTCCATGATATTTTTAAAATATGATTATTGCAATAAAGATAATTGTCCACGTTTAACACAAACGGACAAGCGGACCATGGCACAATCGGGGTCAATACGCCCATGTTTTACAAATCCACTGAAAATGGACTCAAATCAACAACTATTTTTATAAAAATCTTAAATTAAATCGTAGTTTCTTTGTTTTTTTTTTTTTATTTTTTTTTTAAAAAGAGATCATAACAAGCACCTTTAGCTGTCAATAAAAAATTGTCACCAGGAATTTGATATTGAAGGTAATTATGATTAAATTAACTAAAGACATTTACAGCTTCATAAGAATTCCATTCAGACCTATGTGGTGACAATTTTCATACCTTTCGTGTGTTTTATTTATTTTTTTTTTAATATCACACAAACATTTTAAATTGGAATTCGAAAAAGAATGTTTTTACTAGTTGTGTCTTATTTTTAAATTAAAAAAAATATGAGTGAAGATAAAAATAATGAAATAAATACAATCCTTTTAACTGAAAACTCTTGTCAGTTCCCAAAGAATATCCAATTCGTCTCGCAGATTATGTTTAAAGAAAAAAAAACATGTATTTGAATTTAAATAACGGTTAATTCTACATTAAAATTCACTTTATGTCATCTAAATTAAGTTTCGTATCGGTTAAAGTTGAATAAACCAATAAATAAATATTTTTATTATTAAAATATTTTGTTTCTTATCATTCACTTAAGATTAGCACAGTATTTTGCAAGAGTATCAGCAAATGCCATGGATTCTCTGCCAGCTCCGGTGATGTAAGACGCTGGCAAAACGAACCCGTATCTTCCATTGTCGGGTAATTCGAGTGTGTATGCGTATTTGATTCCCATTTGACCTTTAGCCCAATCATCGGAGCCGCCTGAAGCTGGATAGAGGGAAGCAGCTGCTGGTCCAACTGTGTACCAATTGCCACTTACATTGGCCATTTTCTGGTAAAATTTTATGATGATATTAAATTTATTTTTGATTGTTAAAATGAAATTACCTGTCTTGCTTCAACTGCAAGAGTTTCCAGATCTTTGTGATCTGGTGGCACCACACGGTCATAACCCCATGGATATAAAATGTATTGACCATAGCTGTGGAATGAAATTGATCCTGCAACTTTACCAGTGCCAAGTCCAGTTAAAAAGTCTCTAATTGCTTTTGTTTCTGGTTCTGAGAATCCTCCAGTTCCGCCGAAAATTTCAGTGCAAGGTGATTTTGATACACCTTTTCCACCCCATTTATAACCATAATTACGATTCAAGTCAACTCCCTTACACTGGGGATATGAAGTGTTAGCACGACTTTTACGCCACAACCGATCAGTGGTATGACTGTACTCGTATCCATCGGGATTTGTAACTGGCAAGATGTACCAATCAATTTTACGGATATAATCTGGTTTGTCTTCCCATTCTTCGATTAGTTCATTGATTATAAATGTGACAGATGCTGGACTTATCCATTCACGAGCATGGATGCCACCGTCAATCCAAATCGCTTTATTACCAGGATTATTATTAGAAATACGCACTATTTTGAGTGTACGATTTTCACGACTATATCCAATTGTTTGTGTCGTCACTAAATCAGGATTATTTTTTGCAATGAAATCAAGATATTTATGGATGTCATCTAAACGATGGTATGCACGCCATGTCATTGGTAATCCATTTCGATTCATCAATTCTTGAATGAATTTTTTCGGTGGATTTTCCTCACTTATCGCCTTCTTCAAATCATCAATTTGAACTGTATAATTAACATTTGCATTTTTCAAAATTTCTTTTGCCTTTTCAACACCTGCCCCATGTACGAGCACATCAAAATGTTTTTTATCAAAATTCCATACTTGTGCATATGCCTCCTTTTCAAGGGGCTTCAGCACTTTTGTATTATATTGAATTTTCCATAACTGACTTCCTCTGTAATCTGGAACATATTCCTCCGTGCGAGACGATTCTTCAGGTATGTACTCATCTAAATCTGCATCATTTGATATGGCAACGTCAGCAGTGTTGTCTGTGCCGTTTAACTCATCACCGTTAGTTAAAGTTAAACTTAAAACGAATAAAAGTGTTAAATAATAATAATTGACCATAATCGTACTACACTCGATCTATACTCGAAAGAATTTAAAATTAAACTGGCATCGATCGATTGAAACATTCTGTTCTTATAGCTTTTCCTTCATATTATGTATAAGTACTTAAAACAGTAAACCTGGTGATGATGAGCATAATAATATTAATATAAAAAAAATAATATGGGAATTTGTTTTGGTTTGAGAATTTTTTGTGTAGTTGAGTGCAACACGATTTGGATTTACATGGCAATATTTACGTGATTAGCATAAAATTTTGGGCATTAATTTTAAAACAATTGTTAGATTTTGGAAAGAAACAAACTCGTTCTTTGACAATACTAACCTAATTTATTTTAATAGCTGATTGTTTAGATTTTAATTGAAATTGATTGAAAACAAAATGAATTTTCATAATTTGATGTCTATTCAATTAAAAAATTGTCTCTTTTCATACTTAGCAGACATCTTGTGAGTGCTCTGGTAATACTGCTTTGGGTGCCTTGTAGATCATTATTAATACATTATAACATATACGTTGCCATACACTTAAAAGTTTTGTTTCCTCTAACATGTCGTCAATTCTTGAATATCTATTTCCATAAGTAATAATACGTGAAGCTTTGTTTTGGATTTTTTGCAATGTCTTAATTTCTTCTTTTTTATTTAAGAACAGAATTGTACTGCCGTAGTCAATATTTGATCCAATCATACATTTATATGAGATTCAAAGGTAATTTTTCCCTCCTCTTGTTATCAATCTCGATTAATGTTTGACGTAGCTGTGTGTTACTTGATCTTTTAAATATCTTCATAGTCCTAATCTTTCATTTCATTTGAAATTTCTACAATTTTCGTCATTTGAAGCCTTTTTTCTATTCCTTTTCAAAAAATGTCATAAATTATAAATTTTAATTTTAATAGACCTGAAATAATTAATTTATTTACATTTTTAAAGTTCACAACAGTTTTTTTATCATGCTTTTAATTTTACAGATACATTGTAAATTTCTTATGCTAATAGTAAAGAGAGGAATAAATTTACTAATTATCTCCTAACATTTCATTTTCAAAGTCTTTTCGTTAGTTTTTTTTTTATCATTTTAATCGTGATTTTAATTTTAATTGTTTTTTGTGTTCCTAGAAATGCTTTCATAATATCTCGTCATTGTTTTTTTTTTAATTTTCAATATAACACTAATGAAAAATTTGAAGCAAATATCTTATTTTCATTATACAAGAAAAAATTGTAACACTGGTATCTCATTATTAAACTTTTATTTATCTTTTGCCGTTTCAGTTGAATGTTCAAGTGGTGTGCTTGGCTCACTGGTACCAGGACTGTTTGCATTAGAATGAAGGTGTGAAGAGACGCTATCGGTTCGGGTTCTTTCAGTCTTTTCGCCCTAAATTCAAATGGAAAAAAATTATAATTCGTGTGAAATTCAAAAATAATTGTATTAACCTTAATTTGTTGTCGCATTTGTAATGCCCATGATAAACTCATCAATCGATAGCGATCCTTGCTCTTTCCCTTCATTTTTTGTGGAATTGTTAAGCTTGTCGTGACAGTATTTCCAATAAATAGAATCAAAAAACATAAACTGAGTACAGGAATTTGCCAGGATGCCTCGGGATGCTTTGACAATTGATACAAAGTCCATGAATTGTAAATTTGGAAAATGTAGCCGCCATACAAAAATGGTAAGAGAAAACTCAATCCACGCCACATCCATGAATGGAATCCTTCGATCGTAATATCCATGTCATGCCTTTCGCCAAGTGCCTTCAATCTGTATAACAATCCTTTTTGATAGCCAAATTGCAAATATTGGACTATGCCTGTTAAATTAAACATTAAAATGAGAATTCAAGCACTTTAAATGAAAATTTTAAATAACTTACTTATATAAACATTGAAATACATGAATTGCAATCTAAATAATTGCCATGTCTCGCCCTGGGGCCACACTAACAGCACCCCCGCTGAAACAGTCGAGATAAAGTGATGTAATCGCCACCATCCTTTAATTCGGGATCCATTAACTTTCAATATTGATTCACGAATTGTCAAAGTACAGTAATACCAAACCAAGAGAAAGATGAATGCAAGTTCTAATGCCCTAAAAATTAAATGTTTGTGATAAAAATTAATAAAAATTTTTGTTTTAAATCCATATCAGGTTGTTAAAGGTGATAAGATATCGTTACCTGTTATTAAATACTAAATTTAAAAACGACATTGCCAGTCCAATCACATTAAGGATCAGCTTGAATTTTTCATAGTCATCTTTGTACCTCACTTTATCATTTCTATTCAATATTGACACATTTACATCGCCAAGGATGATCTAAAATGAATGAATAATGTAAAAGAAAGCATTTTAATATGAAATTACATTTAAAATTAATGACCTTTGGTTTAAATTACAAAAAAAATGCATATAAAACCTCATAATTAATAATGCATTTGAAGTAGAACGGAATGTTTTCATTTATTTTCAATTAAAATTCCTGTTAAATTCAATGAAATGCGATTTTGAGGAGTCTTTGAAATGTTCTCCATCCATAAATTGACGATTAAATGAGACGTGAAGTCTGTTAAATTGAGATAATTCCCAAGAAATCAATTGAACGTTCCTGAATGTCGTTAAATTCTCGTGTAAGATGCTCTCTAATTCAAAAAAATCTGAAAATGCGCTTTTATAATGATTTCACGAATACGTTTCATTATTCCGAGTTTCATTCAATACGATATTTATGTCATACATATTCTACTTATGCAATTTGTACGCTTATCTGAATGTCAAGGTCGTTTTAAAATTTTTATTATTATTTTTTTATAGTATTCACTTTTTTTTTTGTGTGGATTATCATTGAAACATAATCCACAAAACAGTTCAAAGTTTAATTTGATGATTTAATGGCTCACCTTTAAATATAAACTATTTTTTTGTGGTAAACTTTGTTCAATTTCATTTAGCTGTGCTTTTTTCTTCAACAGCTTATTTTCCAGCTGTGCAATTTGTTGCTTTTCTTCTACTGTCCTTGATTTTTTCTGATTTCTAGTGTAATAAAATGGAAATAAAAAAATAAAAGGAAATTAATTATTGAATTCTAATTTGTATTGATTGCATTTGTAATTTTTTCGTTTTGGTTTTTAGTGAGTTTTGGATGAAAAATGTGTTTTTAGAAACGATTTGTCCGGGGTCATTCCGACCCTCTGAGATTGAGATCCATACCCATTGATGGGTAATGGGAGGGTGGTCTAATTTTCTTGTGCTAGACAGAGTGATAAATTTCAAAATGGAAAAGAATGGAATCAATTTTCAAGGCAGACTCTAAAATTGGGCTCCAGAGTTTGAAATGGTCAAAAAACCGTTGATTTCGAAAATGTTTCAAAATCTTTTCTATCGAATCCACGTCAACAAATATTTTCAGAGGATGAAATCCCATTGAAATGCACTTTTTTAAAATCGTAAAAGAAATTTCAAAAATCTCTCATTTTTTTTTGTGTGTGTAAGGTGATTGCCTTGAACTGATTTAAATCCACACACAAATAAAAATATGAAAAGAATTATTCAATTAAAAATCGCAACGGATATAAATATTAATATGTTTGTTTAAAAAAAAAACAGAAAAAGTGTAAATATTTTTATGACGGTGTAAATTGATGATCAAAACGTAAATAAATGGACTTTGGTCTCAAAACACATTGAACTTACAATTTTAGATTTTTGGATATTTCATTTAAGCGATATCTTTGATGATTAATATTTTTTGTACATTTCGTCTGAAGATCCTCGAGACCTTCCAGCAATTCTAAATATTCTTGGTTAACAGACTGAAAGTAAAATTTTAGAAAAATTAAATTTCATTGAAAGCAAAATTTCAATTTAAATTAAAATTACCTCTAATTCCTTAAACTCTTCACTTAATTCTACAAACTCTTTCTGTAATTCATCAACAGAATATACGGCGGCCGGCACAGACATTTTTTCGATGCAATTTTACAGCAACCTTTTATAGCATATAATTTATTTAATCAAGTAATTGTTTCCATAAATTCATACTAATTTATATCCAGAATGTTTTTTTTTTGCTTTATTTGAATATTTATTGTTCGTCGTATTATTTTTTTTTGTTCTAAATAGTTTTTTTGTATTGTTCAGAAAGTTCCACTTTTTCATAAAATTATTTTTTGTTTCGATACAATTAAATTGAATATTAAGATAAATATTCTTAAATGTTACTTTTTTGTTTTAAATGCGATTTCAATTATTTATTTATGATATTTATATTTTTATTACATAATTAAATATAAATTTATTGAACTTTATATTTTGGTCTTGTGTCAAATACTGATGTAGCTACTTTGATGGCATGATTTAGACGTGTACATTAATTGTGTAACGTATCTTTTGTGTATATTTTTACCACACATATCTGTTGACAATAGAGATGTATAACAGTTTGGCATTGTTGCCAGGTAGCAGTAAATTTTGGTATAACTGAAATTGTTCTATGGTTTTTGAAGTGTAACGGTTTTCTTTTTGACTTTTTTCTAATATTGTGATGTTTTTTTTCTTGAATAAAAGTTTCCATGAAAATTGTTTCAAATGAAATTTTTTGGAAATTCAGTTTCTATAGATTTTTTTGACATTTATACAAATAGGGAGCGCAGAGTTCTGGGCTACGTTAAATTTAATCCAAATTAATTAAAAAATAGGAAAAAATCATCTGATTCAAAAAAATTTATAAAAAAATACAAATTGATTATTTTTGGTACTTTTACTAGTCTGAATCATCAAGTTTTCCTTCATAATTACTTACTGACTTATTTTGCTATACAACCAATTACTTAGTCAAAGCGTGTTGAAGGATCTGTTTTCAGTGCTCTCTATCTTGGACCACCTGTAGCCAGTTTTGCACTCTTAACGTTCTCAGATCCGAATGGACGTTGTCGATTTGCCTTGATTTAGGTCACCTAATACTTCCACGGCCGTCTGGATCATTTCGGGACAGGGTTGTTGGGGCTCAATTAGGGTTCATTCGTGTAATTTTTTCATCATTGCTTGGCTGGTTTTTATAGACCAACAAACTTCTTATTTTCTTAAAGTCAACATTTTTGTTTGCGTTTACATGAAATTTGAAGGATTTTGAAAAAATTTATTGTTTTTTTCTGAATAACTATCAATCATCAAGCTTCTACCAGAAATACCAGAAATTGAGTGTCGTATACAACCACAGAAATACGTACAGAAAAAAGTGGTGCAAAAGTTACAAGTCAAAAAAACTGACCAGCGACCATCGATTAGTGTAAAACTTCTTTAATAACGAAATAAAGAATGAAAGAAATTTCATTATTTGACTAAATTAAACAAAAAAAATTTTAAAAATATATTTTCTTGTCTTGTATCAAAAACAATTGAAATTCAAACCAAAGACAACTTTTAGATCTCATGTGCTACTTGGGTTTTAGTTTGTTTTGATTCAAATTTATCACGTTGCCTATGACCGTTATTTTTTTCATTCATAAAAAACAAATTTTTACAATTAATTTCTTTATTTTATTCAGGAAAAAATTTATACAAAAAATCTTGATTTTCTACTTTTCAATCCAATTCTAATAGTTTCTGCTGGTGTTATGACCATTTTCATCGTGGAATCTATTTCATTGCAATTTAACAGTTTCATTTCATATTTTAACAGCAATTTTGTGAGCAATGTATGCATTTGATAATTTGCTATTTTTCTTCCAATGCAGGATCTGACACCGATGGCATATGGCTGTAAGTTTACAGAAATTGAAATTTATTTCATCATTGTCATTGCTTGAGAAAATTGGAATGTTACCAAAGATGCTTGTGGTTTAAAGATCTCATTTTGATTTAAATTGCCCTGTCTCAACCAACGTTCAGGAATAAAGTCATTTGGTGTTGAAAAATGATTAGGATCCCGTCCAGCGGTGTAAAGTGAAAGCAGGGCCAACGTCTAAAAGTTTTCAATGAAATTATGGATTAAATTTCAAATTTGAATTGAAATATTTTACGCCTTTTGGTATTTTAAAGTCATTTAAATTTCCATCTTCTTGCATGAATCGTCCGATAAATGTAGCAGGTGGATACAATCGTAAAGCTTCTCTAACAGCTCCCTTAATTAAATCTGTTTCCATTTCAAGGTCATTAACCAAGTTTTTGCGTATCCTTCTTTGGACGTCCTCATTTTTAGCCGCCAAATATAACATCCATTGTGTGGCAAATGATGTCTAATTTAAAAAAATTAATTGTAATGAAATTTTTCTTTTAAAAAAAACCCTTACCGTGTCCCCCGCTGCAATGATCAAATCAATAAAGAGACGTTTAATTTCATCGTCATTGAATTGCTTATCCTTCAATTGATTTAACAATCCACTTGCATTCCTGGGACAATTTGCAATTGCATTTTCTGTTATTGCATTTCCTAGTTTTAATGATTCATTTACCACACACACAAAATTTTTCCATGCATTAAGTTGAAAAAAATCCGCTAATTGTGGTGGAATTGATTGTAGATGTGAACTGAATTCAAATATTTTGTGCACCACTTTACTAAACTCTTCTATCAACGTATTTGGAATGATTTTGTCACTTGATGTGCCGAGCATGACGCTTAAGACCACTTAACAAGTAATCGGTGAATTTTATGCAAAAAAAAGAGACAAAAAATGTTAAAAAGTGCCATTAAAATACATTTCAACAAAAAATACATCCATAATTGTTTGAACAAACATCAGACTTTGAATGTTATTGATAATTTTAAATAAATCTGAATAAATCGATAACAGAATAAGAATTTGGTATAAAAAATTTGAATGAAATTGATCATGAAAGTGCATTTCGGTAAAAGACCGGTTTTGAAATTTCAAAAAAACTTAACGGACGGTAAATTTTGAAATTTTCGATGAATTTTTAGTCATAATGGCGGAATTTAGAGGGAAGTGGTGGCCTTTAAGTCTCGTGGTTCACTCATACTAAACGTCGGCGGTACTTCTGCGATCATGACGATTGGTGCTTAAATAGACAGACGTTCAATAAATCTCAATAGAGAAATTTTCCTTTCAAATACTCTATAAAAAAATACAAAATGACATCTTTTTGCTATATACTTATGAACAAACAAATAAAAAAATGCATGTCATGGAATAACAATTTTCACGTTTTTTCACATCAATGTGATCCAATTGAATTCAAATTCACAGCACTTACCGTCAATCGACCATCGATATAAACGCGCTTCTAAATCAATCAATTCAATGAATTCAGTGTCACGTAAATTTTTATCCTCTCTCTTTGCAGCAGCATCACTTTTTATCATAATTTCCCTGATAAATTTATCACAAGCCATTTCAATGGGGGCCTTGTACTGATTAAAATCTTGTAAAAGTAAGGGATTTAACATTTTTCTGTAATGAAACCATTCGTTGTCATCCCTGAAAGCAAACATAAGACATGTAAAAATGATAATTTGAATAAAATTTTTTTTTTTTTGGGTTTTACATGAAATTGAACTCTTACATGAAAAAAAGTCCTCGCTTACAGTTGTATTTTTTATTAAAATACGCCCATGCCGGTGGCACAGGATGTTTCGGATGTTTTCCTTCATACAAAAATATGGCACGCATGTTTTCACATGAACTCGTAAATATTGAATCAATTTTTCCCAATTTTATTTTGAATATTGGTCCATACAATTCATGCATTTTATGTATCGTTTTATGAAGGCTAGGAAAAAAAAATTATAATTTCATTGAAATTATTTCACAGTTTTCGATTTCAAAAAAACTCACTTCTTTGGATCTCCGGTTGTGAGAGCGTCATTTAATGGACCTAAAAATCCATTTCGTTTCGGTCCCGGTATTTCATTGAAGGGTTTTAGATTTTTTTCAGTTGTGTCAGTAAATTTATTTGAATAAAACATCAAAGCATGGAAATTACTTTTTTTACTGAAATTTAACACCGATTGACTTGAAATCAACATTTTTTACTCTGATCACATTGAAAAACAAATCGTTACTAACAAAAATAATCAATTTAAAAAAAAAATCTGAAGATTAAAAGAATAACGTGAGCATGTATAAGTAGAATTAATCGGAAACGGTAAAAAAAATTTAAATGTATTTGTATTTTAAATGGATAACGAAATTTCACTGCACAGTAAGCCGAAAATGTACCCCAATATTTCGAGATTCAGTGCGAGAACGGTGACATGCTTTCGGTGCTGACAAGTCACAACCGAGCCTTAAAAAGTCTTAGTTGAAGTTGATTTCAAGTCAACTTAAAGCAAAAAAACGATTTTGGGCTCATTTGTATGCTCTGCGTGCCGCATGCAAGGAAGGCGGTCGATTTGCGGGACATTTCCAACTCGCAGTGTAAAAATTCAAATGTATGTGATTAAAATCTGTATTTTTTTGTAATTTTCTTTTCAAATTATGACTTGAAAAAAACCAAAATTTACATGAAATTGATCAATCAAATTATAATTGAAAATTACCGTAAAATTTTGACCATTTAAAAAGTCAAATGAAAGCAGTCTAGAATAATTTTAATCTTAGCGATTAAAGAATCTTTAAATGAATCTAATTTGCATTTAAATTGCCTTCATCGGTGTATTTCGATTTCAAAATAATTTTGGTTTTACAATTAGGTTGGATCATTTAAAATCAATTTAACTTACAGAGTGACTGAAATAACCCTATCACTTTACGTTTTGCATGCATAACAAAGGGGTATAAAAATGTGATATCACTTATTTTGTTTTATTATATGAATTTATTTAATATAAAATACAATTTTATTCTATCGACTTGTCAATGTGAAGTACATATTGGCGTGTTCCCACAGGTATTAAATTTCAGTTTTGTTTGTAATTAAAAATGGATTTTATTTTGTGAATAACATTGAGGTAAAATTTTGAAATTGCACAGAAAATTGCGGACTCATGTATGAAATTTTTGTAGGATTTAATGCAAAATGAGCAGAAGGATGATCCAAAAAGGTCCTGATCGATTTCGAAAAGAGCAAAAGTTACGTAGGTGCTTGGTTCTGTTCTAGCTCCTTGGCCTCACAAGCCGTTAGAAATTGAACTCAAATCACTCAAAAACGTTTTCAGGGATTTGATACTCAAAGTATTTCTTCAAATGTAATCTCAAAGTTAATTCAGTTCATTAAATGCGATCATTGGAGGATATTTTTGATTCTACCCATGCCACTTTAATATAAAAGAGTTAAGAATAGCAGTTTCAAGCAAAACAAACCATGTAGGATTAAATTTGCTCCTGATTTAATGAAAAAATATTCAAAAAACTTCACACTTTAATCCAAGCATACCAGAAAAAAAAAACAAATTTTTGTTAATCTGTATCAAAATTTTGGGTTGGATTCATTTTTTAAGCTGTAAAAATTCTGCCATTGCAATTTGCCATTGATATTGAGGCAAAATTTTGCTCGTGTCCTTTATCAGATAATTGTATTTTGACACTAAATGTGACTCTTAATCATGTCAACGAAGAATTGAAGTGAAGTGAATCTCATCAACAAAAAAACTTCAACAAAAAATGACTGAATTCACGGAAATACAAAAAAATTAAAATTAATTTCGAGAATGAATGAAAATAACAGAGGTATATTTCAATTTCAATTGAAATCCTTGAAGAATACAAATACAGTAATTTTCCTAGAAATTACACTATTTTTCATTGTAGTTCATTGAAATCCATTTAATTTAATGCAATATGTGACGCACAAAATTGAAGCTCTTGAATGTGATACTCAAAATCTAAATTAAATTGAATTAGAGAAAAAAAAATTAAAATGATTTCAATACAAACAATTTTCAAAAAATATCAGAATTTTATACCTTGGCAAAAGTCTCCATTGTAAGTGGTGAATAATTAGCAATTGCAAAAAAGCATTTTTTCTGACTTCGATGAATCACGGTAATCAAAAGTTTTTTAGTTTTTGTATCCTTTAAATTATACCACATTGAATGACTGACTTTGGTTGCAACTGCAGAAGCTTTTGAAGAAACAATTTCACCACAAACACAGTAGCAAAATAATTGAACGATAGATGCTATGAATGTCATATATCCTTGATTATAGGGATTTACCAACACAATTATCATTTGACAGCAAATTTTAACGATAATCGAACTCATTTGAATGAAGACAATTGGCTCCATGATGTTTTGACATAAATTGTATAATCTATGAAAAAATTCAAAATTAACGGAAAAATATCCTAAGAGGATAAGTAGATAAAACTTTGTCAATCTCTATTTACGTACAGAATTTTTGAAGTTATCATATGTGTATCTATACAAAATGAGCTGTCAAGTTTTATCTGCTTACCCCTTAAGAAGGGAAGTAGGCAAATTTTAACAGTTCATTTTTTGCAGATACACATACGGAAACTTCAAAAATTCTGTACGTAAATAGAGATTGTCAAACTTTCAACTGCGTAACCAGTTATATTCAATTATGAAGTTTCTGTCAAATAAACGTCAAAATTAACGTACTCCAATGTTTTTGAATGAAGATTTATCCCATTTTTGATAAAATTAAGTTGATCAATGTCACTTTTTCCAACACTTTCAAAGTAGCAACCACACAGTTCGAATCTTGACGCAAGATGTAATGACAGCAAAATAATATAAACGTCAAAACCTGAAATAAGTGAAAAATTTATTAATTGGAACCGTTACCCGATGAAAAAAATATATCAACCAATCAAAAAAATAGTTGCCAGGAAACAGTTGCAGGAAATGAAACAGTAATTGATTGAATAGCCTGGATAACTATCAATCCTGAAATAAAAGAAAATATATTATTATTACTCTTAGGAAAATGAACGAGCCGCCTGCTGTTTTCTATCCCTTTTCTACGGGTGTGCCCTCATTGACGTTGACATTTGTTTTTAGAGCGCGATAATACTCGATAAGTATGAAAGTCACTTACGAAACTCCTGGTATTACAAAATTAACTGGATACATCCAAGGTTTTGGAATAAAAAACGGCAATGTAACCAAATTTGTTGAAGATAACCAATACAAAATAATCAAGTATTGAATTGCCCTGAAATTTAAAATAAGTTTAAACGTAATACTTTTAACAAGAAATTCGTAAAATATACTTTAAATATCTTTGATATTTTTTAAAAATTGGCACATAAAATGAATAATCATCACTTGGCCCATTTCTGTAGGAATTCATCACTATAATTTTAATTTTTCTCAAAGTACTACATTTGAAGATCAGAACCTTCGTCTTAAATGCGATCTTTAATAAATTAAAAAAAAAGAAGTTGCAGTCAAATTAATCGCAATTTAAAAAAAAAAAAAATTTTTACTTCAAATGCAAAAAATGCTGCTAAAATTGACGAAAGTTGTTCTTCTAAGTTGCCCTTAAATATGTCAAAAGCACTGATAAATGCAAAGATTGAACAAACATAAATTAATGAAATTACAGAAATACAAGAAATTTTCTTAAAAAGCGATCCTTTCAAAAACCAGTTCGGATGAAATACGTTGAGTCCAACGAGATTCAACCAAAATTCTGTATTATTGAAATATCCTTCAAATGTTTGTTGAATCGACAAATATTTTTTTAATTTATTGAATTTATTTGTAATTAATTTCATTGTTCCTCAATTATTTATTTTAAATTTAAAGAACAAGAAATTTCAAGCAATTGATTGAGGAATACAATGAACAAGGTCTTAAATAGTCTTCGTTAAGTGACATTTGTCTGAATTCACATTGAAATTGTTTTTGATACCATGAATTTGCACTTTAATTTGTATTATTATAATAAGAGAATCGATTTTTTTTTCCTTTCATTTTGTCAAAGCCTTAATTCACTTTGTATTTTAATCCTTTTACTAGAATTATCGGTTATTTATTATGTATTCCAAGTATTTTTCTTTGTATCCTGTTATCTAAATTCAATTATAAAAGGTGTGTTTTAAAGAAAAATTTGCATAAGTCCTTAGATGGTAAAATAACTTTGAATACAAAAGTAATGTCGATACTTTTACAAAAAAAAAACAAAAATAACATCTTGTGTAAATGGGAAAAGTTTTTTACTTTTTTTTTGTATTCTAATGTGTATTTGATAATATTTTCATGATATATTGATGGGTAGCTGTCAATGAAAATGCCATAATGGGATCATGGGATGTGTCCACATCACTAAATGTGATTAAAATGAAAGGATTCGACGAAATGATACTTTTTTTTTGTTTAGTTTTCGTTACTTTTTGATCCTTTGAATGATGATCAAAAATATGTAGGTCAATGATACATAATGATTTTTTTTTGTGTGTGAGGGATACTTGAATTGACCTGTCAAAAATGTCAATGAATTATGATGCAAACGTTTATGGTTTCATATGCGAACCATAAGTTAAAGGGAAATAAACAGTAGGTAAGACAAAATCATTTGAAGTAACCGGGTAAGCACATTAAATTTGACAGCTCATTTTGTATACATACACATACGGAAATGTCAAAAATTCTGTAGGTAAATAGAGATTGAAAAACTTTCACCTGTGCATCCAATAAAAATGTTGAATAACGTTTTCTCACAAATGTAAGCACATTTGACAGATTTTATATTTTTGACAGTTGTTTGACGTTTACAATGTTGTTTTGTAATATTTGATCTAAGCAAACTTCATATTAAAGAATTTGTTCATTCAAAGTCGATAACTATGGATTTTGTAAGAAATTTGTCACAGAAATGACAGTTGACGTTTTCTTATAAAAGTAAGCACTTTTGACATATTCTTGTCGCATCTTATTTCGAGAATGACATTTGAAGTTTCTGTAAGTGCCTTTTAACACTGAATTTCAAAGTGATTGCCTTCCAAATTAAATCCTATCGATTTTGTAAGTAATATGAAACAAATATGACAAATGGTGACTTCTAACGAGAGTAAGCACATTTGACATTTAAATTCGACTACGGTTTTCAATCACTTTGAATTTTCGGAAGAGCCACAGAAAAAGCTTTTTCCGTCGCTAACGAAGACAATTTAGATTTTTGGACGATGGGAATTTTCAAAAGGAAAAAATATAAATTTAAAGCAAATTTTCACGTTTTTGAGTAATTATGTAATCATGTTCTCGTAAGTTTAAGGTAAAAGTGTCCTGAAGCAAAGTTGTAGAGAATATTTCAAGTTATAAATTTGCTGATATGACCAAGTCGATATTTCATATATTAAGAGGTCAAAAATGCCAGTTACAGTGTGAATGTCAAATCAAGCACTCATGCCATTCACCTAAAATCAAATTGAAAGGACACCATTTTTTTTTTCATTTTAGATATTTTCAAAAGTGTATTATCACAAGTTATTGTAATTTATTAACACATTTCTAATAATGTTTGCATTTTATTACATAAACTCTTCCTATTCACTACCTCATTTTATTATATTTATTTGAATGATGGATGATGATGCTGATGATGATAATACAAGGTAGTTTCATGCATTTATACGAGATACAATCAAATTAAATAAAGATGAGATGTCTATTTTACACCCTAGAGGCAATTTAATTAAACGATACATAACATGGACACGAGTACTCAAAACGTGAGTAAAGAAATTTTGTTTAAAATAAAATTTTGTACATTTTTTTCCCCAAATGCTATGTGTGATGTATGCGAATTTCATACATCACACAAAGTTCTCATCTCCTCTGAGTTTTGTCATGAACCATGTTTTTATCAAGTTCGGTACGGTTCCTGGTATAAAATTACAGTTTATTTTATTTCAAAGTCAGTAGACGGTGTTTAATTTGATGATGTAATGTACTAATTGAAAATTTGTTTGGTACACATATCAAATTTTTCAAATAAATAAATGGAACAGGTAAGTCATAGACTTGCAATGTAAAATTTAGTGTGGATGAAATCGAAGTGAATGTTAATTTTTCATAGTAATCATCTAAAATTTAATTTAATTTTAGTGCATTTTTTTATGAATTTGTATCGATCGAAATGACGGTTTCACTCCGTATATGGCTACACACACGTACAAATGTACAAAAATTGATTAAATTTCTTTTCATAAATAACTGTAAAATTTTATTACAAATTTATTATTTTTACATAACAATTTATTTACACAAAACAAACAAATTTGATTAATTACTGATACATTTTATTCAAAATTACTTCAAATAGATCAATTTTGGACAAATAACAACAAAATATATGACATGTTTTTGTATTGTTTTATATCAATAAATGATTTGTCATTGTCCTCTCAATACCTGCATAGAGACAGCCCACATTGAATGACCTACCACATAAAATGTAACAACATGTGTTTTATGCAAAAGAAATATTTGATTTGTATCGGTTTTTGAATATTAGATAAATTTGAATTGTTAACTATGAGTAAATTTTATTTGTGTGTATTGAAATGATGATGAAAATCTGGTTGAAAAATGTTTACATTCTACACATTAAATATAAATTAGAGTTCGATTGTTTAGACATTTGTGTATATTATGCAATGTAAATTGATATTTGATTGATAACAGGAAAAAAAATAATAAAATTACTTTTAATTGATAGATTTATTGTGGTTTTTACATTGATTCAATTAAATTGTGGCAAGAATCGGATATAAAATGGTCGAAAATTTATTGACAGGTAATTTTTAGTAGCTTCTGTATGTGTTTCAATACAAAATTAACTGTGAACTTACTGGGTAAGTAGATTTGAATTTGACAGCTCATTTTGCATAGATACACATACGGAAATGTCAAAAATCTTATGTGTAATCATGGATTGTCAAACTTTTACCTGGTGACCTAGTTAGAGGGTAAGCAGCGAGCACGATTTTTGGACTAAAGGTAAGTTAATCTTTGGATATGCTTTCAAACCTGTCAGATTTGATTTGACAAGTAATTTGACATATAAAAAACGTACTCAGATTCAAATTCTTCAAAATAGAGCCCTTTTAAAAACTTTCATTCCATTTTTAGGCTCACTGTCGTCTCAGAACGTGTTTCACACAGTTTTACAGTTCAAATTTAATCATTGAAAATTCGATCTGACAGCTATCAAAATTTCAAACTGACAGCTGTCAAAAATGTCATTCTGGCAGCTGTAAAAAATTCGATCTGAAAGCTGTCAAAATGTAAATCTGAAAGCTGTCAAAATTTCAATCTGACAGCTGTCAAAAATGCAATCTGGCAGCTGTCAAAAATTTGATTTGGCAGCTATCAAAATTTCAAACTGACAGCTGTCAAAAATGTCATTCTGGCAGCTGTAAAAAATTCGATCTGAAAGCTGTCAAAATGTAAATCTGAAAGCTGTCAAAAATGTCATTCTGGGAGCTGTCAAAAATTCGATCTGACAGCTGTCAAAAATTCGAGTTTAAATTTAATCACCAGGGAAGTTTAGTTCTCCAATTCTGTCACCGATATCAAGAAATTTTCCATGAATGTAGAAACAGAATGATAAATTACTTTATTCAGATTCCTTGACAAGTATTCTAATGACTGTTTTCAACTTTGATTAATCAATAATTTTATCTTTACAGAAAAAATCTTTAAAGCCAGCTGATATGAAAATACATTGATCGTAAAATTTTTAATTACAAAATTATTTAAAAAGAAACCCCGAGCTCATTCAAAGCCTTAGTACGTGATTAAATTACTTGAATTGCAGTGCCGGATTTAAAATGATACGAAATTTATCAATTCTGTTACTTTTCACTTTCATAAGTTGCGCTCTTTCAACGGATTTTTGCAACAGAGATTTATGTAAGAGACAAACTGGACCACAATCGTTTACGTACATGAAACACATTGGATGTCGTCATAACGGTGTAAGTTTAACACAATTCAATGAAATTTCAATTAATATTTTTTTTTAATTTTTACAGCGCAATGCCAATACCTGCCCACGCGACGCAAAAATCCTGCCCATGTCAACAAAACGCAAAAACCTCATCCTCAAGGTACACAATCGACTTCGCAACAAAGTCGCCCTCGGTCATTTACCGGGATTCCCAAAAGCTGCTCGCATGCCAATTTTACGTTGGGATGACGAATTAGCCTACTTAGCTGAGCTCAATGTAAAGCAGTGTCAAATGAAACACGATGAGTGTCGAAATACGGATAAATTTAAGTATGCAGGCCAAAATTTGGCATATACAATGGGAACAGCGCAAAAAAATTCTGTACGAATAATGAAATTAATTCGAGCATGGTTTAGTGAACATGAAAATGCAACCGCATCATTTATTGACAAGTATCGTGATCATCCTCAAGGGTAAATTTTTGATATAATTATTTGAAATTAAATGTATAAAATTAATGAAATTTTTGAAATAGTCGCGTCATTGGACATTTTACTGCTATGATACAGGATCGCACCGACACAGTTGGATGTGCAATTTTGCGTCATTCGGGAAATAAATACTTTTTCTTGGCCTGTAATTACAGTTTTACAAATATGATGAATCAAAAGGTGTATACAAAGAGCAATAAATCATGTAGCAAGTGCAGAACTGGGTGCAGCAAAATTTATAAAGGACTTTGTGCTCCACATGAGTACGTCAATCCAGATCCTTATGAAGATTTGGATTAAATTGAAAGAAAATTTGAGAAAAAAATGTCTAGACATCTTCAAAATTTCAACGATGAACATTTCAAATAAAAAGTTAAAGCAAAAAAGGGAATTTAACGAGTTACACTTAATTTAAGCAGTATAAATATAAAATTTACATCCGATGCAATAAATTTTGTCACCAAATTTGGAAATTCATTTGAAACTGTATCGTTCTTTTACTGTTAAACTGAGCGAATTCAAGTGCTGTGAAAGTACGATACACAGTTTTGAAGGGAAAAAATGATTTTCGATGCAATAAGCGCATTTACAATCCGACAAGGACTTATCATGTCATGATTCGTTTTCAGCCAAAGTTCATCTCAGATGAAATGACATTGAATTGAATTTTTCTCCCAAATCAATACATTTAACGTCCATATTTGGATGAATTAACAATCACAGACGAAAATCCATCCTCAAAAGCGCATTTTTACATTGAAATTCACTTTGAACGTTAAAATTAAACTCACATCATTTTCCAGTTGTATTCCCTGTGTTATGATACTCTTTTTATCCTTACACTGCACATATTATAATTTTATTTTATAAACAGTGGTTAGCATATTTCTGCCAGAAAAACATGTTATAAACACATTTTCAATGAATGAACAGCAAATATACACAAAGTGTTTGCATGTTCATTTTATGTGTGTGTGTATTTTTGATGAGGAACGTATCGTTTCGAAAATAATATACATCAATGAAATAAATTATGATACACTTTAAATGAGACTAGTGGTTTGCTTACGTCAAAGTAAGTTGTCTTTTGAAATTGATAAATGGAGCACATACCTTAACTGACTTGACTTGACTTGAGTTGAGGTTTTTGATAACATTTACATTGAAAAAAGTAAAAAAAATACAATTTTTGGCTTGAATTTCTCATGGTTTTGGAATGATAAAATTAGCAGAAAAATTCATGCGAAAAATCATACCACTTAAAAAAACGAACGGAATTCATTAGTTTAATTGCATTATTAGGGTGATTGATTGATGCAAATGGAAATAATTAATTTGTTATGAGAGTGCTGAGTCAGGAAAATCTCGAATATGATAACGCAAATTTTTGTGTTAAAAGAACCGTGTTGAAATTTCCTACGAGTTAGAGGAAATTTTTTCGAATTTTTAATGAGACGCCTTAAAAAAATTCCCTTGAAATTTCCCCTGTCTGCTGGGCTGTATCTATTTTTTGGTTTTCAATTTTTTTTTCGTTGAAATTTTGCCAATCGCTACAAACAGTTTTAATGCACGGCTTAACACCGTGTAGAAATATCCTACAAATTAGAGGAAATTCCTTCAAATTTTTATGGCGCCGTCTTGAAAAAATTTCCCTTAAAATTGGCCGAATACGAATACACTGAATTTTTTCGTATAGATATTAATCGAAAGAGGTGTCCTGATATTTAAATTTTCTAGCGGTTGGCAAAATTTTTTTTTAAAAAAGGGGACAAAACCAAAAAGTAGATACGGACAAACAAACAGGGGAAATTTTTTAAGCGTCGACTTAAAAAGAAGACATTCCTTCTAATTCGTAGGATATTTTAACACGGTTATCGAATATGCCTCAAAAAATCATGGAAAACCGTAAAATTGTGGAGTTTTTGCTTTTTGAGCCCCGTATGTGGGATGATAAGTGTCATATTCTTCAATAATCGATCTGAATGTAAATTAATTGATTTTTGCCTCTTATTGAGATATACAATTCAGGACCTTTCCGTCCCTGGACTTGCGATGAATTTTTAACAAGAAAAAAACTTAAAACTCCTTTATTTTTGATTAAAAACTAAAATTTAGTGTTTGAATGTATTTATTCATATAAATTTCGGTTTTAATTACAGGTGAAACTTTTACTATCAGCTTCTTTCAGTAGATAGGAATATTGAATATGTGAAAATTTCATAAATGAAAAAATCATTGAAAACTCAAACTGATTATCCAGTATGCCCCTGTCTTCAGGTAGGTATAGTGCATTGCTGTGTGGATGAAATTCCGATTTTCAAATCATAATTTGAAAAATCTTAAGTTATAAGTATTTGAATAACCTCTGCGTTCGGCTTCAAAGTAAGAACTGATTTGATCTTATTATCGCCTTGTATTTATATGCATATTCAAATCCAAAATGGCGAAAATGAGTCAATTCGGTAAATATTTTTAAAAAAAAATATTACCTGTAATTTCAGGTAATTCTTACCTTTTTACGTATTGTCAAAGGAAAAAAGACAAAGGAAAAAAATACCTTTAAAATGCAATAAAACTGTAAACGGAATTCCCCGAATTTGTTTCTCTTCTTAAAGTATTATTATTACATAAACTTATACCTAAGACAATGAACAGTGATTCCTCATAAAGCACCAATAAAAATCAAATTAAATTCCCACTGGAATGAAATATTTCGTGAACGTGTGTCTTATGAAAGTAGAAATTGCTTATGAAATGAGAAAAAATATCGTTACAAGATTTTTTTTTTGTTTAAATCAACAAAAATACACCGTATTTTTTCCCATTGAGGGTCATTCAATATTCTAAGGGTGATTATGTTTACTCTTGCTGTCATTACTACTGAATATTATGTTTCACTAACATCATTTTATGTGAACAAGGAAACAACTTGGCTCGTAAATGATACAATATTACAATACTTTACACACATACAAGGCAAAAAAAAAAGAAGAAAAGTGTGAGTTATATTTAGTTTCCACAATTATTTTATATTGCATTTGTTTTTCTTTCTTTTAAGCACAGGTACATGAATGATGATAATGCAAGCAATAACGAACACACGAAGAACGTAAATGTTATGTCACCTCTAAGCAATAAAAGTGTCAATTAAAATTGATTTATACAATGATCCTGTCTATTATGGGTTGTTATTTCGTATTTTATTTGAAAAGATATTTTTCTTCATGTTTTATTACCATTATTATTTGTTATATTTTTATATATTGAATTGAATTCACACAATGTTTAGCCGCACACACACTGCAAATAAAAATAAAAAGTTATCTGTCTTTAAGAATTATTATTTTCATTTTCAAATAAATCGAGAAAATTCTTGTAAGGCATTAAATTTAATTCAATTTAATTGAAATTTAACTTGGAGGGTGTGAGATAATAATTTTTAATAAGAACAATTTCAATAAGAACCATTTTAAGAGAAGAGATTAAATTGTCATTATTTTAATTATGTTTTGACAGGTCAAAGTACAATCAAATATGAAAAAAAATAAAGTTGCTGAAAAGTTTTAATTAATTAATTTTGATGATTTAAAGTATACTTTTAATAAAATTAAACGAAAAATCGTTTTATGGAAATGAGGAAATTGAAAGTTTGAAATGTCCAAATAATGTTAAGGAATTTCACCTAAGATCGGTCCATACTCAATAAAATATTCGAAAAATTGATAAGCCACAGACTCACTACCTTTTTGAGCTAAATGGAGCCACTTTCTGATTGTCAATATGGCTTTAGAAAAAATTTGAGCACGATATATTGTGCAGTTAACCTCTTAGATTATGTATAGGAGTGACAATGGATTCCAAACTAAATTTTAATGACCATATTGATAAAATTACATATGACAGCCGTAAAACTTTGGCTTTTGTAAAACGTCGTTTCAGAGAATTTAAGGACCCATATGCAACTAAACTGTTATTCTGTTCTTTGGTGAGATCGAAACTTGAATATGCTTCAGTTGTTTGGAACATGGTTGGTACTGTAAATTCCTCTAGAATTGAATCAGTACAAAAACAATTCTTGTTATTCGCTCTACGAAACCTTGGGTGGAGGAGAGACACTTATGTCCTTCCAACATATGAAGCAAGATTAAAACTTCTTGATATGGAGACACTACACGTAAGACGAAGTAGATTTGACATCACGTTTTGCTATGATTTGATGCATAAAAATATAAAATGTGACATACTCTGCAATAAAATCATTCATAATCAACCTGCTCCACAAAATCTGAGAAGACGAAGACTCCTACAAGTTCCATTTCATCAACGGAACTACACTTTTAAAGAACCTTTTAGTAGGATTGCAAGATCTTTTAATGAGGTATCGGCCTTGACTGAGGATAATCCTAGCAGAGCTGTTTTCATCTAAAAATTAAAATTAAAATAAATAAATTTCTTAGTTAAAATTTTCTGTAATAATTTTTTTGTAATAATTTTCTGCCGGTATTTGGCACTAAATAAATTAATTAGATGAAGAAATCGATAATGACAACACGGTCACAGGCCTGTTCCTTGGATCGTCTACACTCGTGTGGTATTAGAAGAGAAGTCCTTGATCTTTTTCGAAATTTTTCCTCTCAAACAGAGTGCCGAGTGTGGAGCTCAATGGTGTTCAGAGTAATCTATGCAGAATCGAAAGAGGTGTGCCACAAGGTAGCTGCCTTGGGCCTATTCTCTTCCTAGAATACGTCAACTCAATTTCACTATTACATTTCGACTAATTGTGAAAGCTACTTTAGATCTTGAGTTCCTACAGGTATATTTTTCTAAAACAGGGCTATCGCTCAATGCATCCAAAACAAAGGGAATGCCTTTTCACTAACAGAGAAAACAACTTGTTTCTGTTCCTCAGATTTAAGTCCAAGGGTCCATAATCGAACGTGTTGACCAGTTCATGTATTTGGTACTTGTCTTCAACCCGACACTGAAATGAGATCGACATATTAATGCATTGGTAAAACAGTTTGGGTCTGTGACTGGCAAACTGCACAAAGTGCGCTTCATATTTTTATAAGAAGTAGAATGACTTACATGATTGAAACCTGCAGTAGTTCTTCTGTATCGAGATGTAGTCGTCTTCAAAGAGTACAAAACAAGGTGCTTCGCAACATTTATCTATGCTATCTAGATCTATATGCAAAAGTTTGTGAAGGAAGCTTACCAATATACGGTCTATATGAGATGTTCTTATCAAATTTTATGTTTCAGTCTCACAATGGTTCATTCCATACAAGGTCTAAGTTTTCCACTGCATCTCATTAGTATGTTCTTAGAAACATAGACTTACTTCTGAAACCAAGATGCAGATTAAGACACTGTAAAGCCAGAATTTCTTATTCTGGTCCTGATGTTTTCAACCACCATCCTAACTTATTTAAGTCAGCACCTGACAGTCATGCTCACATTTCTTGATATCATCAGACACTTGAGATATTGACAGTCTTCTATATCTATGCTTGTTGGTGGGTTGTCCGTAAAAGCCGATGCTCTGCGCCTACTCTTATCAACATCTATCCCCTAATTCTTATTTTATTTCTTTACAGCAGCTGGTGGGTTGCTATGAAAGCCGGTGCTTGCTTCTTATCAGAATGCTATATTTTAAATAATCTAGAAATCATTCAATTTCTCTTCTTATTTTCAATGAATAAGCCATGTCAGATCAAATGATGATAAAATTATGTCCTCTACTCACATTTAAACTCAGTCAACTCGAATCAGATACTCACAGAATAGGTATAACCTCACTTTCTGTTCAATACTTTAATTGAGATATCATTTTCATGAAATGTCCTACAACGTAAAAATATGTTTCCAATCATATCTCAAAATAGGAATTCAATTGTATAATATTCAATTGAAATACGTTTCGTTACATGTAGTAAATTATATGATAAAAGAAACCAAAACAGGAAACACAATTTTATGTAATTTTTTTTTTATTTTGAGTTTTTTTGCAATATCGAAACCTAAATTCAAAAATATTATTTGAAAAGTCAACAAATATCTGTAATAATATTTTCCTACGTGGTCAAAAATGCTTACACAAACAAATCAAATATTATATTTTGCTTTTCAAAAACTACAAAATACACAAAAATAGAGTTGAATAAACACACACACAGAGATAATATGTTTGAACAAGCTTCAGATAAAATGCAATAACTGCACATCGCAAGAAAATATCAAATAAAATTCAACTTTTACTGAAAACCTATCATTATTCATGCATATTTTTCATAAAATTTATTTCTTTTTGTTGCAGTTTGCATTGCATTGCATACATTTTGGATGCAAAAAAGAAGCAAATGTGGTTACATTTTCAATACAGATGTACGTTAAATTTTATCTGCAAGTGATGTCAATCTCTCATATTTTTCAATGTATTTTCATCTTCATATAAGATGATGCAAAAAAATAAAATAATAATAAAAATGCATGAAAGACAAGAGGATTAATATGCACACACACACACACACACACACATATTAAAATCAAAGGAGAACAATAATATCTGATAAAAATATGAAAAAAAAGGGATGCTTTTATATTCTATTTTATTTAAATAAATGGAAATGTGTTTGCAACAGCCCTTCTTCTCGTTTCACAAGATTGAAAATAAAATTTTATATTTTTAAAAGCTTTTGAGAAATGAATGTCTCATGTCCTTATAAAGTGCACATAGAAATGTGTTTTTTACATTGATATTTACTCAAGAAGAATGTATCCTTGAATTGTTATCAAACAATAGTTGAAACGAATAATAAAAAAAAATCCACTTCAATAAACACATTTTATCTCTTTACTTACATTACTAGAAACCCACTTTAATGCTAAAAATATTTATTCGTATATTCGTTGAATTTGAATTTTAATAACGAAACGAATTGATGACAAAAAATTGTACATTTAGTGGTATGATGATGAAATTTGATGTTCACTCATCACTTTAACCATGAAAAGAGACTCAAAAGAACAATACACTTCATATTACAGATGATGATGATGATGTGAAAAACCTCTGTGACGTAGGTTTACTTTATTATAAAATGACAACAACATTGTTTTGTGTATTGTGTGTTGGTCTCCTTTACATCCTTTTGGCTTTCAGATATATGATTTATTATTGTTTATTTGGATTTGTTTTTCACTTCAATACAAATACTTTTTTTGTTTTGAATTTTTTAATTAAAAATCTGTCCTCTTACAATTTCGATATTCCATTCATAGATGGAAGAATTCGTTAAGACCTAGATGAAATGGAGTCAGATTAAAACTTGGTCTTTTCAAGTGGATTTGACTATGGATGATGAAAAGTATATTCAGGAAAGTTGTAGGATATAAAATGAACTAAAATTCACCCTAAGGGATGTTTCTTGAACTGAATTTTACTCTACAGGACGTTTCTTGAACTAAATTTCACTCTACAGGACGTTTCTTGAACTAAATTTCATTATACAGGTCGATTCTTGAACTAAATTTCATTATACAGGAAGGTTTCTTAAATTAAATTTCACTCTACAGGTCGTTTCTTGAACTTAATTTCACTCTACAGGACGTTTCTTGAACTAAATTTCACTTTACAGGTCGTTTCTTGAACTAAATTTCACTCTACAGGACGTTTCTTGAACTGAATTTCACTCTACTGGTCGATTCTTGAACTAAATTTCACTCTACAGGACGTTTATTGAACTAAATTTCACTCTACAGGACGATTCTTGAACTAAATTTCACTCTACTTGGCGATTCTTGAAATGAAATTCACTCTGCAGGTCGATTCTTGAACTAAATTTCACTCTACAGGAGGTTTTTGAACTGAATTTCACTCTACAGGTCGATTCTTGAACTAAATTTCACTCTACAGGACATTTCATGAACTAAATTTCACTTTACAGGTCGTTTCTTGAACTAAATTTCACTCTACAGGACGTTTCTTGAACTGAATTTCACTCTACTGGTCGATTCTTGAACTAAATTTCACTCTACAGGACGTTTATTGAACTAAATTTCACTCTACAGGAGGTTTTTGAACTGAATTTCACTCTACAGGTCGATTCTTGAACTAAATTTCACTCTACAGGACATTTCATGAACTAAATTTCACTTTACAGGTCGTTTCTTGAACTAAATTTCACTCTACAGGACGTTTCTTGAACTGAATTTCACTCTACTGGTCGATTCTTGAACTAAATTTCACTCTACAGGACGATTCTTGAACTAAATTTCACTCTACTTGGCGATTCTTGAAATGAAATTCACTCTGCAGGTCGATTCTTGAACTAAATTTCACTCTACAGGTCGTTTCTTGAACTGAATTTCACTCTGCAGGTCGATTCTTGAACTAAATTTCACTCTACAGGACGTTTCTTGAACTGAAATTCACTCTGCAGGTCGATTCTTGAACTAAATTTCACTCTACAGGTCGTTTCTTGAACTAAATTTCACTCTACAAGACGTTTCTTGAACTGAAATTCACTCTGCAGGTCGATTCTTGAACTAAATTTCACTCTACAGGTCGTTTCTTGAACTAAATTTCACTCTACAGGACGTTTCTTGAACTGAAATTCACTCTACAGGACGTTTCTTGAACTGAAATTCACTCTGCAGGTCGATTCTTGAACTAAATTTCACTCTACAGGTCGTTTCTTGAACTAAATTTCACTCTAAAGGTCTCATTTTCCGCCAATGCATATTTGACTTGATTCTTTTTACATGATTTTTCCATTCCATGTCTGTACGATCAGAAGTAAATAAAAATAGTTCACAATCATCATCATTTTTGATCCCCTTAATCTTCTTCCACTATCATTATTTAGTGACATGAACTATGAAATAATTCTTATGATTTTTTTTCTCATTTAACTTGTAGTTACATTTCAACATTTAAAATCTTTTTCATAGAGACTACATAAAAAAGAGTCATTACGGAAAATTAAACAGAGACAAAACACATTTCTCTAAGTAGCTTCAAGAGCACTCAAATCAAAGTGAGTCAGATGTTTATACTCTTTACAAGAAAAAAAACCGTTGAATATAAAAAAAACTCGTCTTTGTTTGTCGTGTTAAAACTCAAATTTAAATGCATGCACTTCGCATTGTCAAAATCCCTCTTACAGTTTCCCTTTTCATTTTTCGCTATTCAAAGGAGGAAAAAATGAAACAAAAGGATTGTTAAGACCACGATTTTTTTTTGTAACATTAATTGTCACATACAAATGTGACTTTAAAATTTCACGTATTTTAGCATGAAAGTTGTGCTTTTGATTTTCATTCTAATTTCATTTCAATTCATCAATAATAATAATTTTTCTTTTGTTTACTTTGAAGAGGATAAAATGATTATTTAATTTGTACACGATAAATGATGTAAGGGGTTCCATAAAATAATGATAAAAATTATTATATAAGAGAAAAAAAAGAACACGTTTGCACTTTTTTTTAATGTCTATCTTTTACTGTTTACATTAAAAAAAAAAATTTCAAGTAAAATCAAACAATATAAAAATAAAAATGTAGCAAATTCACTTCTATACTTTCAACAAATAGTAAAATTCAATTCAATTGATAACAAAAAAAAACAGAAAAATTTAACACCATGTTTTACTCATGTACTCATGAAAATGAATGTGGAAAATCCACACCGATAATCAATTTAATTTATTTTAAAGCACAAAAGTACGTGACTCAGATAATAAAATTTCATTTAAATGTGCTGTTGTTGTTGTTGTCTCCTGATTCTCTCTCCTGTGTGTGTGTGTGTGTGAATTAAGATTTTGTACAAGGTGGCGCACATTTAATTCAATTTGTTGGACGTTTTTCTGTATAAATGAAAATAAAAAAAAAATTTTAATACACATTGAATCCATGTTATTCATGATTAAAAAGCGACACACACTTGGATTGTGATTACAATTTTTATTTTTTTTTTAATCTTCTTTTTTTATTTTTTTTAATTCAATTCAATCTTAATGCGATGCATCATGTGATTTAATTGAATTTAGGTGTGTGCTGAGATTTCTTTCGATGACTCATGGAAAATGGATCGAACTGAATTCGGCTTATCTCGTGTTAAATGAAAAAAATCCTTGAAATTTTTAAATAATAAAGAATTTTGACAGAACAAATTTGAATTTAAATTTTAATGCATAACACGATTCTCTCTTTAGCAACAGAATTGTTGGACGGTTTATGAATATTTTTCTCCTCCATACATGTATTTCAATGTATAGTTTAAAATGAATTGTAGCAAAAATTAAATGTCAAAACTTTTATCATGCAATTATATTTAAATTTCAACTTTTCTACAACAATTAAGTTCAGCACATACACACACGTTCACACATACTACAAATTCTTATAAAATGCACTAACAATGAATGAAATTACGATTAAAAATGAAAAGAAGATTGTATACATTTTGGTGGTATATTTCCTTGCTATAATAGGAAAACAGTGATATTGAAGAAAAAGTTTTTTTTTCCTTTTTTCACACACACACACATTCAAAACTCTCGCTTTATTTTGTTAGAGAAGAAAATAGAAGAAAAAAATGTGCTTCCTTAACATGATGATACAAATAACAATAATAAAATATATTTGAAAAGTTTTTTGTCTTATAATAATAATAATAATAAGTTGAAAAATTTTACTACAGATTCTGGTGTGCTAAGAGCGAATTTTGACTTGAAAAGAATAATTTTGAGCGTGTTTTACGTGAATTTTGATATAAAAGTTGAGAATTTAAGACACTTGTCTGTCCGTCCACAAAATTTTTTATTGCAAAGAATGTTTTTAGTACAAGAAAATTATTGGTTCAAGAAAAATTTTAGTAAAAAAAATTTTTAGTACAAGGAAAATTTTTAATACAAGGAAATTTTTAATACAAAGAAATTTTTAGCACACGGAAATTTTTAATCCAAGGAAATTTTTAGTACAATGAAATTTTAAATTACAATGAAAAATTTTAGTACAAGAAATTTTTAATACAAGGAAATTTTTAGCACACGGAAATTTTTAATCCAAGGAAATTTTTAATACAAGGAAATTTAAAGTACAAAGAAAATTTAAAGTACAATAAAAAATTTTAGTACAAGAAAATTTTAAGTATAAGAAAATTTTTAGCACAAGAAAATTCAAAGTACAAGGAAAATTTAAAGTGCAAGGAAAATTTTGAGTACAAGGAAAACTTTAGTACAAGAAAATTTAAAGTACAAGGAAAATTTAGAATGCAAGGAAAATTTTTAGTACAAGAAAATTTTTAGTACAAGGAAATTTTTAGTACACGGAAAATTTTTAGTACAAGAAAATTTTTAGTACAAGGAAATTTTTAGTACAAGGAAATTTTTAGTTCACGGAACTTTTAGCACAACAAAATTTTAAGTACAACGAAAATTTAAAGTACAAAGAAAATTTAAAGTACAATGAAAAATTTTAGTACAAAGAAATTTTTAATACAAGGAAATTTTTAGTCCAAGGAAATTTTTAAGACAATGAAAATTTTTAGCACAATTAAATTTTTAATACAAGGAAATTATTAATAACAGCAAATTTTTAGTACAAGAAAATTTTTAGTTCAATGAAATTTTTAGTACAAGGAAATTTTTAATACAAGGAAATTTTTAGTACAAGGAAATTTTTAGTTCAAAGAAATTTTCAGTTCAAAGAAATTTTTAATACAAGGAAATTTTTAGTTCAAGGAAATTTTTAGTTCAAGGAAATTTTTAATACAAGGAAATTTTTAATACAAGAAAATTTTTAAGTACAAGGATAATTTGAAGAACAAGAAAATTTTAAGTACAAGGAAAATTTGAAGTACAATGAAAAATTTTAGTACAAAGAAATTTTTAATACAAGGAAAATTTTTTAGTACAAAAATTTCTTTGAGCAGAGAATTTTTGTAGTACAAAAAATTTTAAGTAGAACAAAAATTTTAATACAAGAAAAGTTTTAGTACAAGGAAAATTTAAAGTACAAGGAAAATTTAAAGTACAAGGAAAATTTTAAATGCAAGGAAATTTTTAGTACAAGGAAAATTTTTACTACAAAAAAATTAGTTCAAGGAAATTTTTAGTATAAGGAAAATTTTTCTACAAGAGAAATTTTAGTACAAGAAAATTTTTAATACAAGGAAATTTTTAGCAAAAGTAAAATTTTAGTATAAGAAAAATTTTTAGTAAAAGGAACCTTTTAGAACAATGAAAATTTAAGTACAATAAAATTTTTAGTACAAGAAAATTTTTAGTACAAGGAAAATTCTTGCCTTAAATTACAGTCTGACTTTTAAAATGCGCTTTCGTTTATCTTTTGCCATTTCAATGAGCAACTTTTCCTTGTTTCAAGTCATTTTTAAAGTTTATTATAAACTTTTAACCAAGTCTTCATCATTTTAAAATTTCATGTGCTCATAAGTTTAATTTCTGTGAATAAAAGAAAATAGTTGTGAGTGTGTGTGTATGTGTTTCCAAACCACCGAGCTGTAAGTTTTTATGTGACGATTTAGTGATGACATATGTGGGACAGAATTAATTTTATTTTCATATCCCAGTGAATCTTTTCAACTCTTCCTTTTTATGTACAATCTTTTTTGTCTTTTTGTGTTAACTAACTGTTCATAATAACCGAGAGTTTGAAATGAAAAGTTTTACTTGTTCTCTTTTGTCTCAATTCAGAGATCTTTTAACTTGAACACAGACACACACAAACATAACATGCATTGAAGTTAAATAAGTTTTTGTCTTCTTTCATGATCAATCATTCATATTCAAATCCGGATACAATTTCTCTTTAGCAAGGAAAGGAAACATGTTTCAATTGAATTAAAATTGAGCACGAGACTGTACTTTTTCTGTATCCGATTGTTGTCATAGTTTATTTATGCTATTGCATTGATTTCAAGAGTTTGATTTTTTGTTTTATCGTTTATCATTAATTGGAAGAAAAAGTTGATGTCAGGCTTGAAAAGTTATTTGTTGTGACGTGGTACGAAATTTCAAGATACGGGTGGTATTTTTGCCCATCTTAAACTGCAATTCAAATTAGCTGTTATATGAAGACTGATGTACGGGAAAGTTGAAACTCCTTTAAATGAATGACTTTACCGGATTTAAATCAGTATGAAGGCTGCTCAATTCACATTGGTACCAAAAATGGTATAAGAAACTTTGACACGACCTACCAAAGACAAAATAAATTGACATTCAATATCGATTTAAACTAAAATAAGACAATCTCAATTAAGCCATTGCATCATAAATATTCATAATTTCAGAGCAAATATCACATATAATATTAAAAAAATTATGACTAAAGAAAATTTTTGCTCATACCTTTTCTCTCCTTTCCATCACAACTACATCTGTACAGCTCCTAATAATTTAAATTAATTGCTTTCATGTGTGCTTGTGTGTTATTTTCGATAAATTCTTCACACATTATGATGTTAGTTAAAGCCTGTGAGTAAAATTATGGTGTACTTTGATACTTTTTCATGATCCTGATGTTTATCATGTAAATTATGAACTTCATTTTAATTTTAAACAACTTAATTAAATTGTTTTTCAAATACCAGGAGAAAAAAAAACTCTTAAAATTGTAAAAATACTTTTTAACCACCCTATTGTGCATTGCATTGCATTTCATAGTCATAATCATAACCACCTCACTTCTGTAGAAGTTTCATATTTAAATGATGTATGGTCTTGTTGTTGTTGTTGGTTTTTCAACTGCATTTATGAAAATTAGGGCACTGGTATCCATTTTAATTGCTACTGACACCAATTCAAATGAACCATAGACTATGCAACACAAATTTTGTTGTTTATTTAAAATGAAAAATATCTTCTGTAATTTTGGGAATAAATCCATACAAACACACACGTCATGTCTCGTGTCCCGAAATATGAATATTTGCAAATTGAAATATTTATATTTTGGAGAATTTGTTATGAAAATGGATGGAAGAATTTTTGATCATAAAATTTTGCAATGATAATTGAGAGTATTTTGATTATTTTAGGATGTCATTTGAAATTGTATTTATGGAATAGAAAATTTTTCATTTTGATAGCAATTTATAAATGTATCTTGATGGCATTGACTTTTAAATGGTTGGACATATCGTTATTTTGGTGCAAATTGAAATGTTTTGTTTGATTTTAAGGATAAGAGAAGATTTTTGATTATTTTTAAGTTTTTTGTAGACTTGGGTCAAGTTTTTTGAAGGCTTTGGACAAGTTTTTTGTAGACTTGGGTCAAGTTTTTTGAAGGCTTTGGGCAAGTTTTTTTTAGGCTTGTGTCAAGTTTTTTGTAGATTTGTGTCAAGTTTTTTGTAGACTTTCTTCAAGGTTTTTTGTAGATTTGTGTCAAGTTTTTTGTAGATTTGTGTCAAGTTTTTTGTAGACTTTCATCAAGATTTCTGTAGATTTGCGTCAAGTTTTTTGTAGACTTGGGTCAAGTTTTTTGAAGGCTTTGGACAAGTTTTTTGTAGACTTGGGTCAAGTTTTTTGAAGGCTTTGGGCAAGTTTTTTGAAAACGTGGGTCAAGTTTTTATAGAATTTCGTCAAGTTTTTTGTAGATTTGTGTCAAGTTTTTTGTAGACTTTCGTCAAGTTTTTTTTAGGCTTGTGTCAAGTTTTTTGTAGATTTGTGTCAAGTTTTTTGTAGACTTTCTTCAAGGTTTTTTGTAGATTTGTGTCAAGTTTTTTGTAGATTTGTGTCAAGTTTTTTGTAGAATTTCGTCAAGTTTTTTGTAGGCTTGTGTCAAGTTTTTTGTAGATTTGTGTAAAATTTTTTGTAGACTTTCATCAAGATTTCTGTAGAATTGCGTCAAGTTTTTTGTAGACTTGGGTCAAGTTTTTTGAAGGCTTTGGCCAAGTATTTTATAGACTTGGGTAAAATTTTTTGTTAATTTTCGTTCAATTTTTTTGTAGACTTTCTTTAAAATGACCAGGAAATGCACTGCAACAATTTCACTTCATTAAAAATTCCATTTCAAAGTATTATTTTACAATTTATCTTTGGATTTATGTGTAATTCACAAATGATCACCATCCTTTTAACTTTTATCTAAAAATAACATAATAAATGTAAATTTTTCCCGTCTTATCCCAATAACCGATATTTTTGCTGCAAAGTACATGCAAAATAGTCGAAGTGCAACATTTTACTTGAATTTAAATTTGCATTTAGATTAAACATGGGATTCATTTGAATAAAATCTTTCTTTTATTACACTTGAAATCAATGTTATTTTTACTGGAACAGCATTTTATTTAAATGGATGCATTTAATGCTAGCTATGAATATTATTTGAAAAGTAATTTTAATTGCTGTAAACAACGAAACAAAATATCTCACTTGTATCTAAGAGTAAAAGTAATTACAAAAATTGTTTTTCCATTAAATTGAAGGAAAAATCGATATCGAAATATGAATTTCAAATAATCCCCAAAAAAAATATCAGATGAATTTTAATTATCATACAAAATTGAATTGAATCTTTTTTCATATTGATTTCATGTTCATTGAAATTTATTATTCATCAGATCACGTACAAAATTCTAATTGGTCGAAACTTTTCAACTAAGAATGTTTCTTTTATGTAATTTTGAACAATTTATAGAAAAGTTGTAAAAGTCAAAGTCAATAAAATGGTGTCAAAGTTCAAAAAGTTATATGTAAAGTTAAATTTTTACATTTGAACTACCACCAAAAACAATTGACGGCCCTCATTCGCATTGTTTGGCATTGAGGTGCTTGAAAAAAAATTTTTTACAATTAAAACGAAAGTTTTTTGTTAAATAATTTCAATGAAATTTACTTTGAGTTAACATTTCATTCACGCACTGTCCCATCAACATATTGTGAACGCAGTCCCAGAATCCAGCGATGCGAATGTTGCAAATTGGACGCGAAGGCTCAATTGCACTCAGAGCTTTCCTGTAAATTGTTGAAAATTTTTGGGTTTTTCCTGCAGTGAACCCTGAAATTAATTTGAAATTGAAATGAAATTCATAAAAAGTATTCATGAATGATAAAAATAAGCGCATTTTCACTCACAATTTCGATTACAGACAGTGGCAAACATCGTTTCAGCAAAATGGTACCAATTAATGACAGCTAACGGATTATCCAAAGAATAGGGAGGTAAAGCAGCTTGAATGAAAGCACCTGAAATATTTCCATTTGTGGGGTAACCTGCTGCTTTGAATACGCAATCCAAGAAACACTTTCAAAGTAAAAAATTGAATGAAAATTTAAATGAAAAATTGATTGAAATAGAAATTTTACCGAATCCTCATAAAAAACTTGTCTTCCATTTTCCATTTTAGACAATGCCCTTGCTCTACAGCTTCGTAATATTTGTTTTGAAAAGAATTGGGGAAATTTACAGCACGTGGATGCTCTCTTTAAATAAAAATCAATTTTATGAGACAGAAAAACATTAAATTTTTCTTTCATCTCACCATGTTGGGACATGTTGCTTCATTTTGATCACAAAATTGCTAAATTAATTTAAAAAAATGATTATTCCCAGGAATTAGAGTTAAAATAATTAAAAAATTTACTTACAGATCCAGTCAGATTGATAATCGAAAGAAAAATTGTAAATAACAGTATTTTTATTAACATTTTTCGTTTTTCAATGTGAATCTGATAAATCTTCAGTCTTGAATGATACTGAATGTCTAGAAAAAAAATAGAACAATGGTTTTTTTTTTGGTTAGAATGACTTTGATAATCACAAAAAACAATTTTTATACTTTCAGGTGCTTCGTGCCCGTTAAAATTACTACAGATTTTTATATTCCAATAAATTTTCCATGAAAAGTACAACAAATTTCAATCAAATGAAGCGTCATGACGATAAAAATGTGTTGCTTGAATGAAATTTTCATCACCTTTCATCTCAAACAGAATTTTTGAACTTCATTCAGATGGCATTTGGCGCATATGGCAAATTTCAAATTTAAAATTTAAAAAAAATCAAAATTTTCAAAAAACGTAAAATTTGTGAGTTTTTTGAAATTATTGACTTTTTGAAAATTTTGAGTTCTTGGAATTTTTGAGTTTTTTAAAAATTTTTGGAAAATTTGGCGCATTTAGCAGTTGGCAAAGTTTGGCGCAATTGGCGTTTGGCAAATTTGGCATATGGCAAATTTCAGAAAACTCAAAATTCACAAAAAACTCGAAATTTTCAAAAATGTAAAATTTGTGAGTTTTTTTGGGTTTTTTGAAAATTTTGAGTTTTTCAAAATTTTGAAAGTTTTAAAAATTTGGAAATTTTTGAGTTTTTGAAATTTTTTAGTTTTTTGAGTTTTTTGGAATTTTTGAGTTTTTTTCATGGGGTAGTCAGGTCGTGCCAAATTGACCCTCTAAATGCCCAATTCGCCAAACGTCATATTCGCCAAATTTGCCAAATGTCAAAAGAACAAAATGCCAAATTTGCCAAACGCCAAATTTTCCAATCGCCAATTGCGCCAAATTTGCCTAACGCGCCAAATGTACCAAATGCCAATTGGGCGAAACTTTGCCAACTGCCAAATGCGCCAAATTTGCCAAACGCCAAATGTCAAAAAACTCAAAATTTTTAAAAATTTTCAAAATGTTCAAACAACTAAAAAATTTCAAAAAACTCAAAAAATTTGTCGTTTGTTGAAAATTTCGGGTTTTTTGAAATTTTTCAGAATTCGACTTTTTTGAAATTTTTGTGCTTTTTTAAAATTTTGAAGTTTTTTGAAATTTTTGAGTGTTTTGAAATTTTTGAGAATTTTGAGTTTATTGAAAATTTAGAGCTTTTTTGAAATTTTTGAGTTTTTTGAAATTTTTAAGGATTTTGAGTTTGTTAAAATTTTTAGCCAAACTTGCCAAACGTCAATTGCGTCAAAGTTTGCCAAGTGCCAAAGTCGTCAAACGCCAAATTTGCCAAGTGCGCCAATCGCCAAATATGCCAAATGTTGCCATGTGCCAAATTTGCCAAGCGCCAAATGTGCCAAATACGCCAAATTTGCCAAACGCCAATTGCCATGCGCCAAATGCCAAATGTTCAATTCGCCAAATGCGCCAAATATGAAATTCGCCGCATGCCAAATTCGCCAGATGCCAAATGTGCCAAAATGAAAAATGATTTTTTTTCTTGGCAAGAGACCTGACTACCCCCTGGTTTTTTTAAAATGTTTGTGTTTTTTTTGAAAATTTTGAGTTTTTGAAATTTTTGAGTTTTTTGAAATTTTTGAAATTTTCTTGCAAATTTGGCAGTTGGCAAAGTTTGGCGTAATTGGCGTTTGGCAAATTTGGCGTTTGGCGCATTTGGCGTAAGGCTTTTGACTACCCCCTGGTCCAACCACCTTTTTGCCTTTAAAATTCCGTTTTTTAATTTAACTTATTTCATTTAAAACCCCTCCATGCATCTAAAAGCGGTCGTTTTAACATTTCACTTCACAATTTCTATGAAAGAGAAAGAAAATAATTAATTTATTACATGATTTGTAAACTTAATTTCCTTAAATCACCAGTTTTAATGCACTGCACATAATTAACTACAAAAAAAAAATCACATTTAGATTCAATTTTATTTGTTTACTATTTTTTTTTTGTTACCTTGATATACATCCATAAGTTACATATTTTGTTTAGGTATGACACCAATGTACGATTGTACGTCAACTTTACAAAAAATGTTTTTTTTATGTAAGTAATGTTGGTGTGTATGGTGAGTAATTTCATGCATGTACTATGAAATGTTTTTAATTTTTTTATAATAATCTTTTTTTTTTTGTTTTTATTTTGATTCACTTAACAAAAAAAATAAAAAAAATTGCTATTAAGACAGTGAGATATAACATTAAGATACATTTACTTGACTATTTTTTTGATGAATTCAGTTACTCTTCAACTTGCATGACAAACAGTCGAACTTTTTTAAAGTGGCGGAAAATTAGTCTCTTTTTTTTGTGAATTGAAACGTGCAAATTCAAATAATGACTTCGGAAGTTGTTGAATTTTATCGAAATAAAAATGTTTTTTTAACTGGTGGCACTGGATTTTTGGGACTTACAATTATTGAGAAGTTGTTGCGATCGTGTCCAGATGTAAGATTTAATTGAAAAGCTCTGATACGGATTGAATTAGTTGAAAATATGCATTGAAAGTGAAAAAATAATTGAGATCATCAATTTTTGGCATTAAAATTTAAATTAAAGTGTATTTTAATGCAAAAATGCGCTTTTAGAAACGTTTCATGTGCTCGTCCGTCTCTTATATTTTTCAATTAAAATTGATCGATGGATTTTGAAACTTAGAAATTGAATCACTTGAGACCAAGTAAAGACTACTAAGAGAAATTACGGTTCATTAGAGTTTGTGTAAATTAATTATAAGCCAAATTTTTAAGCGCATTTTCGATGTATTTAAAAAAACGCGAATTAAATCACCTTGAGCCGAATTTATTTAAATTAAAAAGAGAGAGATATTAATTTTCAGGGAGAGAGAGAGAAATGGAGAGAGAGAGAGAGAGTCAAAGGTTCAAAGAGCGTACTTTCTCTTAGAGAAAAACTTCACAAATTTCCTTGAATTCAATTGAACCAAAATGCGCTTAAAATCTTCATTCATTGTTCAGGTTTCCCAATTTTGGTTGTCAAATTCACTTTTATTTATCAAAATCAGTGAAAACAACATAAATTTAATCAAAAAAACGTTATTTTGTGCAAAAATCATCCAGCTGATCAAAAAAAATAAATTAGTTGAACAAAATTAGTATCACGATTAAATTTCATAACTTTAATTAAAGTTCAATCCAAACAGCTTTCAAATTTTAGTTTTTTTAATTTAAGGTCTATAATTAAAAAAAAACATAATAATTACATAATTGAAATAATCATAACCAAAGTTCATCTAATTATAATAATAAAAAAAATCATAAAACAGGTTGGGAATATTTACATGTTGATACGATCAAAGAGAGGCAAATCAGTTCAAACACGTATCGAGCAGTTGACCAAAAATCCGGTAAGTATTTTTTTTGACCACTTGTTATTAAAAATAGCTAATATTCAAAATTTAAGAGAATGGCCACGCTTTTGAATGTTAAATTCAATTAAAGCCGGTTTTAGTGATTTTTTTTCTATTTCAATGCGACACGAGTGCGAATGCATTTAAATATTTTGAAATGCAAAATCTTTAAACTTTTATCAATACCAAAAAATCTCTTAAACTAAAATTTTTGCTGTAAAATGTAATTTTATTTTACACTCATTTTTGTTGGATGACCTTGAAAGTCAAATAAAATGTAAGAATAGCTTAAAATAAAAATAAATGAAAAAAATTAAATTAAATTTATTTCTTGCAATTGTATGTAAAGCGGATGACCTTTCATTCAACGAAACATGATAATAATTGTTTTTGAGCTCACCTTGATCGTGAAAGTTGTGATAAGTTCAATGAGAATAAGTTGAAAGGTTTCCCTTGAAAGAGCATGATAATGAAAAGAAATATCTGATGACATGTTAATTTTATTTCTTGTTTTCTCATTTTCTCATTGCAGTTGTTTGAACGTTTGGTAAATGAAAAGACTGAGAAAGTTTTTTCCAAGTTAATTCCCGTGATTGGAGATGTTGCTGAAAAGAATTTGGGCATTTCCGATGAAGATCGTCAAAATATCATCAAAAATGTTCATGTTGTGATCCATTCGGCGGCTTCCCTGGACTTCAATCAACCACTACGGACAACGGTGAATATCAATTTACTGGGCACACGATCTGTAATGGAATTGTGTGAACAAATTAAGAATATTCAGGCCGTTGTTCACATTTCAAGTGCTTACGTCAATTCATATTTGCTTGAAACGGAAGAAAAATTGTATCCAGCTCCGATGGATGCGGAAAAATTAATCGAATTAGTTGAGAATTCGACAGATGCTGAATTGGAGATCATGCTGCCGAGTATTTTGAAAGACCATCCAAACACATACACGTTGACTAAACACCTTGCTGAGCATGAAGTGAATCAGCGTATCAATAAATTTCCTTGTGGCATTGTGAGACCGAGCATGAGTGAGTAAAGAAAATCAATTTAAATGCAAGTAAATTAAGTTATTTAATTTCAAGTTACCCCGGTTTGGCGTGAACCTGTCCCTGGATGGACGAATTCAAAGAATGGTCCTCAAGGTTTTTTGATGGGAGCCTCTAAAGGTGTCGTGCGACGATTACCAGTCGATGTAAAGGTAATTTATGATCACATTCCTGTCGATGTTGTGGTGAATGAGGTTTTGGTCACAGCTCAATATGTCAATAAAATTCGGTATGCATTAATATGAAAAGAAAAAAAAGTGTAATTTTAATGTAATTTCCATTTCCAGTGATGGCAAATTGACAATATTTCAATGTACAAGTAGTACATGCAATCCATTCAGATGGGAGTTGGTTTACGACCGTGTTGGTGAATTTTTACATTCAAATCCAATTAAGAGTGCTGTATGGTATCCAAATATTAAATTTCACTCCTCATTAATTATGTATAAGATTTCGGCGATTTTGTTGCATTTTTTACCGGCAATTGTATTAGATTTCCTTTTGAAACTTGGTGGTTCAAGGCCAATGTATGAAATTTAAATTTCTGCTTGTTTAATGTTAATTGAAATTTTTTGTTGAAATTTCAGCTTATTCCGTCTTCATAAAAACATTTGGCAATCCCTCAACTTATTACAGAAATTCATTTTCACGGAATGGAAACACGACAACACGAAAACAATGGAATTGGAGGCCCAACTGTCAAAATCTGATAGGGACCTTTTTTATCTTGATGTGCGTCCACTTAAATGGGACAATTATTTTGAACAAATGGCGAAAGGTGTCCTGCTGTACTTGAACAATGAACATCCAAAACATTTGGAGTCTGCTAAGAGAAAGGATCGAATGTGAGTTTTTGAAATGAAAATCAAATGACCTTGAAATTGTAAATTTTTATTCATTTCAGTTTGTTTTACATTCACATTGCATTCCTCATTTTGTTTAATTGTTTTATTTGGTGGGCCGTTGCTGCATTGCTGGGATATCCAATGCAAAAAGTGGCATTTGTAGCACCATTGTCTTACATGCTCTTCCGTATCATTTAAATTTCGCCTTCAACTTTCAACTATAACAGGGATGTTCTACACTGTAAATTGAAAACGCATCGCAATGGTATTTGACTTTTTCGCAAATGAGATCCTTTATTTCACGGTTAAAGGGCTTTAACATTTCGAATTTCATAGAAACATTAATTTATTGTTGCCACTCGGTTTGAAGTGTTACAGGTGGTTTGCGGGACGTTTTCAACTTACAGTGTGAGAAAATTTAAAAAAAAAGTATTATTTTGGATTGGAATTTTTTTTTAAATAAATTAATATAAATTGTTAAATTGCGAGATTATTTATCACACTCTCAATCCAAAACCAGTGGGACTTCAGTGTGATATCAGTGAAAACTGGGCTTCGAGTGTTACAGGACTTGCAAATATCGGTTTAGAGGTCTTTAGAACATTTTCAAGGTCCTGAAACTGAATTCGGTCTCTAATAATGCTGAAAGGCTTACGATCACGTTCCACATTTTATTCACATTTTCTTCAAATAAAACTAAGAAAACATGTTTCATTGCTCTATTAAAAGCAACCTGTTATTCAAATCGAACAATGGATGCAAAAAGAAAACACACATTGATATCAATTTATTATCAAATACAAAACAACAAAACAGACTAATATTAGTTATATTTTTTTTTATACAATGAACTCTGTTGAATGGAGACAAAGACATCTAATAGTTTTCTGTTTTCTTGAAAAATTTCCACATTAGAAACATATTAAGAATAACAAACACACACACAATACAAATAGCAAAACTATTCACTTTAAAACGAAGGAGCAAATTCGGAACGTGATGGGACAGTCAAATACAGAAACGAAGATAAGTATCATTTGATATATAAAATAATAATAAAAAACATCTCTCTTAAACCCTGAGACAACACAAAACTCAAATATGTTCAAACACACACACACACACACATAATAAATTTATATGCAAATTGATTCAGCTTCATTTGAAATCGATTTCCATCTTTTGTTTTTCTCCTCAATTCTTATAGTTTTTTCATTTTATATTTTATATCAATGACATTTCAATGATGCAGCAGATAAAGCAAAAAAAAAAAACACATATTTTGAAACCCCAACTAAATGAATGGTGTAGTTTGAAGTACATTTCAAACAGATTGTCTTCATTTGATGTGAGGTAATGATAAGAATATTTTTGAATAAATTAACTTCAAGATATGTGTGGAAATATGAAAGAAATTTGTTTGGAAAGTAATTCAAAGAGTGAGTAAAAGTGACCAAATAGTAATTTTAAGGAATAGGGTTCATTGATTTTGATTGCATTCGATATTCAGCACAGATTAAATTGGATATGGGTAACGTTTTAATGAGAGGGAAATTATTTGATTGAATAAACATGAATTAAATGTTATGTCATGACTCATGAGTCACCTAGTGCTGTGGAGTGCAGGATCAAACATAGTTGCAATGATAAACGTCAGCAAACTTCTATGGACAAGACGAATGGATCTCAACCGATCCCTAGCTGAACTTTTCTAAAACGAGCTAAGGTATTGGCTGCTCCAATCAAAGGTGGATTCATGACGTCCAACAAGAGCTAAGAACATTACGGGTGCAAAACTGGAAACAGCAAGCGCAACATAGAGAAACTTGGAAAGTTATTCTTTAACAGGTCCAAGTAAGAATAACTGAAAACAGTACCAATGACGTCAATAAACGTTTACAAGGTTTGTTCGTTGAATTTAACGCACATCATTCAACATGTCGATCACCCAATCAATCAGGAAACCCTCGATGTCGAAGGATGAAAGAGAATCTCTAATGACTCAGTAACCAGTTTATCGAAAGCACCAACAATATCAACTGAAACACCAAGAGCAGATTCATTGAACTGAAAGGCGCGTTCAATAGTATTAACAACACTATGAAGAGCACCATCTTTCGACTTACCCTTGGAGTATTCGAATTGAACTGAACTGAAAGAATTTCTCAGGAAAACTTAACTTCTATAATATATGTCTAGTATCCTTTCGATGCCCTTTAGAAGGAAGGGTCCACGCCTTAGGATCGCAGTAGTCCTCTTTACCCATTTTGGGAATAAAAACGACTCTGATCTGATCTGAAGTTCATTTAACAATTTATGTCTTATCTAAATGCATCTTCAATTCCTTCAATTTAATGTTTAACTTTAAAATTCCACAACAAATTGATTTCAAATCAAATAATTGCACAAGAAGCAAAATTTTTGCCAGTACCAGAACAAACATTTTCCCATATCAAATGTAAACAGATATTTGTGTTAAACAAAAAGCCTAACAAAACAAATATGACACATTATATTTGAAATAATATGTATATTAATAGCAGCTTGTTATCATATACTTATTACCCTTTTTCAAACTGATATTCTAATATAATAACAATAATAAACCCTTGTTAGATCGAACATCTATATACAACATGACAGGGAATCCTGAAAACAATCATCAGACGGAAAAACAAAGATTTCCATAAGAAAATTTTCTATAAACACACACACATACACATGAAATTGAAAATAACAAGACATTCAATAATAATAATAATAAGATGTCTGTATCTTTTTTTTATACCTATTAGCATGCAAAATTGAGCATACATGAATGGGAAACATGTTATGTTATTTGTATGTTATTTCTTCAATGATGTATTAAAATATTTCAATCATATCCAGATATGTATAAAACTTAGATTATGATATCGACAAGCAGATTGTTAACGTTCTATTAACATGATATTCAATGAAATCCAAATGAAATCTGAGTGAAATTGCTTTCTTATTTGACATCTTTTTTGTATTTTGTATTATTTTCATATTATTTTTATTTTTCAATAAATAAATATATTTTAGAATTTGAAGATAGAATTTCATTTTGATTTTGGAAGTGCGTGCATTTGATAAAATGCTTCAATTGAACGACGAAGGTATTTTAATGTATTGATATCTGATAGAGAATTTAATTTTATTTGAAAATTATTTTAAAAAAAGAGAAGAAAAAAAAGTTCACGTTTAATTTGATACCTTTAAAAGAATTTTGGTTGAAGATTCGATTTAAGAGTTCTAAATACGAAACAATTGGCTCTTATACGTCCTTGAAGGAGTTGAGAAATTTAACAAGTCAAAGGGGATTATTTTTTGTCTCCCTTAAGTGGAGTGCACTGAAGCTCAGTGCTCGAACTTTGACCTGTAAGATCTTTTGTGCTTCTTCTTACGAAGGGATCTTAGTTCTTCTTCAATACATCCAATTCGTCAAAAAATTTTAAGGGGATGACAATTAGAGTTGATTCATCGATTATTACGCCAACTATGCTGGTTTGATGTAAATAATGCAATCTTTAAAAAAACCTCATTCAACACCGCAGTGATAAGTGTGTTGAAATACTCACCTTGAAGTTAACGGTTTGTTATTACTTTGGCTATTTAACTATTCAACACAAAATCTCCGTTTTTAGCTACCCAGTTTGGGTTCTTAGCAAAAAGAAGGTGGTGAAACCTTTAGATGACAAGGTTGATGACTTGACAAAATTAGTTTGTCTCATGCTCAAAGTCATGATTGAATCCTGGATTACTGGTTATTTTACTCTTGATTATCACGTGAGTCACTTTGACTTAAGAGATCTTATGGGCCAATGATATTAAGAGTCATGTTATGAGGGTACTTACCTGCTGACGAATACATTAAAACTTGAAAGTGTCTGCTCTGATCAAGTTCTTGAGAAGATGATGAAACTTTTCTAAGTTGAGCCAGGTGTAATCAATATTTTGAAGCATCTATTTTTCGTTCTACTCATTTATGAGATATGATTCAATTTTCTTAGTAACGATGATGGATTGGTTTGAAGATCTAAGCTCAGGTTCTCTTTTGCAGCTCGAAATGAATCTGATCTCCTGATCATCATTGAATCGAAAATCCGGATTCAATCAGTTGTCTAAAATGCATTTCACAGTTTTGAGTCTTCAATGAAAACAAATTTCAATTTAACTTATCTGATATGATCCTAAGGATGAAAGTTGACCAGCAGTGACCCAGGTTATGACTTTAATAAGATGGCTTTAAACTGATCCAGAGCGTTATGTATCCAACAAGTTCCTGTGAGGTAAGTCAATTCAATTATGACATTCAAGAAACGTCATTTTTTGTTTACGTTTCATTTTCCATGTGTTTCAATTCCAAATGTTACACATTTTATTATTTGAAATTTCCTACAAGTAAAAATGACTTAAAAATTATTTTTCTAAAAATATTTTTAAAATTACACATAAATTATGCAAACCAGACGTGCATTTCACAGTTTTCCTAAAAGTCATTTCACTTAAACTTTTCATCTAATTTATTACGTGACACTGTCATTCCAAAGTTGGTCTATGACAATAAAAATAAAAAAATAATTTCAAGTTAAAAAACATTTATCGAAACACAAAAATAAAATAAAACGAAAAACAATTCTTAAACAAATTAAAGCAAGTTTAACACATGTTTATGATAAATAGATGTCATAAATAATACAACGAACCAAAACGTTTTCGAAGCACATTTTATGCAAAGGACAATAAAACGCGTTAAAGCTAAACACACTCAACTCACTGCAGATTATATGATAATCGCACCTTATTTTTTTTCCTCAATTCACTTTAATATTATTTTTTCAAAGTATGTATTGTTCGTAATATCCTTCGATGTTGCCTCTTGTATCTGTATTTATTGTAATTTTTATCGCGTGCGCGTACAATATTTAATTTTAGTTGGTTCTCAAATCCAATAAATTATAATAGTGCAGCATATTGTAGCCTTTTATATTGTCCTACATTTTTTTTGTATTCATATTTAAAAAAAATTTGTTCGGATATACTTTTTTTTGTAAAAAAAATTTCATTTTATCAGAACCATAAAAAAGGGCTTTATGAATATTATTATGCGAAAAATTGAGTTATTAAATGTGATAAATGCAAAAGTTGTGCACTTTTATGTAATATAAATTTATATATTTTTTTTATTTTTCATACTTAATGTATTTAATTTATCATAACCATATACTCGGGGTTAATAGATTTAATTTTTTTTGTATTTTCATATTTTTTTACACATGTGAGATGGTGTGAAAAATAACATATTGCATTTATTTTGAAGCAAATAAATGAGTGCACGAGAACATAAAAATGAAAAAAAATATGATGAGATGATTGAATTTTTATCCATGTTCCATTTTTTATTTTTTTTATTGGAATTGAAAAATAAAACAGACAAACTGATGTAATATTTCAATTAAATTGAACAAGTGTCACAAATCAAATTGCATAAATTGCGGCAAAACACATTTTAAATATAAAGATCGATATTGAATTGCAGTGTCAATTATAATTTTTCAATATATATTTCAGTTAAAATGAGATGGTAATTTGATTATTTTAAATGACAAGTTTACTGTGAGATGTGAGGAATGGAGAATGGTTTGTTGGTCAACATAATTTGATTAATGAGATTATGGATGAGGGAAAAAATAATGCAAATGCAGGTCATCAGTCAAGTTTATTTTTAGTGGAACTTAAATTGAGTTTAAAATTGATATGGATTTATGGAAATGGATCTGAGAAGGTAAGTAAATTTTTTTTTGATGAATATGAGAAGTAATTACCTTAAAAATTTTTAGGATGATGCCAGCTCCCTTTTTGTTTAAGAAAGGAAAACATTGGAAAATTTAGGAAACATAAGGTAAGTAAATTCTCATTGAATCATGTTAATGCCCAAATTCTGGAAACCTAGTTTCCATTGATGTCCCACTGGTTTATGGTTGAGAGTGTAGAACGTTGTTAATGCCCAGATTCAGGAAACCTAGTTTCCATTGATGTCCCACTGGTTTAGGGTTGAGAGTGTAGAACGTTGTTAATGCCCAGATTCTGGAAACCTAGTTTCCATTGATGTCCCACTGGTTTATGGTTGAGAGTGTAGAACGTTGTAACTAATCATAGGCCATGTGTCAGCTTTAAAAAATAAGAGCTCAACTATCAAAAAGAGATTTATCTTTTTTACTTTTTGGAAATCCTATCAGAACATCATTTAAATGCCAAAATTTAATCTTAGGATCTTAAAATCAGGAGGACTAAATAAGTAGTATTGAGCGATTCTCAGTTTGTTTTAAGTGTCATTAAGGTCAATTCCCATACTACAAGTCATACAAATCATAATATTCGTTGAGTAAAATAAAAAAAACATAAATCATCATCATGTACCGAAATCAATCAACTAAGAAAAACCCACATTAATCCAACAACACAGTAAATCGAATGAAGTTGATATCCATTTTGATCATCAATTCTATCAAAATATATTTCTCTCAATTTTCATTAAAATTGTAAGTGTTATGACATAAAAATTGTTCACTTACTCTTACACGATAGATAGATAATTTTATATGTTGAAAAGCTTATAAATGTCACTCTCAATCGCACACCATATTGAATGCAGTTAAAGTTTCAATGCTAAAATGAAATAATATTTCTATTATGACATTATACATTGAAAAACATGGTAAAACTATGAAAAATAAGAAGGAAAAAAAATGTAATAAATATGATTGTCGTCTTAGACAGACAAATAATAATAATTTTGAAGTGGTAAAACTATGAAATGTGATTTTCCATTTTATATCAATTATTTTGAATGTCTGTTTTATTTCATTCTTTTATTTTATTCATTGTCATGTAATTCAAAGCAAACGTAAAAGAAATCGTACTAAAAATATAAATCTTCACATTTTATAAGCTTATTTTATTTTTAAAATAAAATAAAAACGAAGAACATGCTGTTCAAATATGCACTTCATTTTCATATAACGATCATTAATATTCATGATATCAAAGTTTTTCCATTATCTGAGGCACTTTTCATGTATGAAAATGTACGAAAAATTTCAGTGTATTATGAAATCAATTTTTCAATTTAATGTTAAATTTTGCGAAAATTTACAATTTTAATAGATGACGCGAATGTGTATTACATTAGTGATTTCTCAATCATTTACTTTTAACAATAAAAAAAAAATTAAAGAACATTATAAGGATAATTTTATTATAATTTTTTTTTATGGTGTATCAACATTTATCGATATGGTTGAGTAGATTTAAGTTTAAGTATCTTTTGTTGATTTATTATCCTATCTCAATATTAGATAGGCAAAAAAATAAAGTGAATGAAAATTATAATGGAAATATTTTGTAAAATGAAAAAATTCCGAAAATGTTTGAATCTAAGGCATTTAATATTAATATTATTGTTATTTTCATGTTAGGGGTCTTCAATTCATAGTCCAATGTTTAAATAAACGTTTCAAAACCTTGTTAAAAAAATTCTTGGAGTTTTTAAAAATTTGTTAAACAAAGTCATTGAATTTTCAAAACCTTGTTAAAAAAAGTTCTCGGAGTTTTTGAAAATTTGTTAAACAAAGTCATTGAATTTTAAAAACCTTGTTAAAAAAAGTTCTCGGAGTTTTTAAAAATTTGTTAAACAAAGTCATTGAATTTTCAAAATTAATTTAAATTTTGAAAAAAGTTCTCAGAGTTTTTAAAAATTTGTTAAACAAAGTCATTGAATTTTCAAAACCTTGTTAAAAAAAGTTCTCGGATATTTTAAAAATTTGTTAAACAAAGTCATTGAATTTTCAAAATCTTGTTAAAAAAAGTTCTCGGATTTTTTAAAAATTTGTGAATCACAGTCATTGAATTTTCAAAACCTTGTTAAAAAAAGTTCTCGGATTTTTTAAAAATTTGTGAATCACAGTCATTGAATTTTCAAAACCTTGTTAAAAAAAGTTCTCGAAGTTTTTAAAAATTCGTTAAACAAAGTCATTGAATTTTTCAAAAACCTTGTTAAAAAAGTTCTCGGATTTTTTAAAAATTTGTTAAACAAAGTAATTGAATTTTCAAAACCTTGTTAAAAAAAGTTCTCGAAGTTTTTAAAAATTCGTTAAACAAAGTCATTGAATTTTCAAAACCTTGTTAAAAAAAGTTCTCGGAGTTTTTAAAAATTTGTTAAACGGTCAATATTTTCAATTTCAATATCAAGGTCACGTGCTCTATTCATAAATTGATTTAAATTCATTTTAATTGAACTATGTAACAAAATTTTTCTATATGATCATGATTCGTTAATTAAACTGTTTTTTTTCTGCTCTAACTTCTCATTTTAACATACCCTAATACATTTTTTTCTTGAACATATTACGATTATGTTAGGTGTCAATGGATGATAAATTAGCATGAAAGCGCTTATTTCATGGGGTTAAATAACATTAAAATACAAAAATGAGAATGAAAAATATTTTTTTGGTTACAGAAATCAATGGATTGGAAAGAAAAAATTGAATGACGAAGCAGTTTTATCTGGAATCTATCAAAATCATATGAAAATATTATATGATTACATTTTTTATGTTAGGATTTATGATGAAAATCATTGACACGTGGCAGGATTTGAAAAAATTGACCGTTACACAATCAGTTACCTTAAAATTATGAAAGGAAATGTTCGTGTGATTCAAAAATAGTTTGATTCATGATTTTGGTGAAATTTGAGGTGGCAAGCTGAGACTTTCCATCGTATAGCTCTACAGACCATTCATTGCCATGTATGAGGTTGGTGCCAAGTCTATAAGCAAATATGTGTCTTGATTTAGTGACGTCATGGAATGTGGAGACCATGATTAATGAAATACGTTTTTTTTCTGTTTAGTAAAAATTTCTTTTAATATATATTTTTTTTCTTTTTTTTAATGGAAGTTCAATTTAAAATAAAAAAAATAATCATTATTTTTCTTTTGGACTTATCGCGGGTGTGCTGTTACTGCGGCCTGATTTCCTGAGAGAATATTCTTCAATGCAGTAACATGCTGTACCAAGTATTCCAAATACAATCAAAATTCCCATCTGAGTTCGTAATCCAAATTGTGATGAATAGAAGAATGCTGCTGCTGCTGCAATCGACTAAAAATACGAAAAATAAAATAAAATTAAATCAATTGGAATGTATTTGAAAAGAAAAAAAAAGTTGTTACCTGTGTAAATTTAAAAATTGCAAACGCATCAGCTGACTTGCTGGCAAAAACTCCACCCAAGAGTGAATAGATTTGTGTATTGAAACAAGAATCGCCAAATCCAAGTAAAAAGGAGCATAATAATGCAATCCAGACACGTGGTGGACTTAAAAATGATTCATCATTTGTATCTCCAAATGGTGCATTGTTCGGTAAATTGAGGAAAATGAGAAAGAATGCAATCATGTGCAAGATAAATCCCATAATTACAATCGGATCACGTCCCCATCTATTTGTTTTTTTGCCAAGAATTCCAAATGTAGCACCACCAAGCACAGCACCCAAACCAATAAGAATGCCAGACATTCCAACAAGTTGTTTGGCATTGCTACCAATTGCCAATGTAAAACCAATACTTGGACTATAAACACCACTAAAGAATGATAATTCCAATCCTGTAAGTACACAAACATGAAAAATAAAGAATTTTTAATTACTTTTTACATGCATGCAGAAAAAAATGTGAAAAATCTTGTTTTTGTTTCATTATCCAAAGCAAAAATTACTGCAACTAATTAAATCTGGTTTTCATTGATCTTCATATCATATTTTTTATTATTTTTTTATAAGTAAATAGGTCTAAGTCATCAACTGTGCTGTTTATTATACAAATAAAATGCAAATTTTGCACACTCATATTAATTAATTACAATTTAATAATTTTCAGACATGCGGCAGATGGCAAAGATAAATTATTTGTTTGTTTATCGCGTTTAATTGAAAGCAGCTCTTTTTTTGTTTTGTGTAAACTTACATCAAGTGAGCAAATCAATCATTTGCAAGGATCAAAGTTAACTTTATAGAATTTTGATCAATAATAAGCAGATTTTTTTTATTCATAAATTTGAAGAAAAATGAGGTCAATTTTTTTGATCACTTAATTAAATGATAAGAGCGCAAATTATTGTGATTATTCAATTAAGAGGATTTAAATTTCGAGAGTTGTTAATGGAATAATCCTCATTTAAAATCAATGATGTACTTTAAATGAAATTAAAAAAAAAATTCATTGAATATTTTTTGTTAAATTTTTTTTTGTGTAATAAAACGAAGTTAATTTGAAGCTCAATCAAAATTTATATGGCATGAAATTGATGATTTCAATGCATTTCAATGAAAAAATGCTTTGTTAAGACCGGTTTGAATGTCCGTCTCTTTATATGATTCTGAATCGTATAAAAATTGTATTCAGAAGGTGTTTTGAGTCGATGTTACTTAATTTCATAACTGTGATACTTTGTCTGTGCCATTTTTCGTGGAATTCGTGGCTCCTGGACCCTGTATTCAAACCGTTGATCAGTAGTCAAACTGTTCCGAAGATTATTCGGGACTTTTTTGATATACATTTCAAATTTTTCTCCACTGAGAACTTTAGCGAGCCGATCTTTCTCTCATATGCATACTATGAGGAGTACATAAGGAGACATGAAGCTACGCCTGAACACAAGAGGGACTTTGTTCCAGCGGTTCTCACTCATGGCAAAAAGTACCTGTTTTTCAGCCGCAGATATATCATTTATATCTGCCCAATTTCCACCTGTGATAAAAAAGAAATGGCTTATGAAGGGTTAGATGCGCACATACGTCAGCACCATAAAGGTATCAGCATGGGGCTTTATACCGCCTTTATACTTTTCGACCGGAAGAACATGGAGACCTTTAATGCGACGGTTGTAGCTTTATGTACGAAAGTGAAAAGAGAATGAGAGGACACAAGTGCAAAACAAATAAACAATATTTGGATACATTCAAGCGACACAAAGCCATCCTTGAACCTGATCGCAATTCTACGTTCGTGTTAGTTAGCAACGCCATACAATTCATTCATGACAAACTGAAAAGATTCTCCGGAATTACATAGTTGAGGTCGTTTTTGGACCCCCAAATGAATTAAAAAATGTTAAATAGCATATCAAACAAATTAACAAGCTATATTTGGCATAATCGTGGAGATTTTTACCGACAACCGGATTAGGAAGCTGTAAGTATAAAATAGTTTAATTTTTAATTTATATATTTTCAGAATCTTTTGGTTCCATTCGACCTTGTAAATTCTCAAGTGGAAGAAGTCGAACCCCACGACACAACAAACTCGAGCATTCTCGATGCGGAAATCCTCGGAATTGCGGAAGATGTAGTTTGTTAGCTTCAAGGAGGGTTTCCACCTGAAGGTGATTTTTCATCTGCAGCCCCGTCAGATGAATCGGATTCGTCGAAAGATGCGTCATATTCATTACATGATTCGGATGTAGAACTCCTCACATGTTCTGTGTCCGAAAATTGAGGAGGAAAGTGCAGTTGGTGGAGTTGTTGATGACGTAAGTAAATGGTTAAAATATTAATTTTAAGTTTTTAATTTAACCCTTTTGCTACTGGTGGTTACTACGTCTAACCACCTGGTAAAAGTCACGAAAACCGATATTTTTTTTTTAAAATTAATAATTTCTCTTTTCTAACAGTTAATTTGAATCCTTAAGATTAACTTAAAATAAAAAATTTGTGCATTTGAATATTTCAAGATATGAATTTTGACTATTATAAATTCAAATCCTGACAAAAGTAAACACAAAAACTAATGATTCAATTTTCTTCAAAACTTTCAAACTCAAAATCAAAAATTTACCGTGAGTGTTGCAAAAACTGAATAAAATATAATTAAATAAATATATTTTTCGACAAATTATTGTCATTTTTTGATCCATTTTCATTGAAATTGTTGATAAATCTTGATGTTTGAGTATTTGTAACCACCCTTATTTTTTTTAGTTGTTCCTTTAAAATTACAATTTAATGTAACTGAAAATTCTTATTTTAATAAAATTAATTGATTTATGCAGAGAAACCTTTATTTTTCTCATTATTTCAATGAGCTGTAGCAAAAGGGTTAATTGAGCACCTTAATGTCTCTTGGGATTGAATAGTAAAAAAATGTATAAGCTGCTTTTTTACATCAGCCATATCAAATGAATAGATAACATTGGGTTCTGATTCCAATTTTTGTTTTGATTTGTTTCAGACATTTTTCTGACTGTTCCTTATCCTTATTCAACATTCTTTTATAGAGGTGAGGACCCTGTATTCAACTCGTTAATCAGTAGTCAAACATGAAATATCATGGAAAAAGTTGAATGAATTGAACTCAAAACTCGTGGATAATTTCTTCACAGTGCGACTCTCACTACGGCTTCAGACGTTTAGAGGTGATCGAACCTCAATGTGTCAAATTATTTTCAGGTTCTGCTGTTTTCATATAACGTCCATTAAAATTCAAGGTCACACTGAAATGCACTTAAGCTCATCATTCAAGATAACGCTTTAACAATTTTTAATAATTCAATAATTCAATGAATTAAATTACAGCTAAAATGTGAAAATAAAATTTAAAAAAATTACTCGTTCATGAAATTTTTGATCATAAAAGATTAAATAAAAAAAAACATACACTAGAGACAGGTATTTTATTAATTTTATCAACAATGCATGCCTTTGTGTATTTTATTACAACTGTAACAATGTAATATTTTATTACAAATTTTTTGTACAGACATATTAAAGGAAGTGTAGGCCATCAAAATTATATTTCATGTAAATTTTCACCATTAAATGGGCATTTAAATAAAAAATTGACCTATTTTTCGATATCATTGGAAACATAATTTTGTTTTTCAATTAATTTACATTGAAATGAACTTCAATGTAATGTTGTTTGTAATAAATTAGTATTCAAATCACATTTGATAATGGTATTGTACTCACCTGTGTATAAGAAGCAAACACTTAATAGCAACATGTCCTTGGTAAAAAAGAATTTAACTGCATTTTTTAATGTCTCAATTGGACTTAAAACGATTTCAATTTCTTTGTCATCACTATCAGCAGCCGAAATTGTTTCAGGTATTTGAGCGGATCGTAAACACAGCAAAAATATAACACCTAAGATTGCGACTCCGATAAGGACGGAAAATACGAGTAATCTTGTTTCAGCATCGATTTTCTCCTTTCCCTGGAACACAAAATAAACGAAAGTATTTCCAAGGAACAAGCTCATTTGAAACATGGCCCAAAATATCCCTGAATTGCGTGAAATTGTACTTGGATCACTGCATTTTGAAAGGTAATTTCCTTGACCAGTCCAAATTAGGGCGGCACCGATCCCTAATATGGCACTTGACAAGTATAACAGCCATGTTGATGGAAAGAGAAATGATGTAACAAAGAAACTGAAATTAAAATAAAAGTAATTTAATTGATTTTATTGTTTTTTTATAAGTTGCAACAAGGACAACAAAAAACCTACCAATAAGTAACTGCACCGATAAGTATACAAACTCGTGGACCAGATGCTGTAATAATTGATGGTACAAACCAGTTAAAAATGGCAAAAACTGCATAAATTATTGCTAAACTTGTATATCCGTCACCCTTGAATGTGGGATCATCTTGTGCAATACTGTCGAGGACGGTTTTCTGTAAGTACATGAAATTTCATCAATGAATGAATGAACTTTTACTTTAAATTGCTTTAAAAAAAAAACAAACATTTCAACTCCCATTCATGCTGAATTTAATGCCTAACTAATAAAACGGTAATAAAACAATAACCATTTTGGGGTGTGTTAAATAGGTTATAATTTTTGATTTTTATTACATTTAAATTTTACGACCTGTCAAAACCAGAAATTTGGTAACCCAAATTAACGTATCGTCAAATAATGTTTTTATTTTATGTTTTATATTTAATGCCATCCTGCCTTTTTATAGGACTTTATTTTAAAATTTAATGAGATAAGAAAGTAAATTTCATTGCAATTTTTTTTAATATCCGATAAATTTTAATAAAAAAAACAAATTACATCAGACTTTGAGCTTACAATTTTCTCTTATCGTTCAATCTTGTTTTAATAAAGCACGAATCTGGAGTTAATTAATAAAAAAAACGAAAAAAAGTACGTGATTATATTTTTTTTCATAGAAATAAATCAAATCGCTTACTCTCTTAAATTAAACACGAATAACGATTTTTAATTCATTTTTTTCCGTAAATTTTATTCACTTAAAGCACTATGATGATGATAAAAATTGCATTAGAAAGGAAAATCTTTCAGACGCATAATTCAATGATTAATGTTTATCACGCTTCCATAAAATATGAAATGTTCAGTCTCAAATGTTCTTGACTTTCGGTTTTGATTTACTTCCCCATGTCTTTTTCACTTGCTCAATTCTGTACAATGCATACATACAATACGAGGTTACTTCATAATAATAATAAATTGTATCACATTCTGATATAACTCGAGAGTAAAAGTACATAAACAATAAATAAACACATGGGAAGTAAAATGTTATTAATAATAAAATATAAATTGTGTGTGTGTTTGTGTTTTTAAGATCCAATCGGGTCTTGTTCAAGTAACATTAAATCAATTAAATGTTTATGTGTCAAACACCTGTTGCAGCATATTTTTGAAAATTTGAGGTTATTTGTTTTAAAGTTTCAAGTTAAATTAATATTGATTTTTTATGATGGATGGCTTTGAAACAAAGGTGAATTGTAAAGGAAGATTAAAATTAAGTTGTTATGAGAAATTTTAATTAATGTTTTGAATTTTAAAGGGTATCGTTGCCTTTAAAAACTTTCATATTCATTATGGAGTTGTTGTGGTTTGAAATTTTGACAAAAGTAATCATGAGTATTTTGAAGGAACTAAACAAAACATAATTAATTAATTTGACACTTTAAAACAAAACACAAACTTGCCCGAAGGAATTGGAAAAAGTGGTTCTTTGGTATTTAGTTTAAAGTACCATGAACTGGGGCGATTTTAGTATTAAAGTAAAAAATATGCTCAAAACACATATGTTCTGTAGTTTTTAGTTGAATTCGAAAAAGTCTTGGGTAAAATTGTGGAATTTGAAAATCTTTAAGCGATAAGACGAATTTCTTGACCCACAATCGATGGCTTATTTTGTACTGAATACTTCACATTCTTAGTTCTGTGTCGTTATTTAAAAATCAAATCGTACTGCAATAGTCAATAATTGATCCCATCAAACATTTGTAGAGCGTCAGACGAGTTTGTTTGTCAAATTTTTTTCACTGTCTTTCTAAAAAGCCCACTATTTTTGGCATCTGTTGTGTTCTGTGTAACTACCAAATTAGAAAAAAGAGAGAAGAAGACGTTGACGTCTCTTAAATACCTTCAAATTAAAGGGTTGCCAGATACATGACATTCTCCCCGACTTTTCTCTTTTGGTCTATCCTTCATTTAATCTCAATTTTCCTTTATAATGCACTTTTTCTTAAATCTAGATCAATTAACAATAATTTCATTTGTAGCGTAGAATTGTAGTGACGTGTTTTGCGATCATATCCAAATTATGATCTACAGTGAAGCAGGGACCTTGGTCGATTACATTTTGGTAACCAAAATATTATTTGATTATTTCACTGTTTTTTTTTTAATTAAAATTTGCATGAATTAGATTACCACGTTTTAATAAACGTTTTAACATAATTTTTGGTTACCAAAATTCTGCCAACCATGGCATCTGTTGTGTTCTGTGTAACTACCAAATTAGAAAAAAGAGAGAAGGAGACGTTGACGTCTCTTAAATACCCTCAAATTAAAGGGTTGCCAGATACATGACATTCTCCCCGACTTTTCTCTTTTGGTCTATCCTTTATTTAATCTCAATTTTTCTTTATAATGCACTATTTTTAAATCTAGATCAATTTACAATAATTTCATTTGTAGCGTAGAATTGTAGTGACGTGTTTCGCGATCATATCCAAATTATGATCTACAATGAAGCAGGGACCTTGGTCGATTACATTTTGGTAACCAAAATATTATTTGATTATTTCACTGTAATTTTTTTAATTAAAATTTGCATGAATTAGATTACCACGTTTTAATATAATTTTTGGTTACCAAAATTCTGCCAACCAAAAAAAAAAATTGGCAACCAATATTTTGTTAACCAATTTACATGTTTTGATAACCGAAAATTTTGGTCGGCAACCAAGATTCCTGCAATGAAGCCTTAATATTTCATGTCTTTTACTATTTCAATTTCATCTCCATTTAAATTTATGTTTGTAATTCCTGTTTCTCCTTCTCCTATTATCATGGATTTCGTCTTATTTAAATTCAATTTGAGTTTGTTCATATCACAGTACATTTTTATATTTTTATTTCACTTTTTAATTTATTCTAAGCATCATTTATTTCAGGGTGTTTGTTGAATTCAACTCTTGAAACATTTCCTATTGATTTGAAAGTCCATTTATATAATGCAAGGTGATTTGCCTTTTTTGACGAATTTAACTGGTATAAGCTTTTAACAACTCTCTCAATTTCATTTGATGTTTCAAAGATACTTTTAGCCTAGAATTATCCTCATTATATTAAAATTAATTTAGATTAAAAGTAACTTACCCACATTCACCCCATTTAATGCCAATTATACACTCAATGAAATAATCAAAATAAAAATAAATAGTTCACATAAGTTTTGCTATTTAATCAAAAATACAAATTTTTACATGATAACTTATATATTTCATACAATACACTCTTCAAAATAAGGTCAGTAATCGAAATACGGAACCTTGGGGACTAGAATTTAGTTCAATAGTCTTTCTTATCTATTTAATCAAAAAAAAATATTTTTTTTGAATTCAAGAAATTTATTGTCACATTGATATGCTACTTTTTTAATAATATTTCACGACTTTTTACCATAAAAATTCAATTTTATTGTCTTGCATATTAATATGAATATAAGGGAGTCAATGTGATTATTAAATTCTTGTTATCTTGATATGGCAATAAACAAAAATTATTTATTACTTAATTATTTGCGTAGTTAATTAAGTTTTTTTATTTTACTAGTAATGGGAGTTTTATGGTGATTATCGTGAATTAATTTACTCTCACTCATAAAAAAAAAATTATTTCAATTGATTCGATTAATGTAATAATAAAATAAAAATACGATAAGAAATCCCACACTTCAACGTAATTTGCACCTTATTATCTGCACATTCAACCTCATCAATCAAAATAAACACTTGCAAATGGGGAAACACTCGAAATTCCACATACAAATTACAATACAAATAAAAATGATCACTTACCTCAATGTTTCCCATTGTTTGAAATGCCGTAAACAAAAACATAAAGCCGAAGCCTAAGATGATTACATTTACAAAACCTCGATTCATTTTGTCGAATTATGTGTTTTTGATTTATGTGAAAACAGAAGAAATTTGATGACGATAGCAATGTGTTGTAATGTATAATAAAAATTAAATTATAACAATAATATAATGGAAGATGTTCTTATCACAAATATTTTATCTTAAAAACAGTTTTACTATGTAAAATTTTAATATATTCAGAACACATTTGTATAAATAATAAATACTTGATGAAATATTTTGTGTGTTTAATATCACATCATTATTTCAGTTAAATAAATTTCAAATTATAGATATTTTTTTTTAATTTAATTTTTTTTCACACATGTATTATTTTCACTTTTTAATGTTGATTCGGCAAAAAATTTAAATAAAAATAAAAAAAATTGTGGGAATTTAAAAATATTTCACTTTTATTTTGAACACGTATTTTTTTCGGTCTTTTGCGTTTGGCATTAAAAACAAAACTAAAAGTTGTTTTTAACCTGACAAAGTTGACTAGACAACTAACCAGAATATTTAAATATATCAAGTTATAACTTTCAATAAATAATAAAAATAATATTAATATTGTTGTAAATTTTTATTATTATTATACGTCTACGCTCAATATACGTACATGTACACAGATGCGTAGTACGTACGAGTAGGTGTACGATAGTTTCACACTAAAAAGAAATGAATTGTTTACTTGTATTGACAATCCAAATATCTGAATTAAAATAAATCTTTTCGGTTTAACATTGTCATTGACATTTTATTAAGTGACTTAACTTAGTGCAAAAAAAAAACAAAACAGTGTAAAATTAAAACACGTCTTTTTAATACAAAATGATGAACAGAAATAGTCGAAAAATAAACAAAATGCTGTATGTAGCGTATGTGGTAAAAGTCTAGTTTTGTGTTGTATATCAATTTAAATTGTAAACACACAATTTACACATACATAAACGTAAATAAAAAAGAAAGCTACGTCATTCATTCAGTAAAATGTTATTCAATTTAATTCAAGTGTATTGTATTAAAATATTTAAAAATTTTTGTTTCACTCTTATACTAGTCACTATAACTTTTGATAATAAATCATTAACATTCATTGTTTTTGTTTATAAAACTTTAAATGTATCACTATATCACTAGAACGCAAATTAAAAGTGTCAAAAAAAATAGTTTGATTAAAAGAAGGTGGTTTCAGTTTAAATTTTAATTAAAGTCTTGTTAGTGATTCACTTATCAGGGGCAAAGTGTTAAATTTGAGAGGTAAAATAAAATAAATGAACGTAAACATAAAAACAGCTGTTTTGTGGTCAAAGTGGTGATAGTTGTCTCTTTCTAACTTGAATTGATGTTACATTTGGATGTGTAGATCACACTAACACAGATCAAAATAAATGTGTTGATTAAAATGTAAGTGATAAGAAATGTACTTAAACGTTCAACTTTTTCTTGTTTATAATTTATCAGCATTTACAGATTTTGTTATTAATGCCGTATTTTATTTTTAGTAGTGATACCAAATGGAAGTAGAAGTAATCGGTTTGTCTAGTTTTTATTTAAAAAGATGTCAAAGGAGCTATGAAGCAATTTGACTGTATTGACTGAGCTGGATCTGAGACATGAAGTAATGGAGCCAAAAATGGAGTTTAATTTCTAAGGTCAAGACAAGTTTCGGTAGACAAGGATGGTAGTGATGCTACATTCAGTAATTCCTGGCTCAAAACCTTGTTCACAATGAAGGAGTTATTTCGCGTGCCTAATGCCGATGGTGAGATGTCGCAGCATGATCCATTCATTCGCTGTTTTAAGAATGGATTGGAGTCAAAAAGGGAACGTATAGATATAGCACCATCTTTAAAAATTGGTATAAAGTTACTAATACAGGTTCAAACGGCAGTGGAGTCTTCATCTGTGACGGGAGCAAACAGGCCTTGAGAAATTTACTGGCTTCGTAAAAGAATATGTTAAAAAAGTTTCTGATTCGACTGTTAAATTTGAATTGTAAAAATAAAATCGTTTTTCGCACCTCCCTGGCAAAATTTTCAAAATGATCGAAAAATCACTAGAAATTTGACTCTGAAGTCGAATTTCATCTTTGCCTACTTTCTCGGAGTCCGAGTGATTTACTTCTCTTTTACAGAACCAAGTCACTCACGGTTCAAGGAAATCGGTACAAAAAACTCTTGATCATAACACTTTTAAATGTATCTTATTTTCTTTTTAGGTCATACGTAATTTTGGTAATAATCTTATCAATTGCTTCAATGCCATTTCAAGAAATTTCATGCAAGAACAAAATAACAATAAAAATTCCTTTTATAATAATTGCTTAAAAACAAAAACTCAACATACTCAAAGTAAAAGACTTTTCGCTTCATTAATTTTGCACTTTTGCTTTTGCAATAACATATTTGCACGAAATCAGTATAATTTTAAGCTATTAGGTAACACACATTTCTAAAATCGATTAACTTGATCACTTATGTCTAGATTTAATCAGCTACATACAATACCAAATAACAGTAATTGCATTCATGGTTTTTGTTGCTTGTATATGAAAAAATTAAATTTCATTTCATTTCATTTAAAAATATGTCAAAAAGAAGAGAAAATGCCCAAATAATCATAGGTAATTTATCTTCAATTTATTTTAGATTACTCTTGTTTTTTTTTGTTTTTATTGTAATATTTACAATTTGATAATAATTTCATAACAATAATCATAAATGCAATTAAGTAAACTATGAATTTTGAATCAGTAGAATGACACTCCTCTTGTCAATAAATGTAATTATTTGGTAATTATGATGAAAAAAAAATAAACACAACACAAAACAAATTAAATTGCCTGTTTATATCATAAAAACAAATAATGCATTGATAACACATAAACAATGTATTTTGTAATTTGGTTAAAAAAAACCGAAAAATAATAATTTTACATTTAATTTGTTGATTTAAAATTGTTTATTTGTTATTTTTTATTATCTGGATTTGTTTGTGGAAAATATTTCATAAATTTATGTTATTATTGTGAATGTTAAACATGATAAAAAATTAACAGATTTTTTTAATCTGATTTATTTGAACAGGAAATTTTTTTGCCATTAACTGATGTTTAATTAAACGTGAGGTTTATTGCATAACTTTTAAATGACAAAAAATATGTCTGTGAATTTGATGTTGACGCCAGGTTTTTTATTATATGAGAATTAAGATTTGACACGTTTTTATGAAGCGCCACGTGGACGTAAGTTCTTGGTGCGATTTATGGGCATGATTAAGACCCACTGAGACTGCAATGGTGTGGTAAATCTCTTTTTCCCTTCAACTGACTTCGGTATTTATACTCAGAAGCTAAGTCGTCCTAGCTATTGATTCTATCCCATGAAAGGACCTAAAGCCAAATACGGTACTCAAAACAACGTTGATCGCTCAACCATTAATGAGACCATTTTGGACCACAATCCTCTTATAAGAGAAATAAAAGATCCTAAAATTTTGCTCAATAAAATTTATTACAATATGGCAGTTATTTTAAAAAACCGTTGATCAAAAAATATCCAACCTCATCACCAACCACCGATATCAAAAAATCTTTAAAATTCAAACTATGTATGTACTAAATTTCGTTTCTCAAATTCTCTAATAGTATAGTATTTAATTGACTTTCCAAATTTTCCATTAACGTTTGCTCCACTATAATAAACCGGATACGCTCCTGGTGCTGGTCTTAATTTTGGTCCAATGTAAGGCTCAGCTGAAATGATTTATAAATATAGAATTTGCATAAATTTCATCGTAAAATTCATAGCCTACATGCAATAATGGGCTTCACTTTATCAATAGGGAGCTCATCAACTTGGTAAATCATCTGAATTGGACTATTTTTAATGGCACCATACCGTCCAACCCCAATCTTATTCCTATTTGTGAATTTTCTTGGCCCGGATTCAGATTTCACGTTACTGTTATTAATTTCATCTTGTGTCAAAATTTTAACAAATTTTGGTTTGAATCCCTTATTTATTCTCGGCTGACTTTTAACGGTTGTGGTATCGAGTGTTTCTGCATTAGCGGTTAAATTTACTATGGAAATTATGATTGTAAATCCAATTAAATAGGCCTGTAATCAAAATGAAAAAAAAATGATTGAAATTTTATTCAATTTAAAGGAATTTCAGTTATTTTTTTACCAATTTCTTCATTCTCAGATAATTTTATTGCTTTTAACTGTTGCGATTGTTAAAGTTTATCTTAGGAGCGCAAATATTTGACTGAAGAATAAGATTTAAATTTATTATTATTCGAGAGTTATCGATGACTAATACTTATGTATTGTTTAATTTCAGAATAACAAATATACAATATAACATCATCGCTGTTTTTTTTCCTTCATTTATTGAAGTTTCATGTATATTATAAAATTTTAATAATAATAATAATAAAATAATCTTGTGTGTATATGAAGATTTTTGTGTCTTTTGTATCTTTTTGATGTAATAATAAAAAAAAATCAGCTAAAAAAAAGTTAAATGTGAATGACTATTTAATATTTTAAGAATTCAATAAAGTTTGTATATGTTTTTTTTGTATTACTAATAAGTTTTATGTTACAGGTTTTTTTTCCGTTGTATTCCTTTAATTACGTAAAATACCTTTGTGATAACGTGATGAATTGAAAAAATATACGCTATTGAGCAGTTACTGAATCACCTTAGGAGGTAAATAAGTATGAATGGATATTTTTAGATAGATAAAAATTTTTCATAAACAATCCAAACGGTCTTTGCACAGTTGGCAGACCTAAGAGATAAGTCAATGGCTTCCAAGCAGATCTGAGGGCAATCCTATTGAGAAACTAGCATAGGCCACGAAACAGATCGGAAATTAGTAGGCCCGGTCAAGTAAGTAAGCAAATAAAATTACGTAAATGCGCTTTTTAATTCCAGGTAAGTCAAAGTTTTTCCTTTAATCACAATATTAATTAATTAAAAAAAAAATTAGTAACTATTTTGAGCCATGAAACGTAAATATCTCATTATTCATAGTCGTGATAAACAATTTTTAAGAGACATAAATTTGTCATATGTTTATAGGAAGTTCAATAAATTAATTTGAATATCAAATCGTGTTAAGTTTAAATTTATTAATGATAATAATGATTCTTTTTCAAGAGCACCTGAATTACAATTAAAAATTAAATTCAAGTCAAAAAATACATCATTAATTGCACCTCACGAAAAGCACTAATCTAATTAAACTTTACGTTTATTCTAAATTTTAACACTAACTAAATGAATTATGAAGTGAAATTAATTTTAATTTGAGTGGCTCACACAAATTTTTTTTTCAATGTAAAAACTTTTTTGTTTTTTTTTAGTGCATTTCATACCAAAAGAGAACACTCATAGCACCAATGATTAACAACTACTTTAAAATTAAGTTAAAAAGTTTTTGATGTAAATGTTTGAGGTTTAACTGCATTAAATCCTGCCTACATTTTTCTGGTAAAAATGCTACAGTTCTCATGTGCTTTATACAATAAACGAACAATCATTTATGTGAAAATATTTAAGAAATACGTAATTTTAAAATTTTGTACTTAAGTGCATTTTGATGAAAGTCAATATAAAATATCTAGTTCTGTTTTGTGATATTTTGTTTATACGCAAAGAGTTATAGTATTCAAAATCTTTAGGTATTTCATTTTAGAGAAACCCATCATGTATCCATTCACCGAGTTTTTGCTAAGGCGGACATTTAATAACTTTTTATAATTTGTTAAAAATACTGCTAATTATTCAAATCAAGAGCAGCAATTCAAATAAATACTATATGCTTGACATAGAAATGGTATCCTGTAACTTCAAGAGCCTTCAACTCAGGAGGTTGAGTATATTTTAAAAATATCAAAATTATTCCAAACGATTGAGGAAGACGAAATTGAATTTCAATATGCTTCAAATAATTACCTAGATATGTTACAAAATCCAAGTAATCTCGAAAATTTTGGCATGTCAATTCGTTAATCAATGAAACTTTTCGTAAGCATAACTAGCATTCATTAAAATTGACATCGGTGACGGTGTTTGAAAATATTTATATTTTAAAACTATCAAAAAATGAACACGATCACTCTGTAAATGCAGCGAAAAGTAAAATGGACAATTATACTTTAGACGAAACGTCAATGGTACCACTCAGCAATAGATATTTGGAGCCTAACAGAAACGTTATGTCGTTCCAAGAGGATTTTTGGGCATGAATACAAAATATTCGAAAATCATTAAATTGAATCTCGACACAGCAGTGATGATATTTTAAAGCCGAAGGTTATAAAGACCTAAACTTAACTTATATAAGACAATCGAATGCGGGCTTGCTGGTATTTGGGAGAAAAATCGAAATAAGAAAAATATGATGGACAAACATCAAATATTTAAGAAAACTATTGAGAAGTTCAAAACTGTCCAATCAGGCGTCGTGTATAGAAGCACTTTTAAGCAAGATTCTTTAAGTATAAAGCCAAATACAAAGAAACGACGCGTGAATTCAAGAGCTTTCGCAGTGATAAAAAAAGGTCCAGATCACAAACCAAAAAGTAAACCTCGTTTGCCAAAATCAAGGGCTATGGCAGTGATAAAAGAAGGTGAAACGGAGCGTAACGAAACGTCAATGGTACCACGCAGTAATCGATATTTGGAGCCTATCAGCAACGTTATGTGTGTTCAAAAGGATTTTTGGACATGAATTACAAAATATTCGAGAATCATTAAATTGAGTCTCGACACAACAGTGATGACATTTTTAAGCCGAAGGTTGAGTGCCGATGTAAAACAAAGACCTAAAATTGAGCGCCTGCAGATCGGATTGAAAATTATTAACAGCCCTGGCATTCTGTGTGATTTTCTTTAAAATTTACGCTAAACTTAACTTATATAAGACAATCGACTGCGGGCTTGCTGGTATTTGCCAGACTGCTTGTATGGCCAATCCGCCACTGAGCGGCTTGGTGGACCGTTCGAAGGGATTTTCGTTATAACTGGTGATTACATAACCACCAAGGAAGTCTAAAGAATCTTATAGGATAATCCGTCTATTCTCAAAATATTCTGCACGAATCCTACAGTGAAACAGACACATAAACAAACAATTCCCAATAGAGCATTTTTTCCCAAATCACTAAGAAACAGATGAATTTCTGCACACATTCACATATGCCTTGTTGTGAAATTTGCATTTCCATTGCTTAACTTTAAACGAAATAGTATTTGGTAAAACAAAACAACAAAAACTTGAATGAAATTTTATTTCATTTTATTCTTTTTTTTAACATCAATGATGTGAAACTTTGTTCTATCTATGTAAATTTCCATTTGTCATATACGACTTATTCACAGTAACTAAAATAAAATAAAATCCAAAAAAAAGTGTATAGTTTATTAGGTTATAAAAGTTTTAGCAGCTTGATTTTAATTCAATGATTGACTTTGCATGTTTAAAAATCAGATAACCAAAGATTTGGTGTCTGCATATATTTTGGCAAAATATTTGAATGTATAAATAAACATCAAGTAAAGAGAATTTCAATTTAACTTTTAATCCTATTATGTGTAGAGTCAAATTATATTTGAACTGAATCAACAAAACAAAATACGTAAACACACACACACACACTGTGAGAATTCAAAAATCCATTTAAGATCTACTTTAATTTAGTAGGTAACTGGGTAAACAAAAAATTTTTAAGCTAATCATATTTATTCATTCTTTTTTTAAGAGTAAATTTTATTCGCATTTAATTTTAATTAGTTAAAATCATTACTTAGCGTCACAGGTAAATCTTATACATAGTGTATATATGAAAATTTTTCAAGGCATCTCATGATTTATTACTGTAAAGAGCAAATTTTGTTTTAACTTGAAAATTACACTGCCAAAAAGTAAATATTTGAACAATAATTTTCCTAAAATCTAATTAAATGTATATAATCAGCCTTTTTACTGCTGTTATAATTTTTTTTTAAACGTGACTCTCATTTGTGTAATAATTTTATGGCATTTACAATATCTTATGCTTATTTTATTGGGACAATTGCCTTTAAATTTATGGTTGTGATATAAAAATTAATTTTTTTTGAATTGGAATAATTAATTAAACGTGACCATTCTTTTACCTACCATACCAAAACAATGTCGTCTTCTTTTGCATTCCTCTGAAATGATATTAAAGGAAAAAATGAGGGTGAAATGAAAACAACAAGAACTATAGCAAAAAAAAACAACGTAAAAGGGTTGAATTGAATAATTTGTGTTTTATTCAATTAAATTTTGAACAACAAAGGAAATCCTAAGAAATAGTTGAATACGATTTTCCATTTCAAACCGTGAAGAAGAGGGGAATTTTTGTGTGTGTGTTTGTTGTCAATAAGCATAATTATGTAAAGGTTTTTCTTTCTTTGCGTATAACTTTTTTGTTTGTAAACATATCAAAAACACACCTGACTTGATTGAATTGTTTCCTTTTGTCAGGTTTTTCCCATTTTATCGAAACACACAGATTGCGTATCCTTCCTCATTTGTCTCTCGTTATTAATTGAACTGTCAAAATCATTTTATTGATTGTTTGTGTGTGTGTGTGTGTTCTTTTTTTATTTTGATTTATTTTATTCAAGTTTTTTTTGTTGCTAATGGACGTAGTTTGAAATGAATATAGTTATAAAATAAAATGAATTAAACGTGGGTATCATCACAAAAGTCGATTGGTTTTCTAAAATAAAAAGAGAAATATGAAGTGGAATTTTCTTAAAAAGTGATTTACAATGAAATGAGATAAAAATATAGATTTATTACGATGAACCTGATTGAAAATTTTTACCTTACCTTATTTTGGATAGTAAATGACCTTGAATTGAATAAAAATCGAAACGCCTAATCAAAATTAAAAGAAAATTTTTTGGCCTTATCCTACTTATTTAAATAAAATTATTCATTTAGGGTTAATGAACTTCGCTGTGAGCTAAGAACAAATCTAAGTGTTGAGAGATTTTCTTCACTAAACACGTACTTAATCTTATACCCAAATGGTCAGCTACTCGTACTAAGGAGAATCTAGGAATGACCACAGGTCAAGTAAGAGTTCTGGTGGCATTCTTTACAGGACACGCACATGTACTAAAACGCCTCAAGGTAGGTTAGGTTAGGTTTTACAAGGGCACCACCGCGGTCTCAAAGAGTCTTATTGTGGTCTACGCCTCAAGGTAATGAATCTAAGTGAAACAGATTTATGTAGAATATGTCAAGCAGAAGAAGAAAGGACTCAGCGCATTCTCTGCTTCTCTAGTGGACTTGAGAACAGGAGAAGGAGGTTTTTTGGGTGTTTAACGACACAAGGCCCTCTTTGGAATGAAACTTCATTTGATATATGAGTTCTTGAAGGGAATAAGAATCGCTAAAGAGGAATATAATTTAAGGTAAGTCGAAAGACAGCCCACAAAAAGCCCAATGCAGTAGTGGCTGAGGTGATTATACCTTTCTCTAATCATCATCTTGATCATTGAGCTCTGTGACGTGTAAGAAATCGGGATTCCAGCACTATTTGATTTTTTCTGCTCCGAGTATCGAGCGCGTGACATCCAGTACAGAAAGCTAATAGCTTTACTACTAGACTATCGTAGTATTTTCCCAGCTCTCGCATCTATTCTAAAGAGGCTTTGACAATTCAATGAACACTTTCGGCCTTAAGCCTTTGGAATTGCTCTTGACCTTCCTTGTCTGTAATTTTTTCTGCTTCTTACAGTGAATTTTCTTTTTCTGTTAAATTAGTATTTTCCCAGCACGCGAAGCCCAATCGCCCGGGCGCCCTCTTCGGGTTAGTATTCAATTCAAAGTAATAACAACAAATCCATTTTATTTTCAATTTGACCAAGTCCTTTACTGACTTACTTTCCTTCCAGATTAAACATGATTTACTAATAACTATACATTTTTTTTCCTTTTCATTTTCCTTTTGCCTTATAATCATGATAATAAAACACATTTTCATTCGGATCCGTAAATCTACTGTTTGCGTTGTTGTTATTTTATTTACAAAATAATCTTTTAATCCTTAAATTCGTTGATATTATTATCAGTAATCATTGCTAAAGTACACATGAAACATTCATGAAAACTATACACACGGACACATACACACAGAAAAATTTCCTTTGAGCGAATGGAATAAGGACGAAATGGAAAACATTCCAACAAACATCTGAAAACAGAGAGAGAGAGAAAATAAGAGAAATTTCCCAACTCATAGTAATCATATGTTGCTGGCAATTCAATTTCAATTTAACTGGAATGAAAAAACATTTAAGAATAAATAAGGGGAAACTTCTCATATCACATTGAATGGAATTGAGCAGCATGGAAAACGATTTCCATTTAAATTTAAAGGAACACAAAAAACAACAACAATATGTAAGCTCTACTTTTACTTTGATATTATCTCATAATTTCAGTTCATTCTCAGAACTTTTCGTAGGTGGACGTTCAATTTACATTGAAATAAAATAAAAACATTTCAATGCAAAAAGTATCAGAATTTATTGAAAACTGTCGCATTTAAAATAGAATTAAAAATGAACTTTTCAGTGAAATGTAATGCAAAGTGAAAATTATTCAAAAAAAAATTTTAAATGAAAATTAAATGAAATTTAAATGAATTTTTAATGAAATTAAAAAAAAAAACCGTTAAATAATTCAAAATTTCAATGAAAAAAACCTTTATAAAAAATTTTAAATTAAAAATTTACATTTAATATTAAATGTGTGCTTGAAATTTAAAATTACTTGTAAAAAAATAAAAAAAAAGTGAATGAATACCCAGCGGTAAATAGTAATTTATATTTATAGTCTACAACAACCACAACAACATTACAATGAAATGAAATAAAATAAAATCACAATGATATGGATGTGCTTGTGTGTGTTTACTATGAATTATAACTATTATGCAATTGTGTAATGTAATGTAATTTAATGTGTATAAAAAAATATGAATAAAATATATGATAAAAAAAGTTTTCCAATCTAAAATAAATTTGTGGAAAAATTTCTAAACAACAATTCATACAAAAAATATCATAAAAGTGTTTACAAATAAAAAAAAAATTTTTTTTATGATAATAATAATAATAAAAATAACAATGCCATAGAGTTTCATTATTATTATTTATGAATTTACATTCAGAAAGTGAGTCAAGCATAAATTTAAATTTACATACACAAAAAATTAGATGATATAAAATTAATAACTTGCATTTATCCATGAGAAAACTTTAAATGCAAAATAAAAAAAATCACATTTAAACAAATAAATTATGCATTAAATTCTTGAATAAATGTCTGGTTAAGTGGCAATACATGTACTCCACTAAAATACAATCTACATAATTTTTTTTGGAAGGGTAAAAAGCTTTTCAACATTAAAGTTGTGCATTTTACATTTGAATACCCTGCAGCAATTTAATGCATTTCATTGCCCTTGTACATGCACACACACACATACAGAGCCACATATGTGTCATATACAAGATAAAATTTTCATGTCTGGATAGCAACATCATAAAATTTAAAGGTGAATGGATGATTTGAAAACATAAATGTGTGTGTTTTATTGTGAACATTTGAATATAATATTCATACAATTTTCTAATAAGAATAATAAGAAGAACACATAAAACGGATTTCATGCCAAATAGTAAAAAAAAATATTATTATTAAAATAAAATAAATATAAAAACATTTGATATACATGTTTTTACAATTTAAAGAAAGAAAATAAGAGGAAAATAAAAGAAAAATTTGAATTGAATTGAATTTAAGATGAACAAATTATTTCATTACATGTACAGCAGCAAGGTAACAAGGAGAATAACCTTAATTTTGGCATGAATCTTGAATTATTTCAGTGTTATTTGTATTACATTCAAATTAAAATTGAAATCGTGTAATAAATTTTAATAATAAAGGTAAAAAGAAAATTAAAATTTCAATACATACAAAGAAAAAAATCAAAAAAAAATAAAAAGGGATAGGCAAAGAAAAGCTAATAATAAAGATTAAAATAATAATAATAATAATAAAAGAATCCTTCATTCATTCATAGGTTCGAGGGTATTTTTTCTTACATTTTCCTTGTATGTATTTCAATGAATAAGAGAATTGAGTGAAGATAATACGATACCAAAAAATTTAATTGAATATTTTATGAACACAAGTATCAAGAAAAAAAAAACTCCTACACGTATGATATAAATAAATCAACGAGCAAGATAAATCGAACAAAATCATAAAGTGAAATAACACAAGGAAGAAAAAGGTAAGAATATTATTTTATTTTACTTTACTTGTAATTTAAAATTCAAACACTTGTAAATCAGGTTATTTTAAATCAGAAAAACGAAGGAAATTCATGGATTGAAGGAAATTTTATATAAATTTTTGTTGAAATATGAAATGAAATGTTTAATAAATGAACTCAGTTTTTATTTTGTTGATTTGTGAGGAAATTTTTGTGAAGAGCAATTTGTTTTGATTGAATTTTTTTTCGAGTTTTGGGGCATGTGGCTTGATTTGAGTTTATACGATTCAGTGATTTTACTCAGAAAATTGCATTTCAAGGTTAAGTTCCAATTTGGCCTGATTTTGACTGGAAATCTTTTTAAATGGTGAAAATTATAAAAAGAGTCTCTTTGAACTTAATTGGACTGGACCAAATTAGACCAAATTTAAAAATTAAAGCCGTTGGATTTGCTTACTAGGAAGCTCAAAATTGTGTATTTCACCATTTTTGACCTCTTGATATAAGAAATAATGAAATGGTCAATTCAGCAAAGTTGTAGCTCGAAATATTCTTTACAAATTTGCTTCATGGCACTTTTACCTATAACTTACGAAAACATGATTTTTTTACTCCAAGATCCAAAAATGAGCTCAAAATCTTGTATTTTTCCATTTTTGACCTCTCAATTGGTAGGGTTTGGAATAAAACACGCAGGTTCTTGACTCTCAAAACTTTATTTAAATATTTTAATTTAATTCACTGGTCGCTTTTTGCGACTTGTTGGTTCAACGTCCTTCGACAAAAGAGATCGAGTAAAGTGACAGCTCCCATCACGCAAGAATATAATAACTGTAAGGGCCAACCCTTACACAATATATGAAATATTGACTTGGTCTGTTCGACAAAGTTGCAGCTTTAAATATTCCCTACAAATTTGCTTCGGGTTCCTTTTGCCTAAAACTTACGAAAACATGATTTTTTTACTCCAAAACCCGAAAATGAGCTCAAAATTGTGTATTTTGCCATTTTTGGTCTCTAATAATATGAAATATTGACTTGGTCTGTTCGACAAAGTTGCAGCTTTAAATATTGCCTACAAATTTGCTTCAGGTCACTTTTGCCTAAAACTTACGAAACTTACTTTTTTTGCAAAATTCTTTACTTATAATTATCAAAAATTGACACAGTGCCAAATGACACCCATCAATCCAATTAGTGTTATGATTCCTTTAATTGAAACGTTACTTTTTTTACTTTATTCATAAAATACTTTTTTTTTCTTCATAAGATTGGTGTATTGCCATGATAACCGCCACTTGCATCTTATCATGACCCATCTTCTTCATTTCATTCGTTTTCACCTTTGCATTTATTTTTTCTTTTTGGTAAACTTGAACTAATTAAAGGGAATTAATGATATAAAAGATTTTATCATAAAATATTTCGAAGGAACAATTTATATAAATTTTCTTTGGAATTTTTCTCATTTATTTAAAATGTTTGCATAAAATTAACCCTTTCTCTCCTCAAAAAGCCGTTTGACTAAATATAAAAAGATTTCGAAATACTCGAGCGCATTAAGGGTTTAATATCGTAGTTTAGGGTTTTTATATCGTTGTTTAGGGGTTTTATATCGTTTTTAAGGGTTTTATATCGTTGCTTAGGGTTTTATATCGTTCCTTAGGGTGTTATATCGTTGATTAGGGTTTTATATCGTTTTCAAGGGTTTTTTTGGGCTTAATTTTGTGTTTAAAGTTTAGAAATGCGCTTAAAACTGACTCATTACAGCTTTAAAGACATATTTACTGCACTTTTCATTTTAAGGTTCTTACTTGAGCCCTGAGGTCGAATTCAACGTCATCTCATTAAAGGTCTTCTCAAATTATGGTAACACATTGAATCATTGCAGGAAAATGTCATCGTAGTTTCTAGTAAGTCTATTCGTCCCCATGTTGAAGTAAAGGGTTAAACATTTTTTTCCTTGTTTGCTCAAGAAAACATTTTTCTTTCACACTTTCATGAACATTTAACAAGGCGATATGAAAAATGTTTGACTTTGATGAAAATTTTCCCACACTATATTTTTTTATTTTACTTTTCATTTAGATTCATTTCTGTGAAATTTATATATTTTATTTCATTTTAACCTCAGAAAAATTTACATTGTACAAATTATTCATATTCCTTTAAAAATATTTTCAAGATTTTTTCCTCCTTCACCTTTAAATTGATATAAGAATCAAAACTTAGGTGCTAAGGTTAAAACACTTCCTACAACACACACATAAAAAAGTTTAATTTTAACACAAAAAAAAGGAGTTTGAGTTGAATCTTGTTTTACGTAACTAATATTATTATTACATATTGCTTTGAAACTTTTTTTGTGTGTGTTATTTCAATAAATTTTGTACGTTATGCCATACATTGGTCGAGTGTGATGATGATGATCAGTGATGGGATCTTAGGATGGCCATAAATGGTATTTGTAACACTTTCAACTCAAATTTTCCTTTCAATTCTGAATTGTATTGTATGAGAATTTCATGGAATCCATAATAACGTGTTCAAATTCCTCTAGGGATCAAAAAACTTTGATGTTTTATTTGTTGTTGTTGTATATTTATTTTTTGATATAATACTTGGGTTTCTTCTTGTATTATAACACAAAGCTTCTAATCAAATAAGTTTAATATTGTATTATTTTATTTATTATAATTCGAATGAAAATCAATGAATATTTTGGTGTGGTATCATGGGTTTTTTGGCAGATAAAGACTTTAATTTAATTAAATAAAATTTTGGTTTTAAATTTAAATCCCTGTTTCATATCCACTTAAAATTACGAAAATTTAATTGAGTTGATATGCTAATAAATCATTTTATTGTCAAAATTTAATGATTACTCAAATGATTTATACCTTTTAATTAAATTAATCATGCATATCAAGCTATTGAATAAAATTATGATTTTGCTCATTATTTAACACACACAAAAAAATGTTTTTTGTTCTGGTTTCAATGTGCTACGCTTTGTTGAGCTTCACTCTGTCAAATGTATGTGATGAATAATTAAAAACATTCAAGAATCCTATTAAAATATTGTAATGATCATATTCCTTGTATTTTGTGTGTGTGTTTATTTATAATCCATTCATTCTCAGAAAATTTCCTTGATACCTTTGCCATATAACTCACTTATTGCATTAAAAATATAAAATTTATTGTAGAACATAGGAACCAACCTTACCAACATTTTCATTTTCATTTCACAACTCTCAAAAGTAATATTAAAATTTATAACATGCAGAGAAATTGATCCTTCGTTCTTCACTCAAATAACGTCAAATGTGTGTGTGTGTGCACTAGTTTTGGTTTTTCAAAACACACATACAATGTAATTTGTATGAGGAAGGTTTATGCGTGTTATCATCACTTATAAATGTGAATGTATACGTCGAAGAAGTTGAAGAAAATAACAACATTATTAGATTGATTTAATGTAAAAATGAAAATGTAAAAAGAAAATATGACATCATGGTAACAGATCAAATTGGATGTGTTTTGAGGATGTGTGTGGGCGGGCGGTTAATGGAAAGGAAAAAAAATGAAATGAGAAAGTTAAAATTAAAAGGATTATTTACATTTGTTCTTAACCCTTAAGTAAGATTTTGTACTTGATGGCATGAGATTACAATCAATTTTGAAGAAGTTTTTGACAAAATTAACTGTTTTTTTCGAAGATTTTTAAAATTTAAAAGAGACGATTTTTGAGAATTTCGAATAGTTTTCAAAATTTATATTTTTTTTGAAATTTCCAAGGTTTTTTGAAATTTTTTTTGAGATATTTGGAAATTTCGTGGTTTTTCAAAATGTTTGGGTTTTATAAAAATTTTTGAAAATTCCGAAGATTTTTGAAAATTTGAAGCATTTTTGATAATTTTATTTTTAAGGATTTTAAAGATGTTTAAAAATTTTAAACGTTTTTGAAGATTTCAAAGATTTTTTAAATTTCGAATAATTTTTGAGATTTCTAAGTATTTTAAAATTTTTATGTTATTTAAAAATTAGCAAGGTTTTTAACAATTTTAAGATTTTTGAAAATTTCTGGGTTTTTCAAAATGTTGGGTTTTATAAATATATCTGAAAATTTTGACGATATTCAAAAGTTTGAAGCGTTTTTGATAATTTTTGAGAATTTTAAAGATTTCTCAAGTTCTTCAAATTTCCAACATATTTGAAAATTTTCTAGGTTTTTGATAATTTTTGAAGACTTATTAGAATTTCAAAGATTTTTGAAAATTTAGAGACTTTTGAAAATATCGGGGTTTTACGAAATGTTGGGTTTTATGAAGATTTTGAAGATTTCCAAGGTTTTTGATAATATTTGAAGATTTATAAAAATTTTAAAGATTTTTGAAAATTTTAGCCATTCAACAGATTTCAGAGATTTTTGAGGTTTTGATTAATTTTAAAAATTTCTAAGGTTCTTTTTTTAATTTCAAAGGTTTTTGAAAATTTTGAAAATTTTTAAGATTTCAAAGATTTTTGAAGTTTCGAACAATTTTCAAAATTTATAAGCTTTTTTTCAAAATTGCGAAGATATTTGAAAATTTTGGGGTCTTTTGAAATGTTTGGTTTTTATGAAGATGCATGAAAATATCGAAGATTTTTAAAACTTCGAAGCATTTTTAAAATTTTTGAAGATTTTTGAAAATTTCGGAGTTTTCAAAAGCATGACTAACTAAATCAAAATTTAAAAAAAATCTGTTTTTTGTGTGAAATTGACAGCTTCTAGTCGAAATAAATTTATAGTTTATTTTGCAAAGTTTTAAAAAAATTTTATCACCTACAACTTTCTCATACAAAGTTCAAATCACTTCGATTCACCAAAAAGCCCTTAAATTGTATGCCATCTTAACGCAATCTTCTCAATTCAAGTTTTCCTTTTTCCCTTTAATGCACCACGTCACAATTAATAATAATTAAATTACATAAACATGATTTTCCCATAATATCTTGTTGCAATATCATAAAATTTTGGTACTAAATTATCAACAAGATGATAATAATAATTATGATCATATTTTTAATGTATGCATGCCAAAATCATACTTTTTGGTAATATAATTTATAATTGGTTTGATATGCTAATATTTATCGCATCATACATAAAACTTACGTTGAATGCAGCTCCAACACCGTCGCATTCTTAATTATGATTTGTGTTTGATAATAAAATGAATATGAAGGCTTTTATGAAATTAAGTTTATTTTCTGCACATTACAAACATTACTATTAAGAGAGATTCAAAGTTTGATACTTTAATGCAAAATATTAGCACAGAATTTTTGTTCTTGTTTTTGTTTCAAGTTTTGTGTAAATTTATTGTTGTGATATTTTTGAAATATTTCATGTTTCATAGATGCATAAATGTGAGTAATGATAAATTTTTGAATGCATCTGTTCATGAATTTTATGTTTAACTTGTTTAACAAATAAAATGCATCTCATAAATTACATAATGTTTGGGAAAATTAAAGGTACTAAATTTTGTAATAAAATAATTACAGGATTTTGTTTCTCTTGCATTTTGTTTGCAGAGAAAAAGTTTTTTTGAATAATTTTATTAAAATATTCATTTTTAAAATAAAAGTTGTGAAATTATTACCGTTAATTTGAATTAAAAGTTTGATTTGGATTCACCAGATGGCGCTTTCAGGTCATTTTTTCTTGGTTTTCTTAATATTTGTATTCAATTTTCAGAAATTTTCCGAAAATTTGTGAAGAACGAACTGGTTCACGATTTTAGAGTTCGAGAGAGAGCTCAAAGCGGCAGAACAGGAACTTTTGGCCACTAGATGGCGCTGAGAATTCATTGTCCCATGTTTTATAAATATTTGTATTCAGTTTTTAGAATTTCATCAAAAGTTTTTTAAGATCGAACTGGTTTAAGTCTTAACAGATCGATAGTGAGCTCAAAAGCGGTACAACAAAAAATTTTGACTCACTAGATGGCGTTGAAGGGTAATTTTCTCATAAAGTTCAAAAAATTTTATAATTTCTTGGAAACTTTCCCTTTCAATGAGTAAAAGTTCAATTTTGAATTCAACTTTTATCGCAAATTACGTCACAAATTGAAAACCGATACCATTTACCAGTCGTAACCTCAATGCACTTCTAAAATAAACAAAACTTCCCACACATAAAATTCAAAATGACTTCTGTTAACCACAAACACATTAATAAAATTTGTAAGGAAACACATTTGTGTGTGTGTGTGTGTGAAAAATGAATTCCAAAAACTAATCAAGGTAACATAAAGGGAAATACTTTTGTTTTATTACATTTATAAATTTTCTGTTGTTATTCTATTTAATGGAAGCAATACTTGAAGTTAAATACCAAGCTCTATCTATTTTAATAAACATAACAATAAATAAAAGATAAATATTATTCCATTTAATAAAATCATTTAAGTAAAGTGTGTGCTAATAGCCAAAAACATTAACAAACATTTTTCGAAAAATAACAAATAAAGCATTTTGTGTTATTTTATTATCATTTTGGGGAAATGTTCAACATATCGGACATATTTCCGTTAAATTGAAAAAAAAATATTTCATTTGAAATTCAAATGTTTAAATCAATATTTACATGAGGTGTGGCAATTTAATCATTAGCACAAATATTGTGTTAAGATAAAAATTCACAAATATTCAAATTTTGTACCTTTAAAGTAATTTCTCGAAGTTAATTAGCATCTAAATGAAAGAATTTCTGTGTGATAATCTTGCTAAAATAAAAAAAACTCACCATAAAATAAATTTTACTTGAAATATTTGAGCTTAAACTTGTATTTTCCTTCTTCACATCAAGTGCAAACACCTAAAATTCGTCTATTTGTAAAAGTGTGTGTCTTTTTCTCTCTCTCACAAAAAAACCAAAAAGTGTCATCTTCCTCTTATTCGTATTATGTATCCAAATAAAATTATTTGCTAAAGGAAGGAAAATAAGAGGCATGCAATTTATATCGATTGGTAGTATAACATTTTATAATAATAATAAAATGAAATAAAAAATATCAAAAAAAAACCTTGAGAGAAATGAAAATACATACGTAATACTTTCATATAACACTTAATTCTCTTTAAACTAGATTACATAATAATGGAGAGATATTATTGACAGTCGAAAAGGACTTTTATGTGAATAAAAAAACTTTTTCCTTTACTGATATACTCTGTAAGATACTGAAAAGATGTCTTTTTGAAAGAAGAAACGAAAGAAAACACATAAAAATTTTACGTTTCAATAGAAAAAATAGTGTCTTTACTTCGTATAAGTGCCCTATGCTCGTTAAATTATCATTTAAAATTAGTCTTGATACTGCATTTTATGGTTTTAAATTGTAAGTTGCTTTCAACATTTTTATCTCTTATTTAAAAGTTCTTTTTTGTAAGTCAATTTTTAATTATCAGAGCAATTTAATCAGATAATGAGTTGAAATTATATACGTTACGAAAAACAATCCACCAGAAAGCTCCATTATTAAAATGAGTTTTGGTAGCTACTTGAAACAAATTCTTGATTCTCGAAAAATAATTCTGTTGTACTAAAAAATTTCCATGGACTAAAAAATTTCTGATGTACTAAAAAAATTTATTTGTACTAAAATGTTTCTGGTGTACTTGAAAAAATCTTTTGTACTAAAAAGTTTCTGATTTACTTGAAAAATTCGTTTGTACTAAAAAGTTTCTGAAATACTAAAAAATTCGTTTGTACTAAAAAATTCTTTTGTACTAAAAAGTTTCTGATTTACTTGAAAAATTCGTTTGTACTAAAAAGTTTCTGGTTTACTTGAAAAATTATTTTGTACTAAAAAGTTTCTGAAATACTAAAAAATTAGTTTGTACTAAAAAGTTTCTGGTGTACTAAAAAAATTCTTTTGTACTAAAAAATTTTAGATGTATTTGAAAAATTGTTTTGTACTAAAAAGTTTCTGGTTTACTTGAAAAAATATTTTGTACTAAAAAGTTTCTGGTGTACTTGAAAAAATCTTTTGTACTAAAAAGTTTCTGAAATACTAAAAAATTCCTTTGTACTAAAAAGTTTCTGGTATACTAAAAAATGTCTGGTGTACGAAAAAATTCTTTTGCACAAAAAAATTTTAGATGTACTTGAAAAACTCTTTTGTACTAAAAAGTTTCTGGTGTACTTGAAAAAATCTTTTGTACTAAAAAGTTTCTGAAATACTAAAAAATTCCTTTGTACTAAAAAGTTTCTGGTATACTAAAAAATGTCTGGTGTACGAAAAAATTCTTTTGCACAAAAAAATTTTAGATGTACTTGAAAAACTCTTTTGTACTAAAAAGTTTCTGGTGTACTTGAAAAAATCTTTTGTACTAAAAAGTTTCTGAAATACTAAAAAATTCATTTGTACTAAAAAGTTTCTGGTATACTAAAAAATGTCTGGAGTACGAAAAAATTCTTTTGCACTAAAAAATTTTAGATGTACTTGAAAAACTCTTTTGTACTAAAAAGTTTCTGGTGTACTTGAAAAAATCTTTTGTACTAAAAAGTTTCTAAAGCACTAAAAAATTCCTTTGTACTAAAAAGTTTCTGGTATACTAAAAAATGTCTGGTGTACGAAAAAATTCTTTTGCACTAAAAAATTTTAGATGTACTTGAAAAACTCTTTTGTACTAAAAAGTTTCTGGTGTACTTGAAAAAATCTTTTGTACTAAAAAGTTTCTGAAGCACTAAAAAATTTCTCTTGTACCATTTTTTTAATAAAATTTTAATGTTTTTTTAATTTCTGTAGGTAATTTTAAAACATAATAATTGCCAAACAGCTTTGAATTGAAATTGTTTTTTTACTTTGCCAGTTGCTTTTAAAATTCAAAAAAAATCAACCTGTTTAAAATTAATTTAAGGATTTACTTTCGAACCCCGTACAAATTTGAATGTATTGATAGATTTTTATGACGTCATTAAGATTAGAACACATTCACTTCAGAAACACATTTACTTCACATTTACACTTAGTTTCGTCTGAGCTTTGATGTGATATTTTTGTAGTAAATTTTTAAAGTGAGCATTTTATTGTAAATCAAATGAAATTGATTGTTTTTAATTATTAATTTTAAATTATTAAGATGTGTAACAACCAAAAAGAAATTATAAGCATCTAATTTATGTTAGAAAATTGTTAAAAGATTGAGGTGAGAAAAAGTGACTCTTCAAGTGTAATTTTCAAGTAATTAATTAAAATTGTATTTATTAGAATACTTAACAATACACATGCATATACGTCGTCTGTAGCAATTTGATGTTGCTCTCGTACTGTCACAAATGTAAGAAATGTGATTGAATTCATAGAGTGTAAATTAATATTATTTTTTGTTGTACATAGATCGTAGTTGTGTAAATGATAACGCACTCACCTCACTCTTGTGCAGATATTAATTCCGATTGTTTAGAGGTATTATTTTTAGTTTAATTTAAATAAGTTTGATACTGATTTTATGATTTTTATTAGGAATAAATATCGACCAAAACTCCATTAAAAAAATTAAATCAAACTTTAAAATCAAAATAATTCAATCAAAATTCAATGACTTACATGTTTTAATCCTGTTACAATTCACAGCAACCTTTGATCAAATTACACACTTACATAAATTCTGTAAAAACATCTTAAATAATGTCTAAAATAAATATTTCAAAAGTTTTTGTTGCTGTTGTTGTTTGATTATAAAATGAAACCCACCCCAAAATTCCTTTTAAGTAACATATAAGTAATGGTGTCAAACAAAACATCTTTATACACATCCTTTGAAATTATAAGGGTCACACACACGCATACAAAGAAAGGTTTATTGGACACCTTAATTCTGAATTAGGATGGATGATATCTTGAATCTCTTACAACAACAACAACTAAAATAAAAAAGAGAGATATAAAATGAATTTGAAATAAAAACAAGTGTATAATCCCTCCGCAAAAGAATAACTATTTGAAAAGAAGAAAAAGCTCCATAAAAGCGATAAAGGTGTAATGGGTTGGAAAAACAATGAACAAAGCTATAAAATAATTGTGCACATATATAGGTTACAAAACAGCACAAAAAAAAACGTAAATGTGTGGCAAAAACAAAAAAAGCGAACAGTTATAGCAAGAATAAACGGTAGATTGAATATTTAATATGATTGTGGATAAAAATCCTTGTAAAAAAACAAATAACATTGGATAAAATAATAAAAAAGGATCAAATGTCACTTAACCACAAAGAACATTTATTTGTGATGTTGTTTTGCTTTTTTTCTGTGCCTTCTAATCTGTTACAATTTCTTATATAATTGAATGCCTCTTACAAAAAAAAAAAAAATTGTATTGAATTGCAAACATTTAAACCTAAGTTGTAATGTGTAATAATAAAAAGGAATTGTATGTTGAAATTGCTTGTTTTATAGTTTTTTACAGTACTTGAATCAAAACTATTTTTGTTATGGTTTTTTTCTACTTCTTTTGAATCAATTTTCAATAAATATTAACAAAAGACAACATTTCAAAACGGAAAATGTTATCAAATTGGAAAAATTTTATTGAAAATTCCTGAATTTAAAAAAAAGAAAAACACACACAAAATTATTGTGCTTTATCCTTTTTTTTATCGTTAATCGTTCAAGTAATCCTTTGTTCATTTTATTGTCGTGACATTAATTTTTAACAGTCTTCCTTTTAATTGTTTGATTCGGAATTTTGTGTTACATGTGCAACAATTTATATGTCGGTTTTTCCACCGTCTCCCTCTTACTTTTTCACGTTAAAGTGTTTCCTGTTTGCTGTTTAATTGCACACAAGTATTTAATGATAACAAATGAGAAAATTCCAAATCTTTTTTCATTGAAGGATGACTTTGAATAGTAACGTATTTTACTACTCGCCTGCTTTAATTTTGGAATTGTGATAAAATTTCATTATTCATGGCCAACCTTGTTATGCACTTGCTTTTATAAATTACACTTGGTATTGTTTTATTTCTGAAACAAATTGTAATTGTGTATACTTTGATCATTAACGAGTGACATAAACCAGCGAACAATATACAAACAAGTACAGGGTGTTCAACAACGACAAACAAGATTCTCAATTTTTTTTTTCAAGTAATGTTGTGTTCAATTTTCTTTCTTTCTCCTTACATTGACTTTTCTTGGCTTTTTTACAATTTTTTTTTCGATACTTTGAAAGTCATGGCCTTCTTTATTTTTATATCACGTAAAACTCATGGGCTACTTAATTTTTTAGAATAATAATTTTAATAATTATAAAGTAATGTAGTTTTGATTTGTATGCAATGAAATGAAACGATTCTCATCCTCTTGACCATAATCATATTTAAATAAGTGTAGTTGCCTATGAAAATTAAATATGTTTGTTATTAAATACTGGAAATCTTCTACGGTAACATCAGGGGAAAAATCATTTTGAAAATTGCCACGGTTGATGTATAAAAATTCAAAATCACTAAATAAAATATTTTTTTTTTAATAATTTTTATATTTAAAATTAAATAAATTTACCTCTGACATTCATCATAAAAAATTTATATGTGTCTTCATACCCGTCACTATTTCTTGAACCCGGATTCTGCAAAATCAGGTTCATGCTAATGATCTTTTCTTGTGACGGTTAGTAGAGCGACGTGTGTATTTGTGTGAATTAAATTTTTATTTCATGTTTTTTTTAAATTGTACATACCTCTGTTGGCCATTTGCAAATTAAATCGCTTATTTAGCCTGACTCCTTTTAACCAACAATCTTTTTTGGCTTTAGCTTTTGTGCCGGTCAACAAATGTTAATGTTTTTAGCATATCATTTTTCTTATTGTTATGATCATTAAATGCTTCTCTAGTTCGAATTATTAAATTAGATGTTACTAATGGGGAAACGTATTCTTCGTATGAATTATGGTGTGCTGCGTCACATGTTCCAAAGGAACCTGAAGGTATGTGAACATTATTTATTCTTACTGCAGGTCTAGGCACTCCGGCATCTGGAAGGTTTAAATATACCTTATCTCCGCTAGCAGTTAGACTCGGTCCAATTCCATTTAGATATTCTAGGAATGGTTGCGGTACCCATAATTTATCGGCTCCAATTACTTCAAATGGATCTACCTCTGTTGTAAACCGGTGTTCAACGTTGTAGTATAAACTGCGCTTAATAATTGTGGCGTTTAATATTGTAGCTAAATAGTGTTGGAAAACACAATATGGAAGGGAACGTGTCAATGTAGTTTCATTTGTGCACATTAGTGTATGCATTTCTCTGACTAATATTGGAAAAGTCGCATATGTTAATGTTTTTAGCATATCATTTTTCTTATTGTTATTATCATTATTTATTTTTGCTTTAAAAATGTAGATCGGAATCTTCGAGGCCTTTGGAGCAAAATTAATTTTTACTTTAGTTGTAACTCTAAAGCTGTCTGTTGGTGTAATTAGCATCTGTAAATCCACCTAAATCCATTATGCTTCAATATTTGACCTCCCCTTATCGATGAAATTTCAAGATTCTTGAAAAGTACAGTTTTTAGAAAAATCTTGAAAAACGGCAACAAAACTGCGCTGTTTTTCAAGATTTATTTATGACATAATTCACTTGAAAAGTCTTCTAGCTGAATACACATTTCAAATGTAATTCTTGCCACTGTCCGGCCATATTTTAATATCAAATTATTAAAAAAAATGTATGTATGAAAATTTTTGAAAAAAATATATATTGAACGTATAATTTTGGTCGAAATGACTTGGAACCGTTTTCAATCTGTTCTTGTTTTTGTAAGTTTTTTTAATGGAATACACAGATATACAAAATACATCACTTGCTAGAACAAAGCTCAAACTATGAAAATTAGAAAATACACTAAAAATAAGCAGACACGTATTTCGGGGTTTGGCTGTTATACCCTATTTAAGCCTTTTAGAGCTAGGAGGCTCATTTTTACGTTTTTAGTCATAACTTTTTTATTTTTAAAGATACAAAAAAGAGGAGATACTCATTTCGATACAGCTTCATATCATCTAAAACTTCTAGAAGAAAAGAAAAATTCGTTTGATGGAAAAATTTTGGGAAAAATCGCAAAAACAAATGAAAAAATAAATAAATTTAATAAAAAATTTGTTATTTGAGAAAAAGCAAAATATAATGCATTTTCATTAGTTTTTTTTCAATTTTTCCCAAAATTTTTCCATCAAACAAATTTTTTTGTTCTTCTAGAAGTTTTAGATGATATGAAGCTGTATCGAAATGAGTATCTCCTCTTTTTTGTATCTTTAAAAATAAAAAAGTTATGACTAAAAACGTAAAAATGAGCCTCCTAGCTCTAAAAGGCTTAAATAGGGTATAACAGCCAAACCCCGAAATACGTGTCTGCTTATTTTTAGTGTATTTTCTAATTTTCATAGTTTGAGCTTTGTTCTAGCAAGTGATGTATTTTGTATAACTGTGATATCTGACCCTAGTATGTCCTACTTCCATCTGAATAATGCATGTTTCATTCTCCTTCTGATCTTTTTGGATGTGTTCAAGGAATTTTCAAATTTCAGAGTGTTTTGTTTTAGATATAATTCACATTTTTTTATAAAAATGATTATGGCACTCAAGCTCATAAGAAATAACTAGGTGATCCGTAGCTATCTGGAAGTGATTTTCTTTCTTCCAAGTCTCTTTTGACTGTCTTATTTCTTGAAACTATTTTCTTGTAGCTGACAAAATGCTGTGCTCAAAACAGACTGGGTTATCCTTCAGCATGAGTCTATCACAGCATTGAATAATCTGCTTAAGAAAAGTTTCAAAGCGTACTGCGGTTTTATTTTTACTTAAATTTTGACTTTGCATGTGGTTGTAACGGTTAAATATATGTCCAGATTCTTTTTTTGTTACTGGATGCTCAACATAAATATTTGCGAAGGCGGTGCTTGAAAAATACTTAAGACTCACTTAATGTTTCGTTAAAAGTTTTTGTTAAAATGTGAGTGAGAAAGTGAAATGATCACCCTGTACATTAATTTGTAAATACAATAGAGAGAGCTTGAAGTATAATTCTATGATACTCATAAAAGAAAAATATTGCTTTATTTTATTTGAACAGCATTGTTTGTTGTGAAAATTATTATGACAACTATAACTTTAATTATTTCAACGGATAAAATAAGTTTTATTTTTATTATTATTTTGTTTGTTCAATACACAAATTGAAATGAAAAAGAACCAAAATGTTCTGAGATAGTACTTTAAAATAAGACTAAATGAAATTAAATTTATTATGCCTAGAGTATTATTTGTGTAAATATTTGAAAATACTGAAGGAAATTATCTAATTAAATTTAAATACTTACAGTTTTGTATCATTCTCTTAATTTCAAAGTCAAAGCTGGTTTGATGCCTTTGAAAACATGGCCACCTACGATGAAATTCTTAAGTCAATCACCCTTCAATCAAATTTCATTTTACTCATTAAAATTGATATCCCAGCACGCACACATACACATTGTCCCTATTCATGTTATAATTGAAATTGATTAAATTGATATAAATTTTTATTTAACATGACATAATGAATAAATATTGCCTAACAAAATCAGATTAATTAGATGTCAATAAATTATTAACGCCATACATCTTTATTATATCGTTTCATGTATCACGTGTAATATCAAATTTTAATAACACACAATTACATTATATTGAAAATGACAAACACGTACTAATAGTTGACACCTTACAAGTCCTAATTTGATATGCATTGAATGTACCTTCACTCATGCTCTCTCTTTGAGTAATAATAAATAATCATAATAATAATTATCGATCCATTTATATACATATTTATTTGAGATTTTTGACAAGACGCCGTTGTTTACATTCTCTTTAAAAGTTATAACATGTCAATCAAAGGCATTAAAGTAATTCCATTTTTTTTTAATACATTTCAATGATTTATGCTTCATTGAACATGTCACTCATTCATAAAATATACTACAAAAAAATGAAATGAAAATTTTCTTTTCATATCTTTCTTAAAACTTGGGAACAAATAAGATGGAAAACGAAAAAATTTTAAAGTGTAATCATGCGACATACATTGAAGTGTGTGAAAAGTGGAACAAATGCAGTGAAAAAAAATTTATTGTAAAATTTGAATATTTTTTTTACTTGTATTTGAGCATACACACTTCATTAAACTTTATCTGGGGAGTTTTCATTTTGAACATTATCCAAATTGTTTTGATCATTAAAGGTGGCTTACATTGAAAAAAAAAAAGTATTTCAATATTTAGCTTTATTTTAAACAGATTTGTTTTTATGTTTTTTTTTTTAAATCAGGGCAATCTGGAATTTGATTCATTGAAAAAAAGTGATTACATACCTTATTTCTTCCTTATTTGACGTCTTATAGGTCCTTAAAATTCGGTTCTGTGGCTGTGGTGTCTCCTATGCTCCTTGAATCGATTGCAGCAATGTAGGTCTTTCGCTAGGAATTGCTCCCATATTAAATTTTCTTTCCAAGTGCATTGAAAATACGAACAATAACAAAAATGTTTTAAAAGAAATAGATAACAGAATTTAATATAATTTTTTTTTTTTAAATTTACTATCTATAAAATGTTATTTATTCATTCGGATACATTTCATTACATATATTTTCCATGTTTGTTGACTTTCAATACTTTTTAGTATTCTCTGCGGTTTATCAGACAAGTAGTAAACAATTTTTTAACATATAATCCAAGTTAAAAAAAAATGAATTGTGTCTGCCACCCAACAAAATTTATTTTCCAAAAGATATGCCATGTCTTTATGGAAAACTGATAACATTACAACAATGATGAGTTTATAATATGTGTCTTCTTCTTCGTATTCTGCTTTTTTTAATATTTGTGTATCTTTAATGCACCCACATAATAATGGATCATCAACTCTATCCTTGTTCTGCATAAACACACTTTTTCAATAATCTCATTATGATATTTTTTTTTCTGCCTATTTTTTGCAAAGTAAAATCAATTTCTTGCTCTTGTTACCTGTGTTCATTGATCGACTTGTATATAAGAAAAGGAAGGTTTTTGTTGAGGTTCAGTTATTTTTCGATCAACTTATTCTATTGTATAAAGAGAAATATTCTCTGTCGTTTATCTAAGTTTATGTCAAAAGATTTGAAAATCATTGCAGTAATAAAGTAGCAAAAGCATTTTTCAATGGAAGAAATATTATATTGTGCTTCTTCGATTTATAGTAAGGAATTTTAAAGACAAAATATTTTTGGGAAACTTAAGTCATGAAATCTATCGAATATGAGCATTTATGTTACATTTGGTTTGACATGTTCAAACATCGGCTTACAATTCACTTTGATAATCGCATTTTCCTTTAAATCCCATCAAATAATAAAGAGAGAGAAAAAAATGCAAGTTCACTTCATTCACGATAAAAATAATGTACATTTCTGAAGAGATATTTGTGACGTTGTGTCGCTTTCATCGATAAAAAGAAGGCTATGGACGATGTGTTTAAAAGAAAAAAATTATATATTTAAAATTACAAAATATTTTACTTTGATCCAGTTTACCTGTGTGTATTGTCGTCGATGCCAATGCTTTTTAAAGTAGAAAATACATATTTCAATGATTTTGCTTGCATAAACTAAATGTAAATTGTTTGATATTTCATAAAATGTCTTTTAGTATACATTTTGAGTAAAGCTTTGAAATTAAATGCGCTTTGTCTGTGTCTCTGAGTGAATTTCATTGTAAAATTGTTTTGATCCACTGTCTCAAAATTCATCTTTTACCATGGTTGAAAAATATTTCTCAAGACAATACCGTAAAAGAGAGGATTCGCTCAAAAACTTTTCAAAACTCCAAAAACTTTTCGAAACTCTTCAAAAACTTTTCAAAACTCTTCAAAAACTTTTTGAAATTCTTCAAAATCTTTTCAAAACTCTTAAAAAAGTTTTCGAAACTCTTCAAAAACTTTTTGAAATTCTTCAAAAACTTGTCGAAACTCTTCAAAAACTTTTCGAAACTCTTCAAAAACTTTTCGAAACTCTTCAAAAACTTTTCGAAACTCTTCAAAAACTTTTCGGTACTGCAAAAACTTTTTGAAATTGTTCAAAAACTAGTCGAAACTTTTCAAAACTCTTTGAGAGAAATAGAGAGAGAAAGAAATAGAATAGACAGAAAGAGATAGATTGCCGAAAAAAGAGAAGAATAGACATTCAAAGAGAGAGAGAGAGAGAGATTGACTGAAAGTTAAAGAGGCAACAAGAGAGAGTGAGAAAAAGACAGAGAAGCAAAGAGAGAGAAATTTACAATATAACTAGTGACAGCTTGATGCGAATGGAAAACCAGAGAGAGAGAGAGAAAGAGAGGACCCTAAACCAAAAATGAGACGAGTTATTCAAATTTCAATAACACCAAAATGCACTTTCATTCAAACATTCAAGTCAACATTCCTCCAAAAACCTAAATTTATTTCGATTTATTTATTTAAGAGTAAAGCAAACACATACCTCGTCTATAAATGTAAAGAAAAAGAAAAACAGGGTAAATCAATGTAAGCTCTCATAGAAAACGTCATACTAAAAGGTATTGAAGGGAAAATGATTGAGTTTGTAAATTAAATATGCATAGATTCGTATTTTCATTTTTATTTCATTTTACATTTTCATTTTGAAATTGAAATGAAAAAAAAACATTCAATCGTGATTTTACTTTAAATTTACAACAAAAAATACTGAAAAGGTAAACATTGTAATTGTGAAAAGGAAAAATCAATATTGGGTCATGTTACAACAAATGCCATTAAATAACGTCTAAAACCAGTTAATATCATATTTAATTTATGCATGATAACATATTATCAAGCTAATCTATGTATGAATATTTTTGCAATAAGATATTAATAATCATAATCATAATAATAAGAATTTCATACAAACACATTCAAATACACACACACACATGAATAAGCAAGCAAGCAAGCAAAGAAAATATAAATTTTAGTATATTCATGATCTCATAAAATCATTATTATTATAATTTGTATGTAAATGTCATTTTGATTATAATAATAAAAGAGATTACAATATCTATCTGTTACATGTTATGCCTAAATAACAAAAATAATTATATAGTCATCTCACAAACATCGTACTCTCATGCATACATTAAATATTAAAAATGAGCTTGTATTTATTGTAATTTTAGCTTTATTAGAGGAATTTTAATGAGCTTGATTCTAGGCAAATTTTATTAGAATGAAATCTGAACCGTTTTTTGTTATTATTATTATTTTTGATATTGGTTGATTATTGAATAGAAATTATTTGAGGTAGTTTTATGAAATTAAAAAATATGTTTTCAACGTTTTTGGTTGGATCACGTGTGGAAAGAGTTGAAAAACATATTTTGCATTTAGAAAAAAAATTTGCAGTATGATAAAGAATTAAATGAATGAATCGATTTGAAAAGAAAATCAAAAAAGAGCATCGAGGAATATTTTGGATCTAGTCTCAGTTTTTCTAAATTGAATCGGGCTCAAGTCAATCTAGGCATTATGAGTTAAACAAAAGTCTCTCAATATTACCCCCAATAAGTCATTACTGTAAGGTCTCATTTGAAATGCTATTGATAGACTTCATGGACTAAAATTATGTTCCTTGGTCAATTTAGCAGTGGCGAGACTTGACATTTTAGAAAATAGGTCAGCTTCACTTCAGTGGGTTTTCTGAAGAAACTTTACAAGATCAATTTTCTATGCTTTCATGCTCATGTGAGTTATCGACGAAGTTCTGTGTCTCTTGTCTTAAGGTAAGTTTTCGTTAGACAGAACAAGCAATGTGGTCTACTCAGCCTCTGTAAACAGGTTCTTGGGAGAAACATGACCTTTATATTTGACTCCTCTCTGATCTACTGACATCACTTTGAATAATGATTTTAATACCTTGGATTTTCTAAAACTGGCTGACGACGTGTCTAGTATCGATTCTTCTGACCATTCAGGTCTGGTTTCTTTTTGAGTACTTTGAAGTCTGGGCTATTAACCTGTAATAATGACGACTTTGAAGCCTTCTTAGGTCTTAGATCTGGTTTCTTTTTAAGTAACATGAAATCTGGGTTATTAACCTGTAATAATGACGATTTTGAGGCCTTCTTAGGTCTTAGATCTGGTTTTTTTGAGTACTTTGAGATCTGGGTTATTAACCTGTAATAATAACGATTTTGAAGCCTTCTTAGGTCTTAGATCTGGTTTTTTTTGTACTTTGAAATCTGGGCTATTTACCTGTAATAAAGACAATTTTGACGTCTCTTAACTCACCTGTTTACTGCTTCCTTCCGTTACATAATTCCAATGATATCTGAATTCTAATTTAGATTGCGTCAGGTTGATCTAACTTTAGTTTAACTTCTTCCATTCTTCTAATCTTCCATTTATTTCTGTTGTAGTAAAAAAAACCTAGAATAAAATAAACAAATTTCATTTAAATAGATATAAAAAATCAAATATAATGTTATAGAAAAAAAAATAGTATACTAATAAAAACCACCAGTCATCTTGTTTGCCCACATTTGATACACAGAAAAAGAATAAAACTTAAAGTTATGAGAGAATACAAGATTCACTGCTAAAATAACAAAAGTTTTATTTTTAGATGAAAATTCACATGTGTGAGTGTGTTCATGTGTGTGTATGTGAATAAGTTTATTTTGTTTAAATGAGAAAATATTATCTTAGTTTCTTTCATTTTATTTTCATCTGCCTTGTGTTCATTCATGATAAAAATATGTGCTTCATCCTATTAAAAGGAAAAAAACGAAAACAAATAGTAGAATAAAACTGAGCAATTTCGCCTCAATCCTATTTGGCATTATGATGAAGTAGCTTTATATCGATGTTCATATATTTTTTCTCTTATAATATTTATAGGATACTTTCAAATGGAATTCCTTACATTTCATTCAATTATGATTTCCAAAAAAAAATCAATTAAATTTAAAATAAAAGTGAAGCTAAATTTTAAGCACTTTGACATGATGCTCTGAACAAAAAAATGAAAAAATAATTTGAAAGGAAATTAAATAATAAACCTTAAATGAGATGAAATTGAAATTGAAATGAAAAATCAGGCTTCTTTGATTTTTTTTCATCTGACTTTTAATAGAGACGTCTTTTGTTTATTTTTCTTTTGGTATATTCATTCACTTTTCTACACGTTTTAGACAAAAGATTTATTCGTTTCCTTTTTGTATGTGTGTGTGTGTGTGTATCGTTGTGTGTGACTGTATATTTATTATTTTGTTTCATTTTTTTGTGATTTAATCTACAATAAAATAATAAGCAGTGTTATAAATTTCATTTTAAGTGACTGTCGCTTATTTTTCATTAAATAAATCTGTACTTAAACGTGTGTGTGCTTCTCTTTAAATGAAATAAATTTCTGGACGACGTAGAAAAGTAACGTTAAGACGAAATATATTATGATTCAGAAGATGAAGAAGAAGAAGAATTGTGGCACATATTTCCTGTTGAAAGGCTAAAATTTATTATCCGTTTTTTATTTTATTTTCATGATGAAATATTTGTAAAGGATTTTGTAGCACTCAGACGACTTAAAAACAAAATATGATGATGACTTACATGCAATTTTGTATAAGACGTTTATTATTATTATTTTTATTATGAAAATGTCTGGCTGTGACATAAATTATATTTTGAATCATAAAAAAGAAACAAATATGAACATTATTGTTCGGATTAAAATTTTTAGACGTACTTTCAGTTCATCATCATATTTCATTGTACTTTTAAATCATTTTAAATGCTTCTTCACTTTTTTTTTACTCTCTTCCTTTAATTATAATTTAAATAAATTGAAACATCACTAAGCGCATTGAACCATAAAAGTGAAAAGTTTATTAAATTTTAAAATTGAAATGAATAAAACCCAAAAATCATATCGTTATGAAAATTTTTTCCACAAAGTCTCTAATTGGCTTCACATCAACGTATCGTATTATATAATTTTTAATTAAAAAGTTTTATTTCATATAAATTTTTATTTTTTTTTTTAAATATGGATCATGATGATGATATTTATATGGTTTTTTTGTGTAATATAAATGATGATTATAAATGAATATAAGTTTTAATTTTATTTTTCATGTTACAACAGTTTGAGTAGTTTTTTTCCCTCCTTTTTATTTTCGATTCAGGGAAACTTTATTAATTTCAATTTTTTTTATATGAACTTATGTTTTTTTATCATATGTAATAAAATGTTGGATTTTAAAAAATGTTTATTTTAATTAAATGACTCAATGATAAATGGTAAAAATAAATGTTAATTTTATGTTGTTAAGTGTGTGTTCAAAGGAAAGTGAAGTCGTTAAAGTGACAATTATAGAACTACTTTCAACTACTTTCATGGTCTGTTACGTTGAATTTTTTCGTTGAAGTATTTTTGCATGGATAAAAAAGTATTTGAAGGGTCTTCAGATTAATTTTAGCTTCAGATTTGACAAAATGGTTCTTGAAGGGTCTTTAAAGTCATTTTAGCTTGAGATATTGAAAAAATGTACTTGACGAGTCTTGACAGCTTCAGAAATTGACCAAAATGTACTTGACGAGTCTTGACAGCTTCAGATGTTGACCAAAATGTACTTGACGAGTCTTGACAGCTTCAGATATTGACCAAAATGTACTTGACGAGTCTTGACAGCTTCAGATATTGACCAAAATGTACTTGACGAGTCTTGACAGCTTCAGATATTGACCAAAATGTACTTGACGAGTCTTGACAGCTTCAGATATTGACCAAAATGTACTTGACGAGTCTTGACAGCTTC
>LN483457.1:328367-345721 GCA_900002565.1 Culicoides sonorensis | reverse complement strand
TATATAATTTTTAATTAAAAAGTTTTATTTCATATAAATTTTTATTTTTTTTTTTAAATATGGATCATGATGATGATATTTATATGGTTTTTTTGTGTAATATAAATGATGATTATAAATGAATATAAGTTTTAATTTTATTTTTCATGTTACAACAGTTTGAGTAGTTTTTTTCCCTCCTTTTTATTTTCGATTCAGGGAAACTTTATTAATTTCAATTTTTTTTATATGAACTTATGTTTTTTTATCATATGTAATAAAATGTTGGATTTTAAAAAATGTTTATTTTAATTAAATGACTCAATGATAAATGGTAAAAATAAATGTTAATTTTATGTTGTTAAGTGTGTGTTCAAAGGAAAGTGAAGTCGTTAAAGTGACAATTATAGAACTACTTTCAACTACTTTCATGGTCTGTTACGTTGAATTTTTTCGTTGAAGTATTTTTGCATGGATAAAAAAGTATTTGAAGGGTCTTCAGATTAATTTTAGCTTCAGATTTGACAAAATGGTTCTTGAAGGGTCTTTAAAGTCATTTTAGCTTGAGATATTGAAAAAATGTACTTGACGAGTCTTGACAGCTTCAGAAATTGACCAAAACTTACTTGACGAGTCTTGACAGCTTTAGAAATGGACCAAAACTTACTTGACGAGTCTTGACAGCTTTAGAAATGGACCAAAACTTACTTGACGAGTCTTGACAGCTTTAGAAATGGGCCAAAACTTACTTGACGAGTCTTGACAGCTTCAAATATTGATCAAAATGTACTTGACGAGTCTTCACAGCTTCAGATATTGACCAAAAAGTACTTGACGAGTCTTTACAGCTTCAGATATTGACCAAAATGTACTTGACGAGTCTTGACAGCTTCAGAAATGGACCAAAACTTACTTGACGAGTCTTGACAGCTTCAGAAATGGACCAAAACTTACTTGACGAGTCTTGACAGCTTCAGATGTTGACCAAAATGTACTTGACGAGTCTTGACAGCTTCAGATATTGACCAAAATGTACTTGACGAGTCTTGACAGCTTCAGATATTGACCAAAATGTACTTGACGAGTCTTGACAGCTTCAGAAATTGACCAAAACTTACTTGACGAGTCTTGACAGCTTCAGAAATTGACCAAAACTTACTTGACGAGTCTTGACAGCTTCAGAAATGGACCAAAACTTACTTGACGAGTCTTGACAGCTTTAGAAATGGACCAAAACTTACTTGACGAGTCTTGACAGCTTCAGAAATTGACCAAAACTTACTTGACGAGTCTTGACAGCTTCAGAAATTGACCAAAACTTACTTGACGAGTCTTGACAGCTTCAGAAATGGACCAAAACTTACTTGACGAGTCTTGACAGCTTTAGAAATGGACCAAAACTTACTTGACGAGTCTTGACAGCTTCCTATATTGATCAAAATCTACTTGAAGGGTCTTTACAGTTGTTTTAGCTTCAGATATTGACCAAAATGAACTTGACGAGTCTTGATAGCTTCAGATATTGACCAAAATGTACTTGAAGGGTCTTTAAAGTCATTTTAGCTTGAGATATTGAAAAAATGTACTTGACGAGTCTTGACAGCTTCAGATATTGACCAAAATGTACTTGACGAGTCTTGACAGCTTCAGATATTGACCAAAATGTACTTGACGAGTCTTGACAGCTTCCTATATTGATCAAAATCTACTTGAAGGGTCTTTACAGTTGTTTTAGCTTCAGATATTGACCAAAATGAACTTGACGAGTCTTGATAGCTTCAGATATTGACCAAAATGTACTTGACGAGTCTTGACAGCTTCCGATATTGATCAAAATCTATTTGAAGGGTCTTTACAGTTGTTTTAGCTTCAGATATTGACCAAAATGAACTTGACGAGTCTTGATAGCTTCAGATATTAACCAAAATGTACTTGACGAGTCTTGACAGCTTCCTATATTGATCAAAATCTACTTGAAGGGTCTTTACAGTTGTTTTAGCTTCAGATATTGACCAAAATGAACTTGACGAGTCTTGATAGCTTCAGATATTGACCAAAATGTACTTGACGAGTCTTGACAGCTTCCGATATTGATCAAAATCTACTTGAAGGGTCTTTACAGTTCTTTTAGATTCAGATATTGACCAAAGTGTACTTGACGAGTCTTGACAGCTTCCTATATTGATCAAAATCTACTTGAAGGGTCTTTACAGTTGTTTTAGCTTCAGATATTGACCAAAATGAACTTGACGAGTCTTGACAGCTTCAGATATTGACCAAAATGTACTTGACGAGTCTTGACAGCTTCAGATATTGACCAAAATGTACTTGAAGGGTCTTCAAAGTCATTTTAGATTCAGGTATTGACCAAAATGTACTTGACGAGGTTGACAGCTTCAGATATTGACCAAAATGTACTTGACGAGTCTTGACAGCTTCAGATATGGACCAAAAAGTACTTGACGAGTCTTGACAGCTTCAGATATTGACATATTCACTTTTTTAATCCTAAAAATAAAAAAAAAAATTTAAAAATTCAATCAAAATACTCTTTTTCTTTCTTTCATTGTTATTCTCAAATCCATGATTAAATCGAGATTGAGAGCAAGGAGAAAAAAAAGAATTGAAATATTTAACACATTTGTCGAAGATTAATATTTATTTGTCATAAATATGTTTTGATCAAACAACAAATATGTTTCTCTTTATTTGTTTTCTTTTTATCATTTATTTTATTTTTCATCATAACTGGATCTTTTCATGAAAAAATACACATAAATGTATGGAAAATACAACTTTTATCATAAATCACATATTTTTTCTTATTGTTTGTGGATATTAATAATAAAAAAAAATATGAAAATAAAATAAAAACACACTGTCTGCACAATAGATGAGATAAAAAATTATTTTTCATGTCATACTTTTACTTGAATAGAAGAAACACGACAAAAAAAAATAAAAATAATGAAATGAAGAAAAAAAAATGTATTATCAGGTCATGTCACCTTTTGTTGATTTCTTGTACTTAAAAAATATTTTTTTTGTCATTGTCATTCAAAAAATGAAAAAAAATGAAAAAATAATAATAATAATAACAAGGATTGCAAGGAGACGAAGAAAAAAAATCAGATGTTGGATAAGAAAATAAATGTTAAACAATGAATGAAATTGCAAAATGTTTGATAAGACACGAGAGGATGAGGGACGTTTTTTTGCATCATCTCCTATTATATAAAATCATAAAAATAAGTAAAAAATGGACAAAATTTGATACAAAGATCGTACATGTAACTTTTTTTTTCTATTCAAAGTGCAAAATAATAGTTTTTCAGTTTAAATTGGGAAAAGATGATGCTTGTCTATGATACATTTTTGTTAAATTTAATGCAAGATACACAGAAATTTTCTTCTAGATGTAAACGTGATATAAATAATAATATCAAATAGATTTTCAAGTCATGATATTGCTGCATCTGGTTTTCGTATCATACTAAAAATTTACATTTTATGCCTAAACAAAGTTTTTACTGCTGCTGCTGCTACAACTCGCAAACATGCATGAAATGGAATTTCATTTCTTTTTTTTTGTATGTGTAAATGTTTTTACAGGTCAAAGTAAAATGTACTTTCTCCCCATTTACTCTTATATTATCGCATGAATAACTCTGATTTGTGTGACATGTTCTCAAAAGTAAAAAAAAAAATCATGCTATAAAAAAATCTTACAATTTATTGGAGATAAAGTTTCGTATGCCATAAAATAAAGTGAATTTTGATGTTTATGCGTGAAAAGTGTGTAATGCTGTTACTATTTTTTTTATGTTAAACGTGTCAACATTTTTTTTTTACTTTACTTTTTGCAACATCTGTCACTTTTGGTGTGTGTGTGTGTGTGCTTTAAAATGGTTAAATGGAAATTACTTCGTTTTTTTCTTCTTGTAACATAAGAAATTTTGTGGCTATTCTGGATTTTATGTTTACTTTTTTTATTTTTATTTGAAGTAGTGTGTAGGCACAAATGTGGTTTTATAAGATTTAAAAGTCAAATGAAAGGTCACATCTTTTACTCATAAAAACAAGAAAAGTGGATTTTTTTGTGTGAAAATCTTGAAAGTCAAAATCTAATACGCTTAAATTATTGTAGGTGGAACAAAATCACAATTTTTGTATGTAACCGTGAAGTTTTTGATTTTTGTTAGCTTTCGATAAGTTTTTGTAGAGTTTCGATAAATTTTGTTAGCTTTCGATAAGTTTTTGTAGAGTTTTGACAAATTTTTGTAAAACTTCGATACGTTTTTGTAGAGTTTCGCTGATTTTTGTTAGCTTTCGATTAGTTTTTGTAGAGTTTCGATAAATTTTGTTAGCTTTCGATGATTTTTTGTAGAGTTTCGATAAATTTTGTTAGCTTTCGAATCGTTTTTGAAGAGTTTTGACAAGTTTTTGTAAAATTTCGAAACGTTTTTGTAGAGTTTCGCTGATTTTTGTTAGCTTTCGATTAGTTTTTGTAGAGTTTCAATAAATTTTGTTAGCTTTCGAAACGTGTTTGTAGAGTTTCGATAAGTTTTGTTAGCTTTCGATGATTTTTTGTAGAGTTTCGATAAATTTTGTTAGCTTTCGATACGTTTTTGTAGAGTTTCGACAAGTTTTTGTAAAATTTCGATACGTTTTTGTAGAGTTTCGATAAGTTTTGTTAGCTTTCGATGATTTTTTGTAGAGTTTCGATAAATTTTGTTAGCTTTCGATGATTTTTTATAGAGTTTCGATAAATTTTGTTAGCTTTCGAAACGTTTTTGAAGAGTTTTGACAAGTTTTTGTAAAATTTCGATACGTTTTTGTAGAGTTTCGCTGATTTTTGTTAGCTTTCGATGAGTTTTTGTATAGTTTCGATAAGTTTAGTCAGCTTTTGAAACGTTTTTTAGAGTTTTGACAAGTTTTTGTAAAATTTCGATACGTTTTTGTAGAGTTTTGACAAGTTTTTGTAAAATTTCGATACGTTTTTGTAGAGTTTCGCTGATTTTTGTAAAATTTCGATACGTTTTTGTAGAGTTTCGTTGAATTTTGCTGGCTTTCGAAACGTTTTTGTAGAGTTTCGTTGAATTTTGCTGGCTTTCGAAACGTTTTTGTAGAGTTTCGTTGAGTTTTGCTAGCTTTCGATAAATTTTTGTAGAGTTTCATTGAATTCGTCAAATTTTCTTATTTAATTTTCAATTTTGATTTAATTTATTGTAAAAAATTAGCTCAAAATATCTACCTGATACAATAAAATGACGTAAAAAGATTCTCTTAACGAATATAAAAATAAAAAAAAATAATTTAAGTAAATATCAAATAAATAGAAAATCATAACATAAATATCGAAATTGAAACAAAATACAGATACTTGAATTGAATATTTAATGAATTTTTTATTATTAAATTTAGTTTCACGTGCTCATATTTCTCTCATTATGTGCCTTAGGTGAATTGTAACCATCGAGATGAATTTGTTTATTTAGTTCATTGAAATTCATTGGCAAATTTTTATGAAAGCAAATCAATGCTATGTAATTGAAATTCCTCAAATTCCTGGAATTTGGATAATTTTTAAGAGGGCAATTCTCTATTTTAAAGATTTTGAGAAGAGATTTTGAGCTCACTGTCGAAAGGTGACTTTTAAATGGTTATTTTTTAACTATGGCTAACATTTAGCTTAGTTATCAATTAAAAGATTCTTTCAAATTAAGATCCTTTGAAAGTTGTAATTCCATTTTTACATTCCATTGAATAATTTAAGTCAAACGACCCATAATCGTTAAATTTCAAATAATGAATTCCATGATTTTTTATCCTTATTTAAGTATGTTTTCGAAATTTTCTGGGATGCTTAACGAATCACACACACACACACACACACACATACACACACACAAAAGTTAGATAAATAAAATAAAAATAAATGTGGTGGAAATGTAGGTTAATTACTAAATAAAAATTATAGTCCAAAATCAAATGACATTTTATCTTCTTCTGAAGTTAATCAACTTCAAAAATTACAAGTTTTCGTAATGTGAACTCAAAAACGTTAAACAAGCGAAGAAAATTAAAATCTGAAACTTGTACAATTTGTAATTATTACTGTATCTTGTTAATAATTAGTGAAAATTTTTCTATTGATCAGAACAAAAATTGTACAAGTTTCAGATTTAAATTTTCTTCGCTTGTTTTACGTTTTTGAGTTCACATTACGAAAACTTGTAATTTTTGAAGTTGATTAACTTCAGAAGAAGATAAAATGTCATTTGATTTTGGACTATAATTTTTATTTATTATTTTTGAGTGTTGATTTTCTAACACTCAAAATCAAATACATAAAGCACTTTCCTTTAAGAAGTGAATGTGATGTGAATGAAAATTTTTTTTTGTGTTGTATGAGAAAAATTTTTCCTGTTTGATTTAGGTATGAGGTGTCTTCGGCAAAGTTGCTCAGAATGGTAAGGCAAAAATTTTGGCATAAAAAAAATTTTCCATTTTCTCGGAAAATTTTTGGAAAATCGAGTTTTTCATGGTCACCCTATTTTTTTGTATAGGCACGCTATTTTTTTTTATCCATAAACACTCCCAGGCTGAATACAAAGATAAGTCTAGAACATACATTGGGTCTCAGATGAACCGTTTGGACGCTACGCGGTCTGAAAGGAATTAGTAGCGCGAATACAATATAAAACTTGTAAAAATTAATAATAGAAATTTTCACAGCACTTAAAAAACTCTGAATATGAACAAATATTTATTTTTTGTGAAAATATAAAAATGGTAACTTCTGTTATTTATACTGAGATGGATGGATTATGAGTGAGATAATTAGTGTACGTATGGAAAATTAAATTCACAAAAACTTTTTAAGTACCTTTAAATTCTTTCATAAAAAGGATTAAACTTCATGCTCCACTGAGTTATCTTATTTCATTTTAAAGGTAAAAATGTATTTATAATTTGATTAAAATTATGTTCATAAGGTGAGAGGCAAAATATGGCATGGAACGAAAAAACTTTATATATTTTTGATGTTCATTGAAGATGTTTTGAGAGTACGAAAAAGTTTTTATTTAAAATTTGTCTTGCATATTATTTTGTATCTCATTTTTTCATGATTTAAAGGAAAATTTAAAGAATTTTCATGGAAATTTCATTTAATTGAGCAATTTTTTCTCAAACTCATTCATAATTTATTTAAATTTCGTCAAATTTAAATTTTTCAATGAATTTCACTTGAAATGTCAAAATTTGGATTTAATTACTTGCCCTCATCAAATTACTCTACAAATTTTCCTCGTAAAACTCATTTTATTGGACATAAATTTCAAATTTTATTCCCTTTTAATGCAAATAACTTCATTTAAAATTTGACAATAAAATTTTCGGATACATAAAAATTTAATAAAAAATAAAAAAAAGACGATAACAATGAAATGAAATGAAAAAGAAGAAATTTGTGGCTCCATTTTTTCGTCCTCTTGAATTGTAATTTCGGCCAATAAAACAAAATTATTCAAAGAAATTGACAGTTTTTCTTTATAAAATTAAAATTAAATAAAAATTACAAGGAAAAAAAATAATTTTATAAAAAAATTAAATTTTGCTACATTTATTTATTATAATACTTTTATATTAGGTCACATTGACAAAAAATTACTAAGCAAAAACGTCGCCACAGCCTTTCTGAGACGTCCAGGACCCATAGTTTCTTCTGAAACTATGCCTTATTTTCGTTTAACGAGGTGCTCGCGTAAAAAAAATTAGGGTGTCCATATAAAAAATAGGGTTGCCATACAACTTTTAGTGAAAATTCAAAAAAATTCCACGAATTTTCCGGAAAATTCGGAAAAAAAATATATTTTCAGAATCCCCTCAACCTAAGCTACAACTTTGCCAAAGACACCAAAGACCTAACACGAACATGAAAAAAAATTTTTTTTTACATACAAATGAAATCTCTTAACAGAATATGAACACATCGACTTGAAATTTAGAATTGTTAAAAAAAATTAACATTTAATAAAACTAAAAAGTAAAAAATAAAAAAATATATAAAAAAATTCAAATGAAAACAAAGTTCTGACCATTATTTAGGAAGTTATTAACTTCTAAAATAAACTTTTATAAAAGGTAGGTGGCTAACTAAAAAGTGAAAAACAAGAAGCTTTCAAGTAAAATAAAGTATTTGAGATTAAACACAAATTTGTTAAAAGTTGAATTTTGGGTATTAACAGAAAACCAATTTTTTAAGAATATTCACCTTCAAAATTCAACTTTTAACAAATTTGTGTTTAATCTCAAATACTTTATTTTACTTGAAAGCTTCTTGTTTTTCACTTTTTAGTTAGCCACCTACCTTTTATAAAAGTTTATTTTAGAAGTTAATAACTTCCTAAATAATGGTCAGAACTTTGTTTTCATTTGAATTTTTTTATATATTTTTTTATTTTTTACTTTTTAGTTTTATTAAATGTTAATTTTTTTTAACAATTCTAAATTTCAAGTCGATGTGTTCATATTCTGTTAAGAGATTTCATTTGTATGTAAAAAAAAATTTTTTTTCATGTTCGTGTTAGGTCTTTGGTGTCTTTGGCAAAGTTGTAGCTTAGGTTGAGGGGATTCTGAAAATATATTTTTTTTCCGAATTTTCCGGAAAATTCGTGGAATTTTTTTGAATTTTCACTAAAAGTTGTATGGCAACCCTATTTTTTATTATTTTTATTGTAATCAGTTGAAATTTATTGGCATAAAAGTGCAGAGAAGGAAAAATAATGGAAAAAGCGCGTTTTTCATTGAAGATCATTAAAATATTGTAAAGTGCAGACGAAAAAGTTTTACTTTTATTACAAAATTATTGCATTTTATTTATTTTTTCTTTGCCTGATACTGAAAAAGAGCAAAATAATCGTTAGCAGCACTAGATAAAGTTATGTATTAAGATAATCTTTTAATAATTTGGTCTAATTTAGACAAACTTTTATTTAAACTTAAACTTGGAAGATTTAATTCCAAGAAAAATGGAAATTATCTGTTTTATTGAAATTCTTTTCAATTCAATGTAAAAATATTTAATTTTATTTTGATTGTTTTTTGCTATTTTCGTCCAAATTAATCATCAAGCTAATTTTTTTTTATTATTCATGTAAATTGAGCATTGAAATCAAGACATGTCCTGAGGATATTCTCTTTTTTCTTGACTCATAGCGAATTTCTTTGAAAAAAAAATACCTAATTAGAAAATGTATCATGTTACATGGAAAAATTTGACGTCTTATCACATTTCGATGACGGTAATTGAAAAAAATGCGCTTTAAGTGTCTGTCTGCAACTTGGCTGACTTTTCAAAATGAAGGAATTTGTAAAAATGGTCGAAGTTTCAAAATGAAGGAATTTGTAAAAGTGCCCGCTGTTTTCAAAATGGAGGAATTTGTAAAAATGACCGCTTTTTTCAAAATGGAGGAATTTGTAAAAAATGCCGCTTTTTTCAAAATGGAGGAATTTGTAAAAATGACCGCTTTTTTCAAAATGGAGGAATTTGTATAAGTGGCCGCTTTTTTCAAAATGGAGGAAATTGTAAAAATGGCCGCTTTTTTCAAAATGGAGGAAATTGTAAAAATGGCCGCTTTTTTCAAAATGGAGGAATTTGTAAAAAATGCCGCTTTTTTCAAAATGGAGGAATTTGTAAAAAATGCCGCTTTTTTCAAAATGGAGGAATTTGTAAAAATGGCCGCTTTTTTCAAAATGACCGCTGTTTTCAAAATGACCACTTTTTTCAAAATGGAGGAATTTGTAAAAATGACCACTTTTTTCAAAATGGCCGCTTTTTTCAAAATGAAGGAATATTGCGGTATTTCACGTAACCATGAAATTTTTCCAAAATGGACAAGAAAATTCTTAGTGAATGTCGAATTCAATCAATAAAAATGTGCTTATTAAAATCTTTCACGATCACATTTTTCATTTTTTTTTTGAAGATTATACATTGAATCAAAATTTTTCATGGAACTAGAAGAAAAAAAATGTCAGTTTAATTTTTAAAAGAGCCTTTCTTTTTAAATTGACACTAATTATTGTTCCTTATTGTCTTTTATCCCTCTTTTTTCCCCTTGTCTTTCAATTCATCCACTTTTTTTCTTTGTTAATTTTTTCATTATCATCATATTATACATTTAAAAAAATATTTTTTAATTCAAAAGACGTTTTTTTTCTTAATTAATTTTTGCTACTTTTGACTTGGATTTTTTTTTAATTTTAATACTTTGTATGACACCTAATTTCCAAATGAATGACCATTTTTACTGCATATCACGAGAATTTGAATTTAAAATTAATTTGACTTGTTCAACTTTTTCCTTTTAATGTTTAGAAAAAATTCAGTGAGAGAACGATTGAAAAAATGACTCATTTCACTTTTTTTTTCTTTATCTTGTTTCATGAGCGTCCTCTTGTAATGACATTAAATATCAAATTATGTCCCTAATTTTCAGACATAACAAAAATGATCCTTTTTTAGTTTCATTTAAAGTTAATGCGCTACAGTGATCACTTTAATCTCAATTTGGCAGTTCAGATCATTATTGTGGGACTTACTCGAATTAATTTGTAAAATTTATTTAAAAATTTCATCGAAATGCACTTTCATATGCCTTTAAAAGTGAGATTTTTTTAATTTTTTTTTATAATGTAATGAAAATTGCCACTTTTTTGTTACAAACAACACTCAATTGAGTGTAATACTCATATAAAAATGTTAAAGTGACAGTACAATTTTTTCACATCATTAGACATATTTACTTAATTTATCGTTTTGTACTCATCATCGCATCACATCATCAACTTTTATATTTATATAAAAAAAACATACCACACTTTTTTCCCTCGTCACTTATGTTTTTTTTCCCTGTTTCATCATCTTTCAACTTTAATGTTGAAAATATTTTGTTTTTTTTCTTTTTATCAAAACAAGTTTTTTCTCGCATTTCAATAAAAAAACATTATTTTAAATTCCTTAACGAAGTTTTTGCGTGATTAAATCTCATTTAAATTTCAGCATTGATTCCCGTCTTATCTTAACCTGGTCAGATCATGCACGTGTCATTTGATATTGAGATTCATTCATAATTGAAATACAAAATAAAAAAAAATATAAAAAAATCATAAAAAGTGCGCCTTGTCTTCAGGAAGTTATTAACTTCTAAAATAAACTTTTATGAGGAGTGGATGGCTAACTAAAAAGTAAAAAACAAGAAGTTTTCAAGCAAAATAAAATATTTGTGATAACAGCTTCACAAAGTTTTTAAAAGTTGAATTTTTTTTGAGTCTGATTTTGCGATTTGAGAAAACCCTAAGACCAAACAGTGTTGCAAATATTTCCTGTTAATACTCAAAATTCAACTTTTAAAAACTTTGTGAAGCTGTTATCACAAATATTTTATTTTGCTTGAAAACTTCTTGTTTTTTACTTTTTAGTTAGCCATCCACTCCTCATAAAAGTTTATTTTAGAAGTTAATAACTTCCTGAAGACAAGGCGCACTTTTTATGATTTTTTTATATTTTTTTTTATTTTTGACTTTTTAGTTTTATTTTTCGTAAAATTAACTGAATTAAGAACCTAACCAAACAACCTAAACAACTTAATAATTTTTGGAATACACTTTTCATTTATAGTCGATGTAACCACATTCTGTTAAGAGAATTCATGTGTATGGAAAAAAAAATTTTTTTCAAGTTCGTCCTAGGTCTTTGGTGTCTTCAGCAAAGTTGTAGCTTATTTTGAGAGGATTTTAGTGATATAATTTTTTTTTTGATTTTCCGGGAAATTTGTGGAAATTTTTTGATTTTTGTTGAAAAACCGGTATTTTGGACCAAAAGTTGTTCGGCAACTCTATTTTTTTATATGAAAATCAAAAATTCTAATGATTAGGCTACCTCGGCCGGTAAAATTAAGATATAGTTTCAGAAGAAACTAAGGGTCTGTGATGTCTCAGAAAGGCTGTAGCGACGTTTTTGTCCACTTACCTTTTTAGGAAGTGACTAAATATAAAAGTATTATAAAAAGTATTATAATAAGAGAATTCATGTGTATGGAAAAAAAAATTTTTTTCAAGTTCGTCCTAGGTCTTTGGTGTCTTCAGCAAAGTTGTAGCTTATTTTAAGAGGATTTTAGTGATATAATTTTTTTTTGATTTTCCGGGAAATTTGTGGAAATTTTTTGATTTTTGTTGAAAAACCGGTTCTTTGGACCAAAAGTTGTTCGGCAACTCTATTTTTTTATATGAAAATCAAAAATTCTAATGATGAGGCTACCTCGGCCGGTAAAATTAAGATATAGTTTCAGAAGAAACTAAGGGTCTGTGATGTCTCAGAAAGGCTGTAGCGACGTTTTTGTCCACTTACCTTTTTAGGAAGTGACTAAATATAAAAGTATTATAAAAATAAATACTTTAATTTAATTCCATTCCATATAAATTTTAACCATTTCAATTTTTTTTCATATATGACGATAAAATAAAAAAAATGTAACATAAAGACGAAAAAATTACTCGTAAAAATTCACGTAAACACATAAAATGAGTGATGTGATGAATGAATGAAAATCTTAAATTATATGGTGAACTTTAAAAGATGATGAAAAATAAAACGAAGAAAAAAAAATATCCACAAACCGGAAAAAAATACGGAAATTGCTCATGGTATTGCGTTTCAATACAAGCAACAAAAAAAAAAGAAACTTACATTGTAAGAGCCTGTCAAAAATGATGAAAAGAAAAATGACATGAATTTTCTTTGATACACATAATTTTTTTTTTTTGGAATGGAATTCGCTTTTAAACATAATTTGAGTTCATAATATTTATTTAAATAACCGAAAATATGTGGTTTTTCAAATTAACTCGTTAAAAGGAAATTGATTGAGTGATATAATGTTGCTCAATTAGCTGTGTACTGTTAAAGTGTTCTGGGTAAATTATTCGGTGTATTATTGATTAAATTGATGTATTTTAAATATTTTTGGGAAAAATAAGGAAAATCTTAAATTGAATTGATTTATGGACTTGCGTTTGGATGTCAAACTTCCTTTGAACGTCCATGGGAATGACTGTGGCGAGTATTGCCATCTTGTTATCATCATCATTCGGATCAGATCAGATCAGATTTCTAGGGCGGTCTCCACAAAAGAGAACCAGCACTTAGACCTTCAGACGGCTCCGTTGTGTATATTCATTTATCATCATATCTGATGAAGAAGGAACCAAATCTGATGAAACAACTAAAGTAAAGTAAGAAGTCCTTTAAACCTGGTTCAGTTCAGGAAAGTGACCACACCGTCTCAGCTAAGTAGAACAGATACCTTCACTTTTATGACGGAATCATGACTGGAAAAGTACTCACCCAGCGTGATACCACGCAATCTGGCATGCTTGGAACTCACACAAAGCAGATGTGCACCAATCTCTTCTAGTTTCATTTCATTTATTTGGCAACAACAGGCAAAGCCCTAGGCTAAAAAAATTTTTGACTACTTAATTCCATTCTTAAATTCTGATCTACTAATACTAAAATCAATTTTATCACAGGCTGAATTTAATTCCCTCATCACTGTACTCATGAATTGGTAAAAAGTGTAATTTCTCCTGCTAGCTTTGACTTCAACCAAACGGGGATGTCTTGTGGTCACAACTGAACAAAACAGGTTCAGAGTAGCATTTGCACATTGGATCTTTTTAGTCAAAATGACTGAGGTGATAGTCTAGAGTACAATGACCAGTGAACATACCAACTACAACTCTGAGCTCAGTACGGTTCAATCTGATTAGTTGTCTAGATAAACCGGAATCAGGTTCCTCGATAAAGAGGCGTATCTGCTTAAGAGTACACACCCGATTGGACGATAATTCCCGGAAAAGCCTTTCTAGCTCTCTTCTAAGAGCTCATGATCCATTTTAACTGAGTCTCCTTCCTTTTCTACTACGTCGAGAAACTTTTTCTAGTGTTTTTGGTTCTAAAGAAAGTTAGAAAATTGGACGAGATATCAAATTTACTTACCCTGAATTGTCTCTTTCCATGGATAGATCTCATATAGGTGTATTTTTTCCCTTTTATGTCAAAGCCCAAAGACAAATTGACTTCATTAAAGCATTTTTTTGCAAATTTACTGAAATAAATAATAAAATGTTAAATACATTAATATAAACATATTCCCTTGTTATCAATTTTACAATTTCTTCTCCTTTTCACACTTTATCAAGAAACCGCCTCTCATAACTGCAAGACAATGTTTCTCGCATTAAATGAGATTATGTTTTTGTGCGAACCCAGCTATTTTATATGATTGTAACTTTTTTTTATTTTATAATAACATTTCGTCATATTTCCTGCTGGTACAAACATCTAGTTGGCATGCTGTGTTCGAATTCTTCATATCACTGTGGTTTTTTCTACACTTCTTCATTTTATTAGTATTATTTGTAAAATGTAAAAAAAACCCTGAAAAGGAAAAAAACACACCTTTAGTGGCTGTATTATAAATATACAAATTTATTCATATTTATAACGGTTTGTTTGTCTATTTTACCGTTTCCTTTCCATGCCATAGATATTCATCTACTTCCAAGGATATTATTCCCTTTTTCATACTAAACAATATTTTATTAGCATCATCATCATACAATATTGTAAAATATGCACGGTTCAGTAAGCTCCAGACAACCTCATCGCATAAAAACACATTCATTCATTAAAGACACATAGAAAGAGGTTTAGTTAGGATACATAAAGATGATATACTCGTTATGTTGTGAATATAATTTTTTTGTATCATGTTTTCATTTTCACATTTTTTTGCACTCTCTTTCCTTTCTTCTTCTTAATATAGTTATTCCAACTGAGTGTTTCAAACATACACAAGCACACATTTTACATTGTAAAATAATGCCAAAAAACAAACGAGGATGTGTACAAATACATAAAACAATGAAGATAATATTTTTCATTGTATAAAATTATATGGAAGCACAACAAAACGGTACTATATTAAAATTCAGTTATTTTAAGATAAAGTTCGTGCGCATCAATTTCCACCCATTTATATTTACAATATCATAAAGAAATTGTCAAGTAAATATTTGAATCTATTTTTAACCCTATGCTGAATTGAATTTCATTTTCCCTTGAAATTTACAATTAAAATGATACATTTAAGGGTTAATTTAAGTAAATAAAGTGAAAATTGTAACACATAAAAACACCTTACACACACACACACACACAAACAAAAAATAATCTTATTAACATTAAAATTTAACAAGTACCATGAACTTTCTCGTTTTTATTCAATTACGTTCTATTATTCAGAGGTGTATAAACACACATTTTTTTTACTGTTACTTTACTTAACTTTTATCATGGATGCAGAACGAAACATATTTCTGTGTATGACATGGAAAAAGTTGAAAAAAGCAAAATTATTATGGTTTTGTTATTTAATGATGACGTGTGCATATATATTTATATTTTTTATTCATTATCACATAATAATTATGTGTTGCGTTTACTATGAGGCTCACACATATGAGAAAAAAGTTTTAATGAAACTCGAACAAAATGAAAACAAAATACTTTTAAATTAATAATTTACAAGAAAAACTAGTTTTTCTCTCTTTTGGGAAGATAATGAGAAGAAAATCTAATTAAAATATAAGGAAAATATGCACACATATTAAAATTCATGTTATGGTACTTTGTTAAAGTAAAATCATGCCTTAGAGTGATTATGGAAGATGGCGAAGATACAGCTTTGAACTGAAACAGGATTAGACTGCTCTGAGTTGAGCGCAGTATTATTCTGTGATGATCAATAGTTGTGTGCAGTAGTTGTTCAGGTATGGAGGTATCTTCCTCTTTATCAAGGAACTTGATTGCGGTTTATATAGACAACTGATCAGATTGAACTGTACTGAGCTCAGAGTTGTAGTTGGTATGTTCACTGGTAATTGTACTCTAGACTATCACCTCAGTCATTTGGACTCTAGATATCTTATGTGCAAATGCTGCTCTGAACAAGATGAAACTACTGCACATTTGCCTTGTGTATGTCCCAAAAATGCCAGATTGCGTTGTATCACACTGGGTGAGTACTTTTCCAGTCATGATTCCATTATTAAAGTGAAGGTGTCTGTCCTGTTTAGCTTTCTGAGAAGCTGTGGTCGTTTTCTTGAACTAAATCAGGTCTAGTGGACTTATTATTAGTGGACTTTTTTTAGTTCAGTTGATTCTCTAGATTTGGTTCCTTCTTCATCAGATATGATGATAAATGGATATCCACAATGAACCCGTTTGTAGATCTGAGTGCTGGTGCTCTTCTGTGGGGACCATTCTAGAAATCTGATCTGATCTGCGTTGATCCTTTTCTTTAGGATTTGTGAAAAGTTTAAAATGAAGCCTTCATTTGCATGAAGAAAAAAAAATCACAGTCCAAAATCTAATGAGCTGAAGTAAGTGAAGTTTATCAACTTCAAAAATTACAAGTTTTCGTAATGTGAACTCAAAAACGTAAAACAAGCGAAAAAATTAGAATCTGAAACTTGTACAATTATTGTTCTAATCAATAGCAACATTTTCCTTAATTTTTAACAAGACACTCATTATTACAAATTGTACAAGTTTCAGATTCTAATTTTTTCGCTTGTTTTACGTTTTTGAGTTCACATTACGAAAACTTGTAATTTTTGAAGTTGATAAACTTCACTTACTTCAGCTCATTAGATTTTGGACTGTGATTTTTATTTATTGTTTTTGAGTGTTGATTTATTTATGATTAACACTCAAAATCAAGCAATACATAAAGCACATTCCTTTAAGAGATGAATGTGATGTGAATGAAAATTTTATGTTGTTAGAAAAAAATTTTTCCTGTTCGTTTTAGACATAGGGTGTCTTAGGCAAAGTTGTTCATATTCATGAGAAGAAAATTTTGGCATAAAAATTTTCCATTTTCCCGGAAAATTTTGGAATTTTCCACCTGGTCACCCTATTTTTTTGTATGGGCACCCTATATTTTTTTGATCCATAAACACTCCCACGGTGAATACGAACATAAGTCTAGAACATATTTTTGGTCTCAGATGAACCGTTTGGGCCCTAGCCTCTGTCGAAAAAAAGGAGCGACTGCAATATAAAACTTGTAATAAGAGATGAATGTGATGTGAATGAAAATTTTATGTTGTTAGAAAAAAATTTTTCCTGTTCGTTTTAGACATAGGGTGTCTTAGGCAAAGTTGTTCATATTCATGAGAAGAAAATTTTGGCATAAAAATTTTCCATTTTCCCGGAAAATTTTGGAATTTTCCACCTGGTC
>LN483457.1:81846-328267 GCA_900002565.1 Culicoides sonorensis | reverse complement strand
CAAAAAGCATGCATGTGGATCAGATGCTTATGAAAGGCAATCATCATATTTTTCGGGTCATGTTATCTCAAAGTCGTAAAATGTTTTTAGATAGCAAGAAGAGGTTAAATAGAATATATTGATATCAGAGTTGTCTTTTTGACGCTTAAAAGCATATCTTACAAAAAAATATTAATAAAAATTACAAATAATTGTATATAAAAAAAAATCACAGTCCAAAATCTAATGAGCTGAAGTAAGTGAAGTTTATCAACATCAAAAATTACAAGTTTTCGTAATGTGAACTCAAAAACGTAAAACAAGCAAAAAAATTAGAATCTGAAACTTGTACAATTATTGTTCTAATCAATAGCAACATTTTCCTTAATTTTTAACAAGACACTCATTATTACAAATTGTACAAGTTTCAGATTCTAATTTTTTCGCTTGTTTTACGTTTTTGAGTTCACATTACGAAAACTTGTAATTTTTGAAGTTGATAAACTTCACTTACTTCAGCTCATTAGATTTTGGACTGTGATTTTTATTTATTGTTTTTGAGTGTTGATTTATTTATGATTAACACTCAAAATCAAGCAATACATAAAGCACATTCCTTTAAGAGATGAATGTGATGTGAATGAAAATTTTATGTTGTTAGAAAAAAATTTTTCCTGTTCGTTTTAGACATAGGGTGTCTTAGGCAAAGTTGTTCATATTCATGAGAAGAAAATTTTGGCATAAAAATTTTCCATTTTCCCGGAAAATTTTGGAATTTTCCACCTGGTCACCCTATTTTTTTGTATGGGCACCCTATATTTTTTTGATCCATAAACACTCCCACGGTGAATACGAACATAAGTCTAGAACATATTTTTGGTCTCAGATGAACCGTTTGGGCCCTAGCCTCTGTCGAAAAAAAGGAGCGACTGCAATATAAAACTTGTAATAATTAACCTGAAAATTCAAAATATTTTAAATTAAAGCATGAAATGTACTTACCCACTTCCTGTCAATCGTGCTCAACTAAACACGACCAATGCATCTTCAACTTATTTCGTTTCTTGTGCTGTATCGTCTTCCATGAATCCACTTTAAAATTTTCCATTGAGTTACCTTGGATCATTCAATATACTTCATCACATTGAAACAAAAAAAAACATGAGAAATAATTTCAAAGAGATAATTTAAAAAAAATAATAATAAAATAGAACGCAAAAAATGTACTTACAATCACTAAAAGAGATAAATAATATTACCTTAAAAATACTCCTTCTTATCCGTCCATAAATTCCATCAAAGTCCATCTGGATCCACTTGAAAGCTCAATCCCGAATTCAATTGAATTTATCTCAAAATTGTGCCTCTTTAAATTCCATCCAAAACGATTTCAAACCGAAATGTGCTTAAATTGACCGTTCACAGTAAAATTTCAATCGATTCCGTACTTTTTTTTCTATCATCAATATAAATTGATATAAAACAGAAAATAATAAAATATTTCTTTGTATAATTTGTTTATCACTTCTAGTATAGCAACAAGAGTTTTAAATTTTAACATAAAAAAACAAAATTTCTTACACAACACATAGGAAGACACTTATTAATATATTTTTTTTTATTATTATTTTATTATTTTTCCACTCATATTTCAATTTTTTTTGTAATTTTTTCCTATAATAACGATCTAAATAATAAAAAAAAATTATATTTACAAAAAATAATACAAAAAAATGAAGGAGGAAGATTTTTTTTGTATCGTATCGTAATTCACATAAAATGAAAATATAAACGAAGAAATAGAAGAAGGGCAAGAGGTTGATATGTAAATTGATTGTCAGTCACAAAGAAATATCTATATTAAAAACTTTTACTTTCATATTTTATTTCACATTTTCCATACACCAATTTTAAATGTACCAGATTTTTCATAATATTTTTTTTTTAACATTCCCTGTTTTTTTATTATTATTTTAATATTTATTTTCGTTTTTCTCTGAATAAAAATAAAAAAGAGAGAAGTAAAAAAAAAAGTTTATTCAAAATGATTTTTTAAGCTGCTTATTAATAATAATGATGATAGCTGGTGCGAAAGGAAGATATTCAAAAGATGTTTTATCATGCAAACTGCCCGTACTTGCACTACATTAATGCTCTTAGAGTTCTTTGTGAAAAAAGAGATTTAAAAGTTTCCTTAACTTAAAAATTTATGAAGTGTTTTGTTTTTGACCTAATAAAAGCCATTTCAAACAAAAAATTGTAAAGGCAAAAAAAAATAATTTAAATGTTAATGATAAAAGTTGTCAAATCCCCATTTCAACTCATTTAAATATAATATTAATAATAATTGTTTGACACATTTTCAAGTCAGACATCTGCGGACTCTGATTCATTTTATTGCATTGCATGTATTTAAAAATTTAAAATTTTTGCATGAAAATCCTTTAAAGATTATCATATTATAACTGTATTTTGCATTGCTGTAAGTTCTTATTTTTTACAATTATTTTTTACAACAATTCAGTGCTCAATGTCTATAAAAAAAAAGTTTTTTTTATCTTACTTTACCACTTAAACTGGAAACTAAAACGATTAAACAAGAACAAAATATAAAAATTAGTTTTATTTTAATATTAAATGAAGAAAACAACAATCATAAAGGATTATTATTTCTATGTGAATTTTAATATAAATGGAATACTTAAATGGGAAATGCAGCAAGAAATTTAATATTTTTTTAATATTAAAAGTTTTGAATCTTAACCCTATTTAAAGAGTGGTATTGAAATTGATGAGAAACTAACCGCCATAGATCTTTTTTCAATTTTGTGGTGAAAAAACTGTCAAAATATTGAAAAATGGACCATTAAAACTTATTTTTTAAGATTTGTGGTGAAAAAAGCTGTCAAATTAGTGAAAAACTCACCATCAGAAATCATGTTTTGACATTTGTGGTGAAAAATCAGTTAAATTATTGAAAAACTCACCATGAGAAAACATGTTTGACATTTGTGGTGAAAAAATCTGTCAAAATATTGAAAAAGTCACCATTAGAAATTTGTTTTGAGATTTGTGCTGAAAAAATCTGTCAAAATATTGAAAACCTCACCATCAGAATTCTTTTATGACATTTGTGGTGAAAAACCTGTCAAAATATTGAAAAACTCACCATCAAAAATCTGTTTTGACATTTGTGGTGAAAAACCTGTCAAATTATTGAAAAACTCACCATCAGAAATTATGTTTTGACATTTGTGGTGAAAAACATGTCAAAATATTAAAAAACTCATCACCAGAAATCATGTTTGACATTTGACGTGAAAAATCTGTCAAATTATTGAAAAACTGACCATTATAAGTTATTTTATAAGACTTTTGATGAAAAATCTGTCAAAATATTGAAAAACTCACCATCAGAAATTATGTTTTGACATTTGTGGTGAAAAACATGTCAAAATATTAAAAAACTCATCACCAGAAATCATGTTTGACATTTGACGTGAAAAATCTGTCAAATTATTGAAAAACTGACCATTATAAGTTATTTTATAAGACTTTTGATGAAAAACCTGTCAAAATATTGAAAAACTCACCACGAGAAATCATTTTTTGACATTTGTGGTGAAATTCAGCTTTTCAATTCAAATTTTTCTGTCAAATTCAGGTCACAATAAGTGAATATCTTTGAATTCCAGAAACCAATAACTTATGAGCCAAAAGCAAAATAATATCGCTTTGTAATAAAAAGTAAAGAATGAAATATGACACATCTTATAAGATAGTGAATGAATGAAAAATAAAAAGGATCAAAAAAAAAATATAGTAAATGTTTATTTAGGCAAAATTGTTTTGTGATATGATCTCTCAAACAATATCAAGGTTTTATGATGCAAGAAAACATACACAAAAAATATATAAATAAAGTGTTACATCTCAAGCAAACAGAGAATGTAAAAAAAGGAAAATATTTGAAAACAATTTTCTTCAAATTGGTATCTTGTCATATTTTAGATACATTTTTACATACATGATATACATACATGATATATAAGAAAAGGGTCTTCACATAAGTGAATTGATTGCAAATAGAAGTGACAAAATAGTCACCAAGATAATTATTTGAACCCAAGTGACATTACACGTACACATCTCTATTCATTTATGTGTCTGCGTTGGAATGTAATTCGATGTCAAACTAAATCAAAAAGACAAATACAATTGTAACGGTTCAGTGACTATTATGCTCAAGGGGACCTCAGATTTCTCCAATTTTTGAAGTGAAATGAAGAAAAGTGGCGTAAAATATTCAAGTAAATCGTTTTTTTGTACTCTTTTTATAGTAAATACTTTTTCTATCCTTTTAAATTATTCACATATCAAATTTTGTCATTTACATGCCTCATTTTATGAGATTATTGCAGGTCAAATATTTGAAGTAAATTTTCTTTGGGTTGAAATTGGGATTACATGGAAAAGGAAAATGGTCTACTTTGAAGTGGTTATTTTATGCTTGGGACTACTCATGATTGCACGAAATAAGAGCAAAATTTGGTTTTTAACCCTATTTGGATGAAAATTCATCATCACGATCATCTGGCTGAATTATGAATCATTTTGTTTAAAGTACAAAAGGCTTCCTTGAATTTTGTTTTTGTTTATCATTAGACAGTAGACAGTTTGGCATGATAAATCATCATAGATGACGATTACAATCATCTTGCTAAAATTAAAATAATCGTCAGATCTAAAAATAATTCATTATTGTAATCGATTAAAAACAATGTTGCAATTTTTGTCCCTAATCACAAACACCGGTAAATTTGTGATAATAAAATGTGATCGTCACCAATATACACGAAAACATTTCTACAGATACACAGACGGCCGGTGTGAGTCAAATTTCACAATCATTTTTTTTTCTCAAATCGACGAGAGAAGAAAGAAATTTCTCAATTAATAAGAGCAATTGTCATGATTCATTATCAAATTTTGGTATTTAAAGAATTTCTTATAGAATTAATTTAGTAGTATTTTCTAATCGATTGCCTTGACATCTTCTCATTGAACAAAAAAATGGCTGATTGGATTCCAGTTGTATCCCAAGTCAAATCTGCCGTACAAGCAATAGCAGGCGATCCTGAAGGGGCCCGAAGAACACAAGAAAACTTTTCACGACAATGTATTGGTGTTTCGCAAGTAAGATCAGCCGTTGAAGCGATACTGGGTGACGAGGAAGGCGCACGTCAAACTCAAATGGAATTTTTACGAAATACAGGTGAATTAGTTGACAGTGTACCAGTTGTTGGTCATATTAAAAGTGCGGTGCATGCTATTGCTGGCGACCAGGAAGGAGCAATGCGTTCAGCTATAAGTGCAACACGTGGCATGGGAGTTGCATTGGCTGGTGTTGCAGGAACTATCATGGGAGGACCTGTAGCTGGTGCAGGTGCAGCGGTTGGTGCCGGTGCTGCTATTGATACGGCATTCACACTTGGTACAAATTATAGATATCCTCAGGGAGTGTATGAAGCCGTGGCAAATGCTGAAAATAATGTGCCAGGTGCTGTGTTTGATGCAGTTTTTGTCCCAGTTGGAGACGCACTCATGCCAGGACCAGAAAATGTCGTCACAGGGAAAATTAAGCCATTAAAAAATTAAAAATACCTCGATGTTGTCACATTTCGTCTCTCTTCTTTACAAGTTATCATACTTTTGAAGTGTTCCAAGTTCAAAATTGGGATGTTCACAATTCATTGTAATTTTGATTATCATATGAGTCACTTTTGAGAGATCTCACAAGAGATCTCATATAAAAATTTTACTTGGAGGAAGGGGAAACCCCAAACTCTTAAATTTAATCACAATTTTGAGCACACACAACGTCAAATAAAAATAATCGTTTTTTAAACGTGTGTATCTTTTATTCATTTTTTATCGATTATTTATCTTTTATTATTTTTGATTGCATTTGTTTGGTTTGATTTCAAAAAATGTCAATTTGTTTTTATATTTTAGCACAAAAAAATAATAACAATAACACTTTTTTTTCTGTGTTCATACATGTTTTATTTTCATTTTTTATGTTCTGACTCTTATTTGTATCATCATCACGCGTGTAATCAGTACCAATAAGGATCACAGTTCAAAAATGTTCTCGATTTGCACATCACATTCACCACGCAACTGTTTTTTTTTTAATTCAACTCACGAATTCAACTGCTTTTTTCCCTCTCATAATATGTGAAGCCAAATCATATTCAGGCCATTTAGCAAAAATGGTTATTGTTAAGAAGTGCTCGCGGTACACATACTTTGAATTTGCATTTTTTTGAATTGAATTGAAATATAAATTGAAGCGTTCAATGTATTGAAAATAGATTTTTTTTCAGTTCCATTACCATAACCATTATATGTTAAAAGTTTTTTATTTATTTTTTGTTGAATTTTATCGCGTCATATTGACTCAAAGTGTATTTTTATTTGTGATGAACAATTTTTGGTTAAATTGATGGTACATTACAACAACAACAAAAAAAAATGAAAATGTGAATGCTAACAAACTACAATCAAAATAAAATAAAAAAAATTGATTGGAAAAACAAATATTTGTGATAATGTTAAAATAAAATTAACAGGAAAAAATAACATAATTTATGATACAATTTTAATAGCAATAAAAATTTCCTGTATGTCTATTAAAATTTATTTATTTGACAGGTACTGGCAATCAACTTTTATTAACATTTCTTATAAAATGTGTCGCATTGAAATATTTTCTTAGTTATAGGATACTATTTAAATAAATGACATTCAATTTACGGTATCAATTTTTATTAAATGAGGTCACGCCTTTTTGTCATTTTGGATTAAATTACCACAAGAAGCAATGGAAATTTTTCTCTACATGAAAAAAAAACAGCAAATGAAGCAAAACACTTTGAAAGTTCAGAAATGATGTCGATAAAATGTGTGTGTATAACAATGAATGAACACAGGGATAATTGTATTCATCAGAAATAATGAGGAGAAGTGGAAGATATACAATTTTTTTTTGTTATATTTTACGCCTCTAATTGATTTATTTATAGGAATTCATTTATTCGATGATTAGAATGAAGTGGAATGAAGGAAAAGTGCTTCAATTACGAAAAATAACGAAAAAATTGATGGTATAAGAAATTTATTTGGCTTGAAACTTGCAAAAAGGTGAGTAAAAGTGTGAAAATGAGTCTCTGAGAACTTCAGGAGTCGAAAAGTGCTGTAAATACTTCAAAAATAATGATTAGACGTGTTACAAAGCAAAACGCTCACAAATATTCAGCAGCTCTTAGCGAAATTCAGCATCCATAAATAGCGATTAAGTGTTAAAATGAGTAATCAAAGACATCAGGAGTTAAAAAATGTCTTATTGACTGCAAAAGAGTTACAAAGCAAAACGCTCACAAATATTCAGCAGCTCTCGACGAAATTCAGCATCCATAAAAAGCGATTAAGTGTCAATATGAGTAGCTAAGGACCTCAGAAGCTAAAAAGTGTCACATTGATTGCAAATGAGTTACAAAGCAAAACGCTTAAAAATATTCAGCAGCTCTCGGGAAATTTCAATTCAGCATCCATTAATGGCGATTAAGTGTCAAAATGAGTAATCAATGACCTTAGAAGCTTAAAAGTGTCTCAATGACTGCAAAAGAGTTACATAGCAAAACGCTCAAAAGTATTCAGCAGCTCTCAGCAAAATTCAGCCTCTATAAATAGCGATTAAGTGTCAATATGAGTAACTAAGGACTTCAGGCAAAACGCTCACAAGTATTCAGCAGCTCTCAGCGAAATTCAGCATCCATAAACAGCGATTAAGTGTCAATATGAGTAACTAAGGACTTCAGGCAAAACGCTCAAAAGTATTCAGCAGCTCTCAGCAAAATTCAGCCTCTATAAATAGCGATTAAGTGTCAAAATGAGTAATCAAAGACATCAGGAGTTAAAAAATGTCTTATTGACTGCAAAAGAGTTACAGAGCAAAACGCTCAAAAATATTCAGCAACTCTCAGCAAAATTCAGCATCCATAAAAAGCGATTAAGTGTCAAAATGAGTAGCTAAGGACCTCAGAAGCTAAAAATTGTTGATTGACTACAAAAGGCTTACAAAACAAAACGCTGACAAATATTTGCAGCGCTCAAGAAAATTCAGCATCCATAAACAGCGATTAAGTGTCAAAATAAGTAACTAAGGACCTTAGAAGTTAAAAAATGTCTCATTGACTGCTAAAGAGTTACAAAGCAAAACGTTCAAAAATATTCAGCAGCTCTCAGCAAAATTCAGCACGAAATACTCAAATTGACTAAAATTCATTGTAACACCATTAAATTAAAACAAAATCAACTGCTTTTACAAAAAAAAACCCTTAATTGAAGTAAAATCTGGTTACTGTCAAATTATCATGATGATGAAAAAGTCGATAACATTTTCTATATTTATCGACACAAAATCAAAAAATAAAGCTACAATATTGCTTTATCTGAATTGAAATATAAAAAAAGACAGCATATGGTTCTGACAATTAACGATCCGAAATAGGACATCTATTATACGAAAATAATAATAATAATAGTAGTAAGAACAAAAAAAATACGAAAGAAATTATACACAGCTCTAATGATAACATATCTCGGTTTTCCTTTTTTTTCTAATTATCTGGATTATTTTCGACATGCTCGCATATAAATACAGAGAAGAAGCCGTGTAACTTGATTTCACTCTGAAACACTGAATTATACAACAAAAAGCATGATGTTTAATGTATCAGAAGTTGTTTCATCTACCAACACATTGCATTTCATCCTCAAAACCGCCTACAATACAATTTATAGGTACCCAAAATTATGTGTGTGTTCCCCCTCAGATTTTCTATTTTCACTTAATGATTCCACGGATTTTTTTTTGCTGTCTGTTAAATCTTTCAATGTGATTAAGTGATATATGAATGCAAACGAAGTACAATGAAAAGGAGAGAGAGCAAAAAAAAGTGAGAATGGAATCAGCTATTAAATTTCTTTTTGCATGTTATTAATGAGGGAAAATGGGTACTTTATATGATGATGATGATTATTATTATTATTGTGGGATGGTTTATTTTGAGGTTGAAAATTATATTTATTATGTTCAATTAAGATAAGGAATTATAAAAATTTTAGTGAGAGGAAAAAACCCTGATTTTATTAAGAATTTAATGAATTTAATGCAATTTTTTGCTTTTATCTTATCTTTTTATATCTGTGAGGAAACACGTCAAATGATATTCCGATTCATTCAATACAAAATTTTATCTGATAAATTACTGTTGGCACGTTCTTTGAAATTTAATCTAATCTGAATTGAATTTGAATTTAAGTACCGCAAAATTTTGATTAATTTTCAAAAGTTATAAATTGACGGTTTCAATCAAAATATTGATTAATTTTAATTGTATCGCGTTTCAATCAAGTGACATCAAAAAAATCATCGAATGATGATTAAATTAAATTTAATACTTCTAGTTGCCATTACTGTCGTCGTGTGCGTTTCAGCTGAGGTCACAGTGAAATTGCATCATGGAGGCACAGTGTTAGGTGAAAAAAAGTCAATAAATTTACGTGAAAGTTACTTCTCATTCAAAGGCATTCCATACGCCTTGCCACCACTCAAGGAATTACGCTTCAAACCTCCTGTGCCACATCCCGGTTGGGACGGCACTCGAAACGCAACGTCGCATGGACCTGTCTGTGTCTCACCTGGATACATAATTTCAAGTGGTGCATTTCAGGGACAAGAAGACTGCTTGTATTTAAATGTGTACAGTCCGAATTTGACTCCCAATGAAAAGTTGCCTGTCATGTTTTGGATTCATGGTGGCAGTTTTACAGCGGGATCCGGAAATTCACTTATCTATGGACCTGAATGGCTGGTGAAACAAGATGTTGTTGTTGTGACGATTAATTATCGCCTAGGATTGCTGGGATTCTTTTCGACAGGTGATAGGAATGCACCTGGAAATTATGGGGCAAAGGATGTGGTTGAGGCATTGAAATGGGTTCAAAATAACATTGAATCATTCGGAGGTGATCGTAATAAAGTAACAGTTTTCGGTGAATCAGCTGGAAGTGCTCTCACACATTACTTGGTGTTATCTAAAATGTCAAGTGGATTATTTGCACAAGCAATTGCGCAATCTGGCACCGCACTATCACCATGGGCATTTCAAGATTATCCCAGAACAAAAGCATTTCAAGTAGCAAGGCAGCTGAATATCACGGCAACTACAACAGAAGAAATTGTAAAGCAATTAAGGGAATTCGATGATTTAGAAGCGATTTGTAATATAACACCTGGATTACTTACATTGGAATTACCTCGAGGTAACACAGCATTCACATTCGCACCAGTAGTTGAGACTGAAGACAGTGATGAACCCAGATTCTTGGTCGAACCTCCCTTGACCACCATCAAAAAGGGCACATTCAATGACGTACCATTCATTCTCGGTCAAAATAGTCAGGAAGCTTTGTACAGTGTCAGAGAAATCGACCTTTTCCCTGATACACTAGACAAGTACAATAACAACACGCAGTGGCTCCTTCCATACGAATGGCACATTGAACCAAATACTGATGCCGCTGACGATATCATTTACAATGTACTTGACATGTATTTCGGTGGTGGTCCAATTAAGAATAAAGTTGATTATGCAAACTTCAATACAGATCGACATTTCACTTATGGACTCGCAAAAACAGTTGAATTGCATTCGGCCAAACAAAAATCACCAGTTTATTATTACATTTTCTCATTTGATGGCGTCATGAATTATATCAAAAAAATATTTCTGGTCATTGGATATAATGGCGCCATGCATGCCGATGAATTGGGATATTTGTGGAAAATGATGCACGCACCTGCCCCCATTTTGCCAGGAAGTAAGTCAGACATTACGAGGTCACGCATGATACGAATGTGGACGGATTTTGCAAAGTATGGAAATCCAACACCGAAAATTGATGAACTTATTACAACTCAATGGTCGAATGTACAAGGACGACAAGAATATTTGGATATTGGAGAAAATTTGGTTGCTGGAAAGGAGCCATTCTATGAGAGAGTTGAAATGTGGAAACAATTAGATAGAAAATATAATTAAAGTTTTGTGAATGAAATAAACCACATTTTTTTTTTTTAATTGTATTGTTTAAAATGTCATATGAACCATAATCACAAAATTATTTTTCAAAATTTATTTCCACTTTATTCGTTGAGCATGCAAAATGTCCAAATAATTACACATCAAACGCATTGAAATTTTGACCTAACTAATGTTATGAACGACGTTATGAACTTATTTTGATCACATTTAAAGGTTTTTAAGACTTTGTTGAATTATTTCATGGTCCAAAACAGGCGCGGAGCTAGAAAAAAAATTATTGATGCAGGATGGTCGAAAATGATAGCCGTGAATTTGTATTTTTTTAAGCTTTAGGGGTTAAGCCCCCTCGTATCCCCCTAGAAGCCCCGTGTCTGGTCCAAGAGACAAATTCGATATTTTTCGTTTAAATTCTGGATTCAATTGACTTTTATTATCAAAATTCATGGATAATTTACTCTCATTGCCACCCAACAGATGGCGCTTTACATTCAATTAAAACGTTTTTAATGCATTTCGTAACAAAACAATTTCAAAATGGCAGTTTTTTTTTTGAAATTTTTCCAAAATGACTTCAAAATCCTTGAAATGCCACTTTAGAATCATCCCAAAATAAAAAAATTGAACAAAATTCATCAATAAGGTCGTCGATAATTTCAGTCTCCTTAAATAAAATAAAATAGTTTTGTAACCAATTATATTAAAAAATTTATTTAAAAATGTAGTGAACGATATCATATTATCATCATCATCTATTGCTATGAATTGCATATGAAAATTATTATTATTATTATCGTCGTCATATGAATATAATAAAAGTTTTATGTGATAAATTGGCTCTTGTAGAAATTTTCTATAAATATTTGATAAAATAAATAATTTTTGGTGCATGTTTAAATTTAATATATTTTTTGTTTTATTATTTATTTCATGTATGTGAACATTTTGAACAACATCAAATTATGTTAATTGTCATATCAAACATAATTGTTCATTTGGTTGCATAAAATAACTAATTAATGTTAGTTTTCTACTTGAATGGCTCAGGATAAAAGTTGTGTGGTTTTGAATAAATGATAGAATAAAGTTTGAGATAACTCATTTTTATTTTTTTGGAAAATGAATACAATTTTATGTTAGTTAAAACTCTGTTTATTAACATTTTGGATGAGGTTTGAAATTAAATGCGCTTTTGAGAGCAATTTGACTGTTTGTCTGTCTGTCTGTATCTTCAATTATATTCAGAAGACCTAAGAAAAGATCGACAGAAAATAAGAAGTTTAAGATCGGGATCAGAAAATAAGAAGTTTAAAAAGTGAGAGAGAGAGAGAGAGACAGAAATTTTTGTTAGCTCATGAAGAGCAAGTTATGATCTGAGAGAGAAATTGATAGAAAATGACGCAAATGAATATGAAAAGAAAATCCTGAAGGAATGAAAGTGAGAGAGAGAGTGAAAGAAAGAGAGAGAGACAGAGAAAAAAAGAACCCTTAAAAGCACTTTCCATAGAAAATGCATTGAAGTCAATGAGAAAATTTCAATTTCATTAAAAATTTCACTCAATTATTTATTGATGAATTATTTTTGCGTTACTGTAGCAATGCACCAATGATATTTATATTTATTAATATTAAAATAAAATACCGTAAAATAATGAATTTTTGAGTATTTCTCTTCCCAATAAACATATATCCTGTTGTTTTCATTTACCACTCAAATAAACAATTTATCGCGTAATGATAATAAAACAAGGACTTAACTGTAATAAATTTAAATAAATATAAAAAAAATACCACACAAATTTTTGCACAAATAAAACAAAACAACAATAAATTTCTACAACATTAAACATGTTATATATAAATGGAATAATCTGAATTTAATTCCATTTTTTATTTTTATTTTCATTTAAATCTGATAAAATTCATATGATTTTTTGAAAAAAATGTCTGAGAAGATCAACATTTAAGTGAAAAAATTTCTTAATTGATTAAATTTCAAAAATAACGGTCATTTTAAAAAAAACGGTCATTTCAAAATGACGGTCATTTTGAAATGGGCGATCCAAATACTGAAAACGGTCAAAATATTCAAAATTCGAATTTCATTGAATTTAAGGCTCCCTTTAAATTAGCATTGTATCGAAAGATTAATATTCAATTTGAAATCCTTTGACAATGAAATTAAAAGAACGTCATTTTTAGTGACATCTTGTGATTGAATTTTAAACTAACGGTTTTTTTTAATATGGAAATTAAATTAAATTTATTTCAATCATTTTTAAACCTAAGTTCATATTGTTACGAACACATGCTGGTTCTAAGTTTGGCCTAAGATCTTCAATTTTCATTTAAACGCTCCTTAAATTTCTATTTTAGCGACATCTAGTGACCATACCATGAAATTCCTATTAGATATGGTTAAAATTCCGATTTTGACATTTGTCAGAGTATTTTTCTAATCAGTAAAATTAATTTTTAATATCAGACAAAGATCGATGAAAAATTTCTCATTAAGATTGGCATTTAATTCCCTTTTTCATCCTTAAACGTCTTTAAACGTAAAACAGCTTCATTGAAATCCAATCCCACTAATCGTCATTGAAATTCCAATATTTTAATGTTATCTCAAACTTTCTTTTCAAAGATAAAATCCAAAAAACTTTTTATTATTATTTTAAAAATAAACACACAAAAAAAAACGTTATTTACTTCTCTCGAACATTGTCATTGAGGGATAGAAAATTCGACATTATAAAAGTAATCATGAAAATTAATTTTATTTGAACATTAGTCAATCCACCTTTTGCTGTGAACAATAATAATAATAAAATAAAATAAAATACTGTCGAACTGTAAAATAATAAGATTAAAAAGTAAAGTTAAGCAGTCAAGAGTAAATATCTCTTAAAATAAAAAGAAAAAATGAGAAGGAAGAAAGTAAAGCAAACAATGAAACACTCTCCATCCAATAATAATAATAATAATAATAAGAAAATCTATTAACAAAATTTGATTCTATAAATTTTGTCACAAAAAAAAGTAGGAAAATAAATCTATAAAGACATCATAAAATTAAAAGAAGAAAAGAAAAAAAAAGGAAAGATGTCCACAAATGACTTACTTGTGCTAAACCATTATTTAAAAAAATAAAAATAAAATTAAATTACGGAAGAACAACATTAAAGTAAATTAATTATGTTTTTCTTCGATACACTCAGATATTAGAAAATAATAATAAATTGAGACTAGACGGAGACGTATTAAAGAAGAATTATAAAAATTAAATTATTTAACTTTGGTGATTTTTTTTGCCGATAATGTATTTTTATTTCCATTTTCTTTTCTGGTTGTATTTTAAGTAGTTTTTCCAATTTCAAATAAGTACATAAATCATTTGTCAGATGTATTTACTCTGAATTTAATAATAATAAAATGAAAACCATGTTGCGATAAAGAGAGTAAATTTTAGGAAACTGTAAGGACGAAAATTTGATTGAAAGTGCATTTTTCAATGGAATTTCGATTTGTGGTCTTCAGCAAAGTTGAAGCTCTGAAAATAATTTTTTTAACTTTGATTCAAATCACTTTTGTCTAAAATTTTTATTAAAAAAATTTTTTAAAATCTTCTCAGCTTGAAAATTTTGTTCTCAAATATATGAGAGGTTGTGCTGAATGCTGCACTTTTGCCAAATACACTATATACTTTTTTGACAGATCTCATGAAAAGAAGAAACTATTGATAAGTCAAAATATTAAAGTCTATTCTTCATGGTTTAAGTGATCCTGCTTTACATTTAAATTGTCTTAATTTAATGATTCGAGAAAATTCCCCCTTCCCCTTCGCATCCCTTCCCCCATTCGACCATTATGATAAAAAGCGTATTTCGAATTGTCTGCGCCTCCAGCTTTTCTGATAAAGTGGATTTATTTTCAAGTTTTAAGATGAAAAACTTTTAAGCTACATTTGAAAGAAAAAAAAACATTCAATTTAGTTCAATTTGGCTAAATACACTATAAATTCATAACTTATTAAAATTCATAAAAGTCGACAGTTTTTTTCATCGTGATGGCTTCGAATCATTAATTTAACATTGTTTTCCTTTAAATTTCATCTCCTTGTACCTTTTAAGCATACTTGAAATATCTCATTTTGACAGAAATCCATTAAATTGATGTATGGCAACGTTGTTCAATTTTTTTGTACAGTAAATCTAAGATTTGTGCCAAATTTTCCAATGTCATGTTCGTTTTACAATTAAAAATGTTAAAATTAACAGAAAATTTTCAATTTAGAGGAATTTCTATGCATTTTACAGACAGATGAACAGAAAATCGTTCTCAAAAGCGTAATTTTCCATTAAATTCATTCTCTAGTCCTGAACTTATATAAAACTAAATTTTATTGTTAAGAAAATTATGTTTACAAGACAAAGTTATGCTGCAGTACAAGCTACGTAAATATAAAAAGAAAAAACTTAAAATGCATCTCTTACTTCCACAGAAATACTTTTAGATTTATAAATAAAATTGTAATAAAATTCAAGTTTCCAGTAAATTAGTTTTTATTAATGGCGTAATTTGGTTGTTCTTTTACCTGCAATTTTTTTTAATGAAATATTTTATTTTATATTTGATTGTCATTTCTTTTCCTCTTAATTCGTACTTTTCATATTGAAAATTACTTGAAAACATGTTTTTCATATCGAATTAAGTTTCATATTGGAGATAAAATTTATATATTTTTGTGGTAAAGTGCATTTTGTTTCCCCTCCTTTCATCTTCTTATTACATATCAAATAAATGAAAAAATAAGACCAGTTAACTTTCAAACTTATTGCAATTTATCTTGTAGTGGTTTTTCGAGAAATTTCTTCATCGTCGTATCTCGCTTCAATGTAAATGCTTTATAAAATACAAATATTTGAACTCTTTTCCTCTCTCTCACTTAATCTCTTGAAGTTTCCAAGGTTTTTTTCCTTCTTCTTAAATAACTACAAATATATTTCTCGTATTGTTGTTATTTAATAGTTTAGTTTAGTTTTCTTCTCTATTTGTCTTCCTTTTATTATAATGAAAAAAATATTTGTAATATTCCGTAAAACTAAAAGTAAAAAAAAACCGTATAATAATAAAATAAGAATAAAAATGATAACGAAATTTACAAACTTTTTTTTATTTTTTATTGTAGAATCAATTGCTTGTTCTCTCTACCTTTGGTTTAAATCCACTTTTTTTTCCTTTCCTCAATGTCTTTGAGGTAAAAATAGAAGAAAAGTTTAACTTGTTTCATAAAGCCTTGCAATAAAAAAAAGTAATACGAATAGATAGATGTTATTTAATGCTTTTAGAAGAAAATTGAGTTTTAAGAGTTTTTCTTCGTATTTTTTTTTATTTTTAACTTTTTTTTTTGTTTTAAATGAAATGAAAGTACACTGATATAGTTTTTTAGTAAGTAAGTAAGCAAGCACGAAAGGTTTAGATAAAAAATTGACATTTGATGCTTTTATGAAAAGTTCAGATACGTGTTTGTTTGAACTTTTCTTTTGATTTTATTCAATTAAGATTTTTTTTTCTCTCTGTGTAAATTGAAAAACAATCCTCAGTGCAAGGTGATACCCTAATTGATATGAGATGACACTAAAAGTGATGTTAGAGATCAGAATTTTATTTGAGATGGATTTTGTGTGAGTTAGTCAGTACCTCATCTGTTCGAATTGCAATAAAAATACTATAAAAAGTCACTTCCAGGTCATATGACATTACACGTGACGTGTCATGGTCATTTCATATGACATATCATGGTAAATGACCTACCATGACAACTGCCATTAAAAAAAACTTGTTTAAAAACCCATTTTTTGTGCTTTATCTTAGCAAAGTGCTCAATGTCATCGCATCTAATCAAATTCTATCCCAATTTTAACGTTAATGTCTGAATTTTATTCTGCTCGAATAGGGTCAGCAATTCATCGAAACAAAACAGGGTCCAAAAATAACGATATCCTTTCAAAATTTAATCTCAAATTCATTTTCAAGGAAATTTTTCATTGAATTTGCATTGAAGTGCAATTGCAATTCAACACTTAACGTTTAACAAAAAAAAAGAAATACATGGGAAGGAAGTAATTTCAATTACAAATCAAACTTTTGTGACCTACATTGTAAATTCATAAATTTAAATAACATTTTGCTTCTTCTTCTTCTTTTACACCTTTCGTATCATACCATGAAATTTTGTATCGTATCAAACTTAATTCATTCAAACACAAATTTTAAGAGAGAGAGAGATTTCAATTTAACTGGAATTTTCTAAACGTTTTCATTTTTCATAAAAAAATATACATTTTCTTCCATCAATATTTTAGTAGTAGTAGTAGTTAAAATATAAAATTTTTCATATATACCTTTAAATAGTATAAACATTTTTCTTTATAGATAAATAAAAAAAAATATAAATAAGGATTCACTAAATAAACAACATGCTAAATTGGTTTTTTATTGTAGGTATATACGGAGAAATGTCTGTGTATTTTATGTGTGTGTAAGAGTAAACATATAAGATGTATTTAAAAAAAAAAATGAAAATGTAGGAAGGATGCATCATGTTTTCAGGCAGTTAAATGTAGACTTTTAAATTGTATACATAAGTTTTTTTTAATGACTTTACATAGAAGAGTATTTTTTTATATATTTTTTTTTTATTAGAATGACAAATAAAATAAAATTGATATTTTTTTATGTATTCAAAAGTGTTTTCCGAGACAAATACTTTAAACGATGTTGACTTATTGGAGTAATTTATTCGTTGCTTTGACATAAAGAAACTTCCATAAAACCAAGTGACGTTTGAATATTTTTATTTTACTGTTTTAAATTTGAAATTGGAAGATTTTGACTTGAATTCATGGAAGAAAGTGCATTTATGGTTAAAAAAGGTATCAAGCTAAATTCAAATTAATGGAAGCGATCGTAGCGCCACCAATTTTAAACGTAGCGGTTTTAACATGTATATAAAAATTTAGTTCCAAAATTTGCCGTTCATTTCTCAGTTCACTTAAAAACTAAGTCGAGTTTGACAGATTCGGTTCAAATGACTTAGATTTTGAGGGTAGCTTCATTGAAGCTTCGTTTCAGGTCCTCAGTTACGCTCAATACGGATACTGAAAATAACCATCAGGGAATCTTAACTTTTGTTTTGTCTCGTATCGAGGCGCTGTCATCGTCAAGTCCAATCGCATTGTAGTCGTAAAATTTCTGTGAACCAAAATGGGTCCTTGAAGGTATGTCTTTCATCTACATAAAACTTAAATCTATATTAATCTATATAATGCAAATTATTTTTGATAATGCTCTACGTTATCGACTTATCCTAAAGACATCTACTTTTTGCTGCGTATCAAATAGTGGAGTATCTTGCTACGGTGCGGTAGTATCAAATTTTTCTGCTTCATACAGATTGGTACCAGCTTGTGATCAAGTTTCATGGTGTGTGTTCTGCTTTTTATCGCACTATATAATCCAATGCAAGAGAAAACAACAGTATATTGTACTGATGATTGTCCGCTCTGAGTATCGAACCCAAGCCATCCAGTTACAAAGCGAATGCTTTAACCACTGGACCAATGAAGCGGATTGCGGCCTTACTGGCGTTTCCGAAATTGCCCGTATGGCCAATCCACCACTAGATGGACGCATTTGCGAGCGAAGACACAAAGGAAGGGGAGGAAGGGGCTCAGTTCTTTTTATACTTAAATTTCAATAAAAAAAATGTAGCCTTTAAACCTTAAGGGGGAGCCCTTGAAAAGGTTTGGGGAATGTTTTAAAATTCCTCGAACAAGTCCTTTTACGGACGAAGGACTGAAGTGGCCCGAAAAGAGCAATTTCCTTCTCAATCTCTTTTAAATTCAAATACTTTGCAATTAAACGAGTTTTTTTTCTCTTAATTGATTGTTGTTTTTTTCTTCTCTTCATTGAAACAAAATACCGAGTACAATTTAAAGTGCTATCTAAACTTCAGTCAACAAAAAAAATTGTTGTAATTACTTTTTTTTTAATATAATATAAGTCATTTTTAATTATTTTCCTATTAAAATCCCATAAATGATACATCTCATTCTCAGAATGCTTTAAATGTACTTTATCATATTAATTGTTATTGTATTGTTATCGTAAAATTACAAAGATTAACTAAACGATTTAGGAATGATAAAGTTTATCACAAAAATTTCTATTCCATGGAAATGGAGATCGTTTCAAAGCATGGACACAATTTAAAATGACATTAATTTGTGTGTGTCTGTGTACGTGTGTGTGTGTAGGTGTATGCAATCTAAATTAAAAGAAAAAAAAATAACTTGTAAAAACAAATCACGTTTTCAGAGTTTATCGAACAAGAATTTCATTTCTTTTTTTTTATTTGTCATTTTTAAAATAAAAAAAAATAAAAGATTTATTTTATATGTTAGATAGGATTCTTTTGTAACGCATTTGTTTTCTTTTTCCATTTATACGTTTTTGCATGTATTACAAACATTTCTATTTGTTTACGTTTTATCGTTTATGTGATTTGTGTGTGTGTGTATTTTAGATATTTGGGATATTACCTCAACTACGCAAACAATTGATGTAACACATGCTAGTATTTTTGCTAAATCAATATCAGACAAACATTGGAATGGACTTTTTCGTTTAGATGAGAAGAAAAATATCAGAGATTTTATGCAATCAAAACAAATATGGTGACACTTGGAAAAGGAAATGAAAATTTATCTTATTTTTGTGCCATTAATTTGTTTTTTTTTGTCCTGTTCTTCATTCAGTTACATTGTCATTACATTGAAACCAGTAATCGATGTTTTAAAGGACTTTTAAATGAAAAGTACTCTGAAAATTATTTTAAAAGGTTTTTGTTTGATTGAAAATGTTAAAATAATTTTTAAAGTGAATTTTATTCAATTTTATGTCAAATACTAATGAATTTGTTTAATTTTTTCTTTACAGATATTAACAAAAAGTCTAACCAAAGATTCGATCCTGTTTTTTTTTAGTCAACAGTGATGGGTAAGTAAAATTTTGATTATATTAATTTTTGACAGATGACATTTATGAAGTTTGTTTTGGTGACACGCTTTACGCTTTAACTGTCAATTAAAGTCATTTTAACACTTTAACGGTCAATTAACGTCATTTATAAGCTTCGATGGTTGACATATGTCATTTTCATTTCAACTGTCAATAAATTTCATTTTTTAAACTTTACTGATTGACAGACGTCATTTTGTAAAACCTAACAATTGACATATGGCATTTTTTAACTTAAGCTGTCAATTAATGTCATTATTTGAATGTTAACTGTCAATAAATGTCATTTTTGAGCTTTGATGGTTGGCAGAGTTATTTTTTTTTGAGCTGTCAAATTTGACAGTTGTCATTTTTGCACCTTAACCATCAATAAATGTCATTGTTTGAATTACAACTGTCAATTGTTGTCATTTTAAGACTTTGACGGTTGACAGATTTGTTTTGTTGAGCTGTAAAAGTTGACAGATGTCATTTTTCTAAGTTTTTGTTGTTCTTAAAAGTAATTTGAAGCATAAGCTCACTTAATCTTAACTTTTCATTAAGAAAATAAGTTTTTTTAAACTGTAATATTTTCAATTTTTTTCCCTTTTTTATGCCAATTTAATGCTTAACAAAGTAATCAAAGTAAATCCTCTTTTTTAGTCTAATCTGACGTATTATTCACACACATTCACATTCATTTACATGACGTTATGATAATTTTACTTCAATTTTTTTTAAAAAGAAAAATACACTTTGAATTGAAAATCTCATTGAACTTTTAAATGTCAGAGTAATCAAATTTTTTCATATTACGTTTTTTTACATCAAAATAATGTTAATGTGTGTGTTGTTAAAATTAAATTCACATAAACGTTGTGTGTGTGTGTGTGTTTGTATATGTTTGACTAAACACATTTCCTTTGATGTTTTTCGTTTTTTGGTTACCTGATTTTTTGCTCTTTTATTAATGAAATTTACTTTTTTTTTTGTCGGAACGTAAGTCATGAATAAATTTGTTAAAATACAAAATAAAATGGAGAAAGTTAAAATGATTTTTTTTCGCTCTATACTGTGTGTGTGTGGGTGTGTGTGTGTGTGTGTGTGTGTGTGTTTGTGTGTGTGTGTTAATAAAGCAGAAATTTTAAATTTGATATGATACAAAAAAAAATTGTGATACATAGACAAAGTTGATTATCATCACACAAACTCTGATTTGTTGTTTATGATTATGCTGAATGTATGTTGAAAAAGTAAAAAATAAAAAAGATAAATTTCTCATAGGAAATTCTATATAAATGTTTACCTCTACTTACTCACGTAAGCCTTGAGGCAAAATAAATTGGGGATTAGGGGATTATTCAGTGTAATACGATGTGCATTAAAAATACTAATACCAACTTTTAGACACAGTTCAGTTTTGTTTCGAAGAATTGTGTTCATGATTTTAAATGCTGATATCATACAAAAAAGGATGTCATTAAAAAAAAGTACCAGCTTAGCACTCACAAACACAAAAAAATAACAAAATACATGTTTTCATGTTTAGTGGCCTTGTAAATACGTCGTTTAATAAAAAAAAAAATAGACAAATAACAGTGTCAAGTGAATGTTCAATGCTAACTTTATATTAAAAATAAGGGTTTTTATTTTTGTTGGATAATCTGCAAAATATTTTCAAACAGGGTAAAAGCAAAAAAAAAAATGTACTGGAAAATTATGATCCTTATTTTAAAAGGTTAACAAAAAACACATTATATATTGTTAAAGTTAAATGTATAAATAACCAGTAAAGCGTAAAAACAGTCTACCTTTTGTTGTTATAATTTAATATTAAAAAAAAAAAATTCAAGATATATGAGTTTTTTACATGAATATTTATTGTTTTGATCAAAGGTTTTTCAAGAACATTTTCATTGAAAAAAAAACAAAATGAGAGACCGTAAGATTCAAGTGATGTCAATAAGTGCATTTAAGAGCTTTTCTTTTTCTTTAGAGCTCTATAGTCAAGGTCACGTTAATCATAAGACTTGATTTAAAACGAATAAGGAAATTTTGAAATTTCATGTATTTGAATTTCGTCCTGTGTCTTCTTTAAAGGTCGTATCCAAAAATTTGTTGCTAAAATGGTTACTTTTTATAAGTTCCAAGTCCTGGTTCGTAAAAATTTAAATTTTTCATTTTGTTTTTAACTTAATTTTTTTTACTACTACCAAAAATTTGGTCTTATGCTAAAAGTAGGTCCGTTGGACTGAGTCTTTGTATTGATGAAATGAGCTCTAAGTAAAATTCAATTAAATTGACTTCTTACTGACTGTTGACGTATAATATGTTGAAATCGTCGAGGTGCAACCAACGGTTTTTAAATTTTCTGTAAAGCAAAGTACTGCCATCATAGTAATTTTTGTCAGTAATAATGCCACACTTGTGTAGTTGAAATGGGACTGCTTTGGAAATTAATTTATATTTATCTTCAATTGTGTAGGGCTCCTTTATGTATTCTCCAACAGTGTAAACAAAATCTTCGTCATGAACTTCTATCATTTGTAATTTTTTTTAATATCTTCTTGGAAAAATGAAGTGATGGTGGTGTTGCTCTTGGGCTCTCTTTTCCGTATGTTTCTTCTTGTTGTCTGTTCAAAGGATTCATTTTTTACTTATTTAGAAAATTTATACTTATTTTGTTTTGGACAGTTTGCGACCAGGCAAATCAGATCAGATATGCTGCTGGCCAAACATCCTACAAAGTCTTTCTTTTGCCAACTTCAAGTACTGCTGAGTGAATGTCTTTGCTTAAATGTTTACTTTTTATAAGTTCCAAATCCTAGTTCGTGAAATTTTCAATTTTTATTCCTGTCTTCAACTTAATCTTTTTAGTATCACCTTTTATTCGGTCCTAGACTCGGTCGCTTCGTCGAATTAGTAAAGTACTCCCAAAAGCGCAATTTTCATGTAAATGTGCCAAAAATCATTGAACTTGAATCGTAATACAAAAAGAATGAACTGTTTTGCATGTTTTCGGTTCAATTCATAAAAATAATTTAATAAAACTGAATTATTTGTTCAATATTCTTATTTTTATGCTTATTAGTCCCATTCATCGCAATTTATTGACGTGAAATATCATTTTTCAGGCTTTACAACTCGATTTTCAGTTTCCAGGAAAATTTAAATTATTTTTAAATGAAATTTTCAAAGTTAATTTTTTTTATTAGAAAACTCTTAAAATTTTGAGAGAATTTGACTTTGATTACGGATTTTTCATATGAAATTTCTCAAATAAAATGATCAGAAAACATCACTTGAACACCAAACAAAAACAAATTAAATTGCCACCTCTCATGTAAAGTGTGCTAAAATATTTATATAAATTGATGATAAAAATAATACATTAGCAAAGTTGGACATAACAAATCCATGTTTATGCCTCATTAATAACTGGATTAATTGTGTCATTTTAGTGGCAACTTGTTGATTTCGATACTTGACGTGAAAAGGGACTCAAATTTTAATGGTTTTTTATTTAACATTCATTGCATACATTTCAGGGGATTAAATTTTATTTCAAGTATATTGAAATATTTGAATACTTACCACCACAAATTTAACTTTTCTTAATTAAAAATGATCACAAAATTGCTTTTAATTGTTTACTTGGACATTTATTTATTTATCTTTACATAAAAATAATTTTTATCTTAAAATTATTAACATAAAATAAGAATAAGAAAAAATAAGCTAAATAATTGTGTTTTTTTTCACTTCTTTTCATGTGTAGCAGCAAAGTCAGAGATAAAATTATTAATTGTGTGTGTGTGTGTGTAAAAGCTTGCTCTTTATCACTTAAATTCTATTTAGATTTAATTAACATTAAAAAAGCGCGTGTGTAAATATTACAAATTTGTGGTGGTACTTTTCAATTTTTCAGCTTACAAATTTGAGGGAGAGACGCATTCAATTTATAATTTTAATGGCATTTCATTATTTTTTCAAGTAATTTTTAACTTTGTTAACATATTTGCCGAAAAATTTCTTGTTTCGTTTATCGTTGCGATCACTTGTGGACGAAATGGTGGAGTCTGTTGACAACACGGAGCCTTCCCGGCTTTTGCGTGAGAGGGATTCTGTGGTGGTTGTAATTGAATTTGTATCGTCTGTTGTGTCGTCAATTTTTCTGGGTGTACTATCAACTATGATTGTTTCGGTTTCACAATACTTTTCAAGGGGGGATGAGGATTTTGATCTTGCTGGTGGTTCTGGATCAGCGGTTTCTGTTATGGATTTGTTATTGTTGTTAAGGGTATCGAGTGCTGTGGAATTTGAATTGGCATCATCATCCAGTAAATCATCAACACTTCTTGCTTTACGTCCGTTGACTGGGGTCTGGACGTTTGGACACCCCTCGGTATCGACATGTCTTGGACTTGATTGAAGTTTTTGTTTTGCAGGACTATCCAAAATTCGATCCACACTACAACATCGAGTTTCCTTTTTCGGAGGTAATGGTGGCTTGTTATAATACATTGGTGAAAGTGTAGCTTTTGTGGGTGGTTCTGATGTTTTGCGATGTCTCGGTAATGGACTAACACTGTAAGTGCCGTTAGTAATACGATTAATGTTAGGACTACGAGCTGTATTTGTGTGAATAGTTCTGCTGGGCGATACGGAGGGGTCAAATAGTCAATCTGAACCCTTATTATTGTCTTTATCACTCCCTTTTGAATCAGTACTGCCCATCCTTTGATAGGATGGTGGATGCACTCGAGTAGTACTTGCAGTTCCCGGTGTATTTGGAGTGGCATCACCTCTCAATTGAGTACGATGTGGATCACGATTCGACATTTCACCGCGTAGAAATCTATTGAAATTGATTTTAATGTAAAATTATTTTAAATTTAAATTACACAAATTTACCTTTCCAATTTATCTACACAAGCGTCCTGGTAATCGTGTATCCACCGAATACCATTGAAATTGCAAATACTACGCATATCATCTGGAAGTTGTTCAGCCTCAGGCCATTGGAAATTATCAATAATTGGTATAATATTACAACTTGAATTTAATGCTGCCACAATTTCCTGTAAATACAAGTAAATCAAATATTTGCACATCAATTTGAATGATATTATTAAAATTTATTGTTTAACTTACTCTGTGTACCCAATCTTTGCACTCATAATCTTCTATACATCGTTCCAATGCACATGGTGTGAGAACAAGCAAAAAGTGCTTTGCCTGTTTTATACTTTGCAATAAATTACTATCAAATTTTCCGGCTTCAAGTCTCTCCACATCAATGAACACAGAGAATCCTCGTAACTGGAGATGAACTTTCAATAAACTTGCCAGCTGACTGCCGTTACTTCGCCTGTAACTGACAAACACGTCTAAGCACTTGCTCTGTACATCTTCAGGTGTGAGTGAGAGAGTTGTTTCAAGTGATTTTAACGCATTAATTATTCGAGCACGATGAATTGAATTCTTAATGCCACATTCATATTCAAGCTGATCTTCATTGAGGTGTTTCAATGAATTTTGGTCTACACCGGCATTGATCATGGCATATGTGTATTGTATGAATTCAGGACCAATATTTGAGAGGAATGAATGAATTGACGATGTGTCTTTTGATGAATAATCTGCCATTTTTTTGAGGTTCTGCAATTCACGTTCAAATCGCTTGCGCCAAATCCCATTTGTGATGCCCAAATCTTCCTTTAAATGTTCATCGGTTAATTGGAGCAGCAGATCACCATCAACTTTTGAATCGAAAAATCGATCTTCGTAACTGATGAATCCGATTTGTTTGACCCATTCTTTGACATCTTCTGGTGTCCAGAGGGGAACTTGTTGAGAGAGTTTGTGTGGCACTTCTTCGCCGATTAGTCTTAAGGCTTGAGCAGCTAATCGTGATGCTGTTGCATTGGGACAACTTGCTACTTTCTTCAATGGTTCAATGGCATGGATTTCCCTAAAAATTTCCGTATTGCCTTGTTCTTTTTTGATAACGGCTTCCATGCAAAAATGGAATGCAGCTAAATTACATGCCTCCTCACGATTTGACCCTAAAACAGGTAACAGCCTCTGTAGCCATTGTTTACTTTGTCCATGTGCATGATTCGCTGAATTTTTGGCAAAATCTGCAGGTCTCAACTTCCACTTATCAATAAATGGATCAATTAATTCAAGAGTTCCAGATTTGATGACTTCTGCTTCAATTTCTTTGTTGGCTAACAGCACAGCGATGGTAAGTAATGCATAATATTTGATTATGTTGTCCTCGTGAAATGCCAATGGGAATAACCATAATTGAACTTTTTGTTTGATCATTGACTCGTGATTTTCGGCACCACCATATAACGACAGGTTTGCAAGAGCACTTGAACAATGTCTCAATATTTCAACGTCATTTTTACGACATTCAGATACGAGGGTCTCCAAACCACCCATCTTAATCACATCCGAGCACGTGCCCTCACTGTGTTTAAACAAATGTTCGAGAATACCGGTGCCAACACGAGCACGATCCGCACGCGTATCCTTTGTACATCCACATGCAACTTTAACGACTTGTCTTAAACCATTCTCAACAACATGAGATCTGTTTTCGGTTGTAAGGGTTTGTTCCAATAATCGAGCTGATGAAAATTGCAGCTCCTTATCATTCTGAGAACAATTACTCAGGACAAGATCAAGTCCACCACTAGAACGTAATGTATTGCACAAGGATAAGCCAAGTTCATGTCCCCATTGCGGCACTGCCCAAGCACGTCGCATCACATCATTAATGTGATCTAAAGTTTTTGGACTCTCCTTATTACTCGATTTAATATACGAATCCAATGTATTTGAATATTTAGAGATCGCACGTTCAACCTCCTTTTGATTTGTAATTGAACACACTTGTTCTAAATCACTAAATGTCTGTACAAATTCTTCGTCCTTTACCATTCCATTAACCAAGGAGTGCGTGCTCATTTGCGACGATTGCGTAATCATACTCGTGCCGGAATATGTAATTTTGGATTGGGATGAGGATGAGGTGTGTTCTTCTTTATTGAAAATTCCAGCGCTGACGGTTTTGCGTTGTTGCGCCTGCGAAATTGACCGCTTTTCTGCACTGAAATTGTCGGTTGAGAGTTTGACACTTGCCGCTGCAATATTATTTGAATCTTGTGCTTGAAATTCGCCTGCTTTGAGGGAGCGTTGTTCCTAAAATGAAATGGAAAAAATATTATTTTAATTTAAATATCTGATAATTTAAACAAATAAACAAAAAAATTGTGGTTTCGAGATAAAAATTGTTTAGAGCTGTCAAAATTGTAATATGAACATTTATTTGAATTGAAATCAAATAATCATATGTGAAAATAAAAAATATTCTCTCATCCCTTTGTGAACGATGAAAGATAAACGTAGTACTACAAGTTTATTAAAAAGTCTATGCGAGTCTATTATTAGCTCATAATTTAGCATGTGTTGTGTGATTTTCTGGGAAAATTCTCTTTTTCTCTACACTAAAGACCTTCAAATATGTTTTATAGCATCCATATTACATCAAAAAATTTGATTTCTTTTGATTTTTATTCATTTCCTGATACCATTAAAATGTAAATATTACCTCATATGGCTCAATCGGAATTTCACGCACCACATTTCCAACGGTAATTATTGCGTTTTTGGGTGAATGGGGTGTCGTCGTTTCAAATGTAAAGACAGGCGAATTAATTGGAATATTAATTCGACTTGTATTGACATCAGATTGTGGCGTTTCGGGAATTTCAACCAAGGGACTTGGCGATCGCACAGGCACATACTCAGATTGGCCCACAGACCGAAATAAGCCTTTCCTGACGGGCCACGGTGCCTGTCCTGACATTTCCGGATCCAGTTTTAATCGTTTTTAATTAAATTTATCTTTTAAATGAATAATTTATTGAAATTTTATAGCACAATCACTTTGAAATGAAGGAAAAAATATTTTTCTTTTTTAATAATAAGAATTTTTTTTTTATGAGATGTTATCGCAACAAAATTCTTCAAAAGACTAAAATGAGATTAATTTTAACATCAACTACAGAGATTGCTCTCTGTTAAGCAAAAAATAAAATGAAATTAAAAAATTAACTCACATATCCAATGAGACTCATTTATGACGTAGATGCTTGTTAAATATTATTATTGTGGGTTTGTATACGATTGTAAATTGAAATTTTTATGTGAATTACTTATCAATTTTAAGCTAATTTGCTCAACATTTGTTCAAACAGAATTTGTGTTGCTTTTATTTGTTTATTATCTTAAATTCATTTGGTTTTTTTCTCGGAAATAGTTTGAATTTTAACAAATTAGTACCATTCAGCTCACATAAAACATAAAATTAATTGAAGAGGTCAAATTTTTGTCCTTACCAGCAACAAAAAATAGTTTTTATGTGATGGAATGAGCTTTTTCACTGTTAAAATGTCATTAAATTGGATTGCTGTAAAATTTCTTACAGCAAATCTAAGTGAAAACATCACAATTTCACTGAAATTTTGTCATTGTATTAAATTTCCACTATTTTTTATGTAAATATTGACTTTAATAAAAAAAAACACTGAATAAAAGGCACCTTGAATTACTTTTATGTCATTTCTGCGGCAAATATTGGACTTGAATGTTTGGGAGACGAGGAAAATTACTATGGAAGGATAATAAAATGGATTTTTCACTGGACATGCGCACAATTGCCTTGAGGAAAATGACTTGGAAATCCTTTTATGCCGGTTATAAAAAATTTTATGTATTTTTTTTGTTACATGTAGCGATCTTGGTGTGTAAATGCATTTTCATGTATCAATGTGTTTTTCTATTATAATAAAAATGAATTTTTTTTTTGTACTTTTAAATTGAAAATAGGCTCGAATAGGGTTTGGCTGATAAAATTTCAATGAAATGTCATGAGATTTGGATTTGAAGTTAAATGTCAATGTAAATTTAATTTAAGGCGCATTTTCAAGTCAAACGATGAACATTTCAAGCCAAAGACCTATCATTAAAAAAAAAAAATGCTTTTAATTATTACACAGTGAGTTGGACCTGTAAGTCATCTTTTAATGAATTAAACAGACCACGAGGCATAAGAGATCCCAAAACGGTGAGAAAAGCGCTAAAAATTAAGCCTATTCAACATTTTGCAAGCGCTAAGTAAAGATCAAAATCTTCCGTAATATTGATAACTCACCTGTAATTGCGCTGAATTCTTTTCCGCTTTAACTCCATCAATTTCAAGTGTATTTTTCATTGCAGACGCATTCATTTCTTCCTTATATTCGAGGTCATTTGCTTGAATCTGCTTAAAATTAGCGATATTCGATGTTGCTTCTTCGGTACTAAAACTATCGGTTATGACTTTCTTCGATGAAGCCGACGTCATCCTCTTCTGTTCAATTTTGACTGTATCAACTGCGAAAATTCATCAAATTAATGTCGATTTCAATGAAATACGACAAATTCAACTTACCTCCCGTACTACTCGTCGTCACACTCGCCAATTGGTCAGGACACAGCGATAATTCTAATTCATTTGTTGGAGTATTTCCATCGGGAAATGTGATTGTTGGCTCAGGACACTCACCATCATCATCCACCAAATTCTCTAATGATGATTTGAGTTTTTTCTTCAATTCATCGATGCTCATCGGGGCACCCTCGGATATTGTCAGGTCTGTGAGAGGTGAACGTGCTTTACTTATATCAATTGATCCCTTTAAATTTGTGAATTTACGGGCTGCAGAGGCCGCACTCGATGCTTTAACTTCAGCCGAGGATACTGTTGATGTGGAGGATGACGATGTGACGTGATGCATCCGCTGAGATGATGAAGTTTTTGCAATGCGTGACGTGGTTGTGGTTGATGATGAACTTTTTGATGATTCGGATGAACTGTTAAGCAACTAAAAAGATGAAATTAAAATAAAAATATGCCATTTAAACAAATTTAAATTCAAAAAACTCACTTGTTGCGACGAATTCATCAAATTCTGTCTATTTGTCGAGTTTTGCAGCAACGAAGTCTGTTTACTCCCATTTTTACTTAATTTTTCTAATAAGGACGGAGGAATTGTCTCACTAGTGTCTGCCATGATTGTTATTTGAGCTGCAATCAAAAAAATTGAAATTAAATTGAAATTAGCATAAAAAATTAACATAAAACAATTTTTCTTATCAAAAAAAACGAGAAATGGCCCAATTTAGTCATGATACAGCAAAAAATTAATATAATTCTATTTACTTTTCACATCCAAATTCATCCAAATCGGATTACGCACATACAAGTCATACACGTGTACGTGTGTGTGTGTGTGTGTGTACGGTCAAATTATTTATCTATACAGACAAATATGCCACCGGATATTATTTTTGTTATTTATTTATTTATTAATAAGCGATAATATAATTTTTTTTTTATTTTATTAATTGATTCATTGATTTCAATACAAAAAAAAGTATTATAAAAATAATAAAATGGAATAAAATCGATATGAGTGTCTTCAGTGTAATATAATTTTTTTTTTTTTGTGGTAAGACCACAAACTTTTCAGAACAATTTTCAATGATATTCGGATTTGAATTGAAATTTTATGATTACACACACACACACATAAGAAATTTTATAAGAATCGGTTGATTCATTCAAATTCTGCTCTTTGCTGATACCAATTTGGCAAATGTGTGATAAAATTAAAAAAATATCATGTCATGAAAATGTATTACATGAGAATTTAATCGACGTCAAACTAGTTACGATAATAATATTTGAAGTATTGCATTAAAAAATCGTCACATTTCTAGTTATTTAATAATAATAATAAATTTAAAGGCGTTCCATTGCCATGAATCATCAGCGTATTATCTTATCTTGTTTAATTTGTTATGCTAATTTGATGATGATGATGATTTTTATAAGAAATCGTTTAAGAAATTATTTGAAAATATTAATATTTGGGTATTAAGATGAATTTTGGTCAAAATTGTGATTTTTTTGGTTTCAAAAGAGGTATAGAGTGGAAAAACGTGTCGCATTTTGTCTCGTTTCATGACTCGTGTCACCTTGTGTAAGGGGGTAGTCAGGTCGCGCCAAATTGACTCTCTAAATGCCAAATTCGCCAAACGCCATATTCGCCAAATGCGCCAAATGTCAAAAAATTTCAAAAAACTCAACATTTTTAAAAAATTTCAAAATTTTCAAAAAACTAAAAAATTTCAAAAAACTCAAAAAAATTTTCGTTTGTTGAAAATTTTGAGTTTTTTGAAATTTTTCAGAATTTGGCTCTTTTGAAATTTTTGTGCTTTTTTAAAAATTTTAAGTTTCTTGAAATTTTTGAGAATTTTGAGTTTATTGAAAATTTTGAACTTTTTTGAAATTTTTGAGTTTTTTGAAATTTTTGAGAATTTGAGTTTTTTTAAATTTTTAGCCAAATTTGCCAAACGTCAATTGCGTCAAAGTTTGCCAAGTGCCAAAGTCGCCAAACGCCAAATGTGACAAACACCAAATTTGCCAAGTGCGCCAATCGCCAAATATGCCAAATTTGCCATGTGCCCAATGCGCCAAATTTGCCAAACGCCAAATTTGCCAAGCGCTAAATGTGCCAAATTCGTCAAATGCGCCAAATATGAAATTCGCCAAATGCAAAATGTGCCAAAATGAAAAATGATTTTTTTTCTTGGCAAGCGACCTGACTACTCCCTGCCACGTGCCTTGCACCATGAATTTTTTTCCGGTCATTTTCAGATTTACAGTGTGCGTGAATTTCCCAAACTTTCGATGTAAAATTTAATCCGTGTTTAAACCAAATTTTCAAAGTAAATTACCAACATTAAGCTAATTTCACATGAAATCCATTCAATTGACATAACACGAGAAGCAACACACAAGAAAAAAAAAATTACTCGTGACATCACGTACTTCATACATTTAATTAAATTATTATTACTAGCCGGCGCGACGATTTTATGTACACATATATCTTCTATTTATTCTTACTTTTATTTGTCACATTTTTGCAAAAAAAAATTAATTTCATTTCATTTCATATTAATGTCATATCAACACATGTTTGCTTTGTTCATAAAAATAATAATACAAGCGCACAAAAGTTGTTTGACTAAATTTAGTTAAAAATATTTATTTTTTTTATTCTATACATCAAATTTTATTGTTATTATTTTTATACTTTTTTTTATTATTATTATTTACTTTTGTCTCCTCTACCTTAATTTTGTCACAACCGAATTTCCTTTGTTCTCCTCATTCATTTATTTATTTATAATTTTTTTTTACATTTAATATGATTGAAATTTTCCATTTTTATTTTTTATTTTAAACTTAATCAAGTCAAATCGTACTAAGAACTAAGAACATTTTTTTTTTTTTAATTTTGCTTTGCTATTTTAAGTCCCACTTAAACTAGTTTGTTTTTGAATTGATAAATTTATTTAATTCAATATTACAAAAAGGCATAACTAGTTTTTTTTTCTTCTCAACACAAAACACATTTGAAGCACGTTTTTGATTAGTAATTTAGTGGTGCTTTGAAAATGAAGTAGGAACATAAAAAAATATCAATACAAATTTTTTTTTGTTGCAAAATATGAATTTAATGTGATTTTGGTATGAGAAGTTCAAGGAATGAGTCATTTACTGATTAAATTGAGGAAAGTTTTTGGAAATACAAACAAATAAACATGAATCAATAGGATGAAGACGAAATTTTTATGAAAATCATGATGAACATTAAATGTGAGGATCTTGACAATGAAATATTTTTAAATGGAATTCAAACCACCCGCTTACATTACACACGCGGATATTTTCCTGACGTTTCCAGGGCGCTTACGGAGTTTAATTTTGAATATGTTACGTCTGTGTGAAACATAGCGGGAGTTTTCCAGGGTGTTTTTGATTTACAGTGTGACCTTGATTCAGATTAAGAGATCATGTATGAAGGTCATAGGTTAAGCCTCGCATATGAATCCAGTTTGGATACTTTTAAAGCCACCCATGTCTGAAATAGTCGAAGCTGACACCATCAAGATGAACGAAGCTTAAATGTCTGCTGTACTTATTTTGTTTTGGACATTTTTCGACTGGACAAATCAGATGTTATTTCAATTACTGCTAGTACAATGTCATCGAAGTCTTCAGCAATAGACTACTTCCTCCTTAATTTCTCCTCATAGTAACCATATGCTAGGAAGAGCAGTTTATCCAACTTGTTGTCTAAAACAAGACGAAGTTTTGTGAAAGATCATTTTAACAATCCACCTTTACAATTTCTCAAATGTAAACAAATTTTGACTGCCATGTCATGAAAAAGCAGAATTTTCTTCATATCTTCAAATTCTGTTGCAAATACAGTATTGCAAGTCTTACCTTCGCCAACTTTAAAACTGTTAAGGCAATGTCGTCGAAAGGCGCAGATGAACTAAAACAAAATTCCAGATTTTCTTAGATTTTTATCAGAGCAAACACCTTCAGAGCGATTTTAGAAGCGCATTAGACCCTTCTGTAGGTCAATACTTGGTCAAACTGAGGTTCATAAACAAAACTTTCAAGGCCAAACTATGGCAGTCATTTGAAAATCCTGAAATGTGATTAGTCTGTTCGAAATGAGGATTCGGAGATTAATGGAGATCAGCCTCAAAAGTTTTCATATTTCATATATGAACATTTTTTATTTTCATTGGCGGAATTTGACTTTTATACAAATATTTGGTCTCTTAACGAACGGTTTAACGAATTTCCTGTGAATTTGGATAAAAATTTCGAACATTATGGGCACTCTTTTATCCTTTGCATATTATGTGGGGTTATTTGCGGGGTGTTTTCAACTTACAGTGTAAAATTCATGTGTATAATTTTCATTGAAACCCCTTTAAAAAAATATCCTATACAAAATTATTTTACAGTAACTTTTAAATCAACATTTCTCGCGGTTAAACATTAAAAAAGCACCATTTTTGATCAATTTCAATCACCACAAGACCTTAAATTCATTTCAGTAACCCCCTTCAATCAAACAGTGGGCTTAAGTTGATCAATTTCTATCAATACTCACATTTTAAGTGTAATTCATGTCACAAAAACATCAAAATCAATTCCAAGTTAAATCAAGACACAATTTTCGATCAAAATTTGAATTCAATGAAATTCAATAACATCCGTTTTTTTTGTAACCGGCTTCACATTTAACTGGCACACTGGCACCAAGAAACACTCACACTTATTGCTTTGTTCAAATAAATAAATAAGATGAAAAAAATACATTTTGCTAGACAAAGGCACATAATATTGCTAGTTTTTTTTATATACATTCAATTTAAATATCAAGCCCACACTTGTATCTTTTGAAAAGGTGTTTAACAAAAAATATATTGTAAAGATACAACAATGAAACACACATCCACAAGAGTCAGAGTCAACAGAGTCGATGTTTATTAAATTTTAATTTTCATAATGATATTCCCTTTAAATGTGTGTAGTTAAAAACAAAATAAATAAATAAATAAAAACTTGAGTCAAGCACAAAATATTATTGTAATAAAAATAAAAATAAAACTAATAATAATTGCATTGCACAATATTTATGATGTTGTGTAGCGTCACACAGACACACACACACACACACACTTGTTGCAAGTTGTGCATTAAAATTGCAAACATAAAATGCTTGAAAATACGTCTAATAATAATAATAATAAAAATAATAACAAAAAACCTTACAAATACACAGAAATTCAAATAATAATAATAATAATAATTGAACTTTAATGTTACAGTGTTACACCTTTTATTAAAATTTAAATTTCCTTCTTTAAATATATAAATATTTATCTTGAAATGTTGTATGGAAACAACAAATATATACAAGTAAATATGGAATTTGCATTGACTATGAGATACTCAACCTTTAGTCTTTGCCCGAATGAAAATTTTCCCTTTAATATAATTTTTGGGAAGTAAAATGAATGGATTTTCCATTGAAATGCGACATGATGCAGTTTTTTTTGTTTTTAAATTGAATTGAAATTGAATAAGGTGCAGCTTACAAGTAACTTTGCATAATAAACAGTAATTAAAATTATTGATTTATTTTAAATTTTTACAAGTGGGCTATGATTAAAGAGGAGGTGCAACTAATTTATGAAATTTATGTGTGTAAACATTTGAATTGAAAGGTCTTAATTTTAATTTCATTTAAAATAAAAAAATAACAGCTTTTAATTATAATCTCAAGGTGTTTAAAAATATTAATATTAAAAAAAAAGTAGGTCGATTTCCAATATTGCTGAAAATTGGGGAGTTTTCAAAAAACCGTGGAAATTTTCAAAAACTCCAAAATGGACGATTTTTAGTGTATTGTGACTATAAAATGCACTATTGTGTATCTTTCACGGTCACGTTCTACATTTTAGAATAGCCCAATATGGTCATAAGGATGATTTATAACTCATTAGTTTTGAGATTGGGCTCATGGATTGAGCTCTAAAGCCTCCAAAACCTGAAAAACCGTTAAAAACGGTTATGATTTGTTTTGTTGAAGGGTGAAGTTTATTAAAATGAACTTTAACTCATTGGCTCTAAGGTAGGGTTTAGGGATTTGCCTCAGGAATTAGGCTTCAGAGCCTCCCAAGTCTCAATACGGTCAAAAGCCAAAAATTTTTTTCAAATCAGCGGTTTTTTTCAAATCGCGGTTATTTTCAAAATGAAGCGAGTTCCATCGAAATGCACTTTTTTAAACCGCCCAGTGGTTAGAAGTTCCCATGTTTTTTACTACTGTAAGCTCTGGAGTCGAATTTTTTAACCAAAGCCTCATGAGTTTTACTTTCTCAAATTAAATAGAGGTCAGTCAGGACCTTCAAATATTTTTTCAACAAATCCTTGAAATTTTATTATCGTGGTGGTGAATGGGGAAGTGAAATTGAGATCCTCCTCCCCTTTTGGCGAATTGTAAGGTGCAGTGGTTCCAACACGCTGGAATATGAACCTTAAGGTTGGCAGTTCAATTCTCCCTTTGGCCATTAAACTTTACAATATCAAATGTTCCTTTTTTCAGGCTACTCAATTTGAGCTAAAGGCTAGATAAAGGTGATGACTGCTTGGGATGACAGGATAAAAGCTAAGTCCCTCGGATGATGATAACGGATATGCACAATGGGTTCGACTGATGACCTGAGTGCAGGCTTAACAGTCACCCTACAAATCTGATCTGATCTCTTTCCCTTTTTCATCATTCACGTAAATACGACTCTGCTCTTTAAAGAACAGTTGGATTTCATGGATTTGGATTTATGTGATCTTAAGTCACAATGGGATGAAATTTCAATTTTTTGACCAATAAGTATTTGACTCGATACTTGATCAAATATTCACCAGAACCGGAAATATTCTTAGTCTTAATTCAACAAACATGAGATCGTGGTCACACTTTCATTCGAAAGTTTCAAAACATTAAGGTCCAAAATTGTAGAAGAAGCTAGACCATGAGAGCTATCAGAAAAACTATTTTTTCAAAGTTCAACTCAAAATGATCGTTCACTCCACATAAATTAATTAAAACCAGAATCATGTATCATTTTAAAGGTAAATCCAGATTATTCTAGAAATTTTTTTTTGTTATACACTGAATGTCAGTCCTCTTTAATTCACTTTTCAACGTAATGAAAACCTACACATTTTTACCCTTTGCCAGTACAATTATTATTATTATTATTTATTGTTGTTTTCGGTTTTAATTATTATTGTAAGCAAATATCTTTAAAATACATAACAAAAAAAATTGTATTTGTACAAAATATCACATATAAACGTCAAATTATTTTTCTGTGTCCAATTAATATGCAAAGAGAGTAAGAATTTGTCTGTATATTCATATTTTTTTTGTAAATTTTTTGTATTAGATCAGTAGATTCAGATTTGTATTATTATTATTTTTATTATTAATCATATAGATTTCAATCTGATCTCTTTTCATTTTTTATTTATTGTTACTCTCTTGAATTTGTTTTTTGCTGTATTATGATCGAACATGAGTGAACATAATTATATTTTTTTAAGAGCTTTAATTTAACCAAAAAAATGAGTGAGATAAATTTTTATCCACGCACTGTGAGAAATTCATTAATAATTATAAATTTTCCATTTAAACAGGAATTTACTTAGATCAAATTTTTTTTGATTACTTATCACTTTTTTTTGTTACAGTTCAAAAAATTCACACTAAATTTCTTATCATTTTTCCGCATTTATATTAAATTATGGGTTTTGCAAAAATTTTTTATTATGTGAACCTGTCTGGAGCGTAATTATAAATACCTTATTCGATATGTGTGAACACGTTTGCATATAAATTGAATGCGATATGATAAAAGTCACAAAACGTTGTGTGTTGTAAAAATATCTACTACTTTAAAATATATATATTTAAAAAAAAAAAATATCATCAAGGTTATGTTTCTCTGTTCAAACTGAATGAATCTTGTTAAAACCTAAATTATTGCATTTTAATTCAAATTTCTTTCATATATTTTACATTTCACAATATTGAGCCATTATTAATTTTTGATAATCTTTGTTTATTTTTCAGCACTTTCGTTTTATTTCTTATTATATTTAAAGTGAATAATAATAATTTATTATATTTTTTTCATTTTATTACTCTTTTTTTTCACTGTAGCTGATCTGTATTATAATAATGTGTGAAGTGATGACAATACATACAGAAGTGTAGATTTTTTTTTTAAGTCGCGCACTTATTTTAAAAACACGTTAGATTTGATCAATGTTTCAACTACGAATGTTCGATTAATACTGTCTTATTTTCATGTAACATATGCGTTTGGTGTTCAATGATTCTCTCTCACATGCATACACACACACATATTTACATATGTATTTGGGGAATCACATATGACTTAAAGATCGTTGGGGTTACACTACAATTAAAATATTAAAATTTTCATTCAAATTTGAGACTTGATTCATTGAATTAGCATTACTATTTAAACTGAGATATTCACATTTTTAATACTTCTTCAAAGTACTTATTTTTTTGAATTTTATTCAGAATAATTTATTAAAAAATACTCGACACATAATAATTAGCTTCTAATTTGTGCGAATCTTAATTCACATATGATCAAATTAATTGAGTTGAATGAAACACAATTTTTCAATGTATTTGTGAGTATTTTGATCTTCTCTCAAATACAATGATACAACTCTTAAAGTGTTTCTTCTCTCTTTGAAATGATGAATTTAAACAAATACATGTTCATTTTTTTTTTTATAAAAGTAATGTATCTATTTAATTTAATTTTTGAATAACAAAAAATAAGTGAATGGATGATTCATTTAGTTATTTGGGAACAAGAAGAAAATACCATGATTCATTTGGAGCTTAACAAGTTCCTTTATTACTACTAATTTAGAGTGAATTAACGTGATTCTGTTTTTGAAATGGAAAAAAGGTTATTGAACGAAAGATGAAAGTGCATTTAAGTTATAGAGATAAAAAAAGTAAGACAGGTTAATGGAGGTTTTCAGTGAAATATGTAAAGTGGAAAAATTATTCTTACGAAATAAAGAAAATTGTATAAATGTGAACTCTTATTGTCTTAATTGACAGTTCCTAGATTCGGAATGATAATCCTCGTAAAATAAGTTAAATTGTATTATCATAAAGTAAATCAAAAAACATACTTTTATGAGTAAAACTGTGACGGTTAAAACTGGTTAAGGCCAAAAATCTGGGTGAGCCGCTCTTTCTAGCATTAGATTCTTATGAATAGAGATCAAAGAGGAAAGACTTTTTTGCTGATTATTTCGACGACATTGTCTCGGCAGTTTTGAAGTTGGCGAAGGTAAAGACTTACAATACTGTAATTGCAGCAGAACTTGAAGATTTTAAGAAAATTGTGCTTTTTCCTTTGGTTTTTTGGAAGTTATGACTTATGAAATTGATTTGAGTTTGAGACATTGTGAAGGTGGACTATGAAGATGAGTTTTCACAAAACTTCGTCTTGTTTTAGACAAAAAAGTTTTATGAACCGCTCTTCATAGCATATGGGTACTATGAGGAGAGATTAAGGTGGAAGCAGTCTATTGCTGAAGACTTCGATCATATTTTAAAAATCTAAAATTGGATCAGATTTGTCCAGTCACAAACTGTGCAAAACAATATAAGTATAATTTTTGTTAATAAGTAAAATATAATTCATAAAATAGACAACAGGAAGAAAAATACAGAGAAAAGCCCAAGAACACCACCATCATCAATCCACTTTTCAAAGATATTATAAAATTTGCAAATGATAGAAGTTCATGACGAAGATTTTGATTACACTGTTGGAGAATATATAAAGAAGCCCTACATAATCGAAGAAAAATATAAATTAATTTCCAAAGCAGTCCCATTTCAACCACACAAGTGTGGCATTATAACTAACAAAAATTACTATGATGGCAGTACTTTGCTTTGCGCAAAATTGAAAAACCGTTTGTTGCACCTGGACGATTCCAACACATTATACGGCAACAATCAGTTAGAAGTCAATTTAATTGAATTTTAATTAGAGCTCATTTCATCAGTACCAAGATTCAAAATTATTAACATGGCAGAAACAACTAAACTATTAAGCTATAAACCAATAAAACAGCAAAGAAACGCGAAAAGAAATGTGAAGACTGTGATATCCATATTTTATCGTTATTTAATGGAGTATCAAAACAAGATGGGCACCTTTACATTTTTCTTTGAAAGGCCTGAATATTTCTACATAACTTGTCTAATTAAACATTATTAACCGTTAATCACTATGAGACCGACAAGTGCTTGGACAAAGTGTTCATAAAAGCACATTTTTTCATTAAAACACTTTTAAATCAAAACAAAACATTTTTGAATATAAGAAAATATTAAATTTTAAATGAAATTAACATACCAGGACTCCAAAACGAATGATATTTATTCATGTAATCGTAAATTTATTAAAATTTTTACTGGTTTAAATTATAATCAAGTAATTAATATTTAGCTTTTTTTTATTTTAAAATACACTATTCAAACAAAAAAATAATGTAAAATCACAGCTGTTTTAAAGAAAAAATTATATCTGACTTTCTTGTACAAATGTTATGAATGAAATGTTTTGTTATCGAATGTAACGCAAGACTTTTAATAATGAATGAAATTCAAGATGCAATAGTATACTTTACCCTTACATACAAATACAATTTAGTTATTTATATACTATAAGTAGAGTTATTTAAAACACAAATGTATGAATCAGCCGATTTTTAAATTCATTATAGTACAATATTTTTGTTTGCAGTTGCTCTATTATTTTTATAAATTGTTGCATGACTAAGCCGGTTACCGGTATAATTTTTTTCTTGTGATAATAATTTATTGTGTATAGAACTGGATATTTTAATGTAATAGACGGATACTTAGACACTTACTCTGATTACATACTTCAGTTTCTTATTATTATGATATTTCGCGTACGTTATCATTTTTCTTCATAATAATAGCTCTAATTCTTGGTAATCAAATGGTATTCATCGTGTTAGTAATCACCTTTTGTTCCCTATGATATAACTTTCATACATAATAATGTTTGTTTGTTTATTTATTTATTTATTTTTAAGAGGTAAAAAAAGAGGAAAAAAAATGTACAATGAATGTTATAATAAATGGTGTCATGTTTATAATTAGGTTAGGACATGGTGTGATATTGGATAAGTAAACATGTGGTGATTCGTGAGTCTAAACAAACAGGTGGTTTTTTTTAAGTGTTTATTAAGTTTGTATGTTAATTTTGACATCTTAATGAAGTGTCGATGAGGGTTTTCAGATGATTTTCTTTCAGAATTTGATTTTATGTCTTCTAAAACTGTATTAGTCTGCTTCTTGGGATTTTTTCTTAACCAGGTATCATTCATAGGCGTGACAGAGCTTCTTTAGACCCAGGGGCTCGCTACCTGTTGCCAGTTTTATACTCTTAACGTCCTCTGATCCACATGGACGTTGTCGATCCACCTTATTCTAGGTTGTTCAGCACCTCGACGGCTGTCTGGATCTTTTCGGAACAGGGTTGCTGGGGCTCGTTTGGGGTCCATTGGCCGCCTCTCATTCTCTTTCTTCCTGCTAAGGTTCAAATTTAATTTTTTTTATTAGATCATCATCATCCAATTAATTGACTAACCACTTTCATGACATCACATTCTTTCAAATCACACTGACTTTGATCTAATTTTAAACATTGCATTGTATGAATTTCAAATAAAATCAAAAGTCAAAGGACAAAAAAACTTCTTTTTATAGTGAAAAACAAAAATACAATTTTCTTTTCTGCAAAAATAATAATAATTCTTTAGCAGACTTGTTTATTTAATTAATTATAGATATCAATCTCTATATAAATATACAACACAAAATACAACAAAAAATAAAAACGAAATTAGAAATCACTTTTACTACATGTTTTATTTTGATATTTACTTTAATTAAATGATAAGAGGAAAAAGATTAAAATGGAATTAATTTATCATTTTGTCTAAGTGATAATCGGAAATTAATTTAATAACGGAAATACATTTACAAACAAATGTTTTTTTAGATCAGTGAAAAAGTATATTTTTGTACTGACTTTAATACAAAAAATATTTTTAGAACTGATTATGGTTACACTGTTAAAAGATTTGCATTGAAGAGGAAATTTTTCATCCATTTGCTATGCAATGAATTTGCTTTGATTTTTCATTTTTATTTGAAATTGAATTGAATGAATTTTTGTAGAATTTACATTTAAAAACTCATAACCGTTTTGTTTTGTTTATAAATAAAAAAAAGTTAATCGACCAATGTAAATTTATGAACTCTATTTTTTTTATTATTTGATGCTCTTTTAATTGAAGTTTCATGTGTCAAAGTGATATATTTATATTTTTTTTGTAAAAATGTATCGTTTTAGGTGTTATTTGCACTCTAAACTCCTCTCTTAACAGAAAAAATAATAAAAAAAAATAGAAAATAACACAAATAACGTTGCAATACAAATAAATGACCATTAAATTTATATCTTTTTGCTGTTTCATTACAAAAAAAAAGTCCTTTGCCAATGCTATGCAATGCAAAAAGAGAGAGGAATGTTATTTTTGTGTGACAGTTTACGCCCGTTTTTCTCAATTTATTAATGCAAAATAACACAGTCAAAGTTTATTATTGCAAATATGAGCCATCAAAAGCTAGAGCATTTACGATTTATGGCAACAAATGTTGCAAAATGTGTGTAACTGGATAAGTTTCGTGCATAAAAAATTTCGCAAAGTTAAATGGAGAGATTTTGATGGTGAATTATGATGGTTGAAAAGTGCATTTAAATGAAATGAAATGAAACCTGCTTAGTTACTTTGATTTTGGGCTTATTTTTGAAAAGGTGTGAGCTGTCACTGGTTAGTGGGAGGTCAATCTAAAGGATGGCAGCTACTCAATTTGAGCTGCCAGGTTGTATGATGATTTCAGATAACGTGACTCGCTTTACTTAACTAATTTCATCTTGGCCTCTTTGATAGAATCGTGTAAAGTCGCAGTGATTTCTCTCCAGGTTTGTCTATTCACATTGTATATGCTGATTTTCAGATAATAAACTTCGTCTTCCATGACTTGCTCGGTGCTTATGCACGCCTTAAATTCCTAAATCCAGCCCAACCCAATCCCATTTTTGGTATTTTACTTGAAATTCAATCAGTCGTTGCTCATATCTTTCATGCTTCAACTTGCAAAAAGTGACCTGGTTGGTCCTGAATTTGTTTTTTTTTTGCACTGGGCTACTTCCTTTCATGCATCTGGCAACCCTTAACTATTAAGAGTATAAAAGAGTCGTCATTCGTCTCACACTCTCTCTTTTTGATATTGGCTATTTGCAAGTACAGAACAAATCTACTTTCTTTGGAGGAATCCGAGCTCACTGTGACGGAGCACTTTCGCTTCAGGCTAGACACCTAGCTTTAATAAGTGCAAGTCTCCCTGCCGGTGGCTGTTTAAGGATAGAGACTATATTGTTGTATTTTTAAAGCAGTGGTTATTTTGATTTTCTAGTCAAAGATGTACAACTTAGTCATAAGACTGTGTTGGTTTGAGGGCCATATAGGGCTCATATTAGGAGACTTCCAGCTTTGCATCTTTTAGAGAATTGAATTTTTGGACCCACTTAAGAGGTCACTTATAGGTTAGTCGTCTTTTTGACCTCATTCAGGTCCATTGAGCCATCTTATCTAGGATTTTGGTTCCAGTTATGCCTCTTAATATAGTTTTTGTAGTTATAATCTTAAAGCTTTGAATTGACTTCACTGTACTGTACGACTGAGGGCTGTTTCGACTTAGAGCTCTTTCCTAGCTTTAGCAATGGGTTGAATGATGTCTTGACCCTGAGATTCGTTATGATTGTCTCTAAAATTCACGTTAAACTTAACTTTTACAAGACGATCGACTGCGGTCCTTCTGGTATTTGCTTAATTGCCCGTATAGCCAATCCTCCACTGGGTTCAGAGCTCTCTATCCAAGCTTTCCACGTTCATTTGAATCATTTCTGCATCTTTCAACACCAAGCTCATATATAATTTTCGGGACTCGTCCAACCCATGATAGTGCCATGGCAGAACCTTAATTTTAGTCTTCACCAAAAATTCCTCCCTCTCTCATGTTTAAATTTTTGTGATTCAATTCAAAATCCCATTTTATTAAGACAAATAATGAACTAATTTAACACTCAACTTTTCTTTCCTCCTCCTTTTCATATGTTAATTTTATATGACTTATTCTCTTAATAAAAATAATGACAAAGCTTTTCAAAAAAAATTGTACACTTGCTCAAATAATAAAATCACGACCCTAATGAAATATTGAAAGGTTTTTTAATTAAAGTGATACAAGCTTCGTAAAATAAAATAAAATGAAATGAAATCAGTGTTGCTTTTTAATCTCTCTCATATAATAACAATAATAATAATAATAACGTTTCATTTATTTTAAGTCATGGGTCGTCATGTTTTACCTTTTTCATCATATAAATTGTGTGTATAAAATAAATAAAATTAAGCAAAAAAGGTTAACAAAATTATTATGTTTGTGACACTTGTTGTTTACTTTTATGTTTGTATTATATGAGGGCACTGTGTGTGTGTGTGTGTCTTATTTGTCATTATATTTTTTTTTTTACTTTTCTTTTAAAGCGATCTTAATTATGTATTTTATTTTTGTCATCATCATCATCATCATCTACCCTTGTTTCCTTGTAAGGTCTTGTTTTGAGATGAATTTTTTTCCTTTTTTTTTTTTAATAATAAAGTGTGAGCAAATTTCAGCATGACGTTCAATTAATAATAAATACAATCATGGAAATGGAAATGTGCAACAGATTTTCAATTCTCTCTCTGAAAAATTTTCCCCTTAAAGTTTTCATGGAAAATTTCCTCTCTTAAATTTCCTTGCATTTTCTCTCAATTTCAATGGAAATGGATTCTAGTCAATGAATAGCATACAAAAAAAGAGAAATAAACAATGCTGTGGAATGTAAGGACACACACTGAAGTTATTTGTTAATTTTTTTTGCATACACATTTTTTCTCATTTTATAGGTACATTCATAGTAAAAAAAAAAGAAAATTCAATACACACAGACCATAATTTAACACAAACAAATCAACTAAACCAGTTTGTTTTTATAGCTCAAAGCCAAAACAACTAAATTAGGAAAAAGAAAATAAAAAATAACGATTACGTGGAAATTAACGTGAAAATACGTGAAATTTTTCATTGAAACCAAATTGAACTGAAATTTTTTTTTGTAAGTGAAATTTTTTAATGTAAAAATTAATTTGAAAATGTAAATTTTTTTATCAGTGTAACGGTTTAAAGCTGCTGACCATCATAAGGGGAAAAAATCGTGGCAACTGTGGTTAATTAATGAAATTAAATTTCCATGCAAAAAAAAAATATTTTGCTGCGGTTCACCTTTATATTGTATTTTACCAAAATTATTAAAAAAAAATGAAAATTGACTGTGAATTTTCCACGTTTTAAGTGAAATTGTAAAATTTTTGAGTGCAAAATTCAAACAAAAAAATCAAAATCATTACTGTAAATAAATTTTAATCAAAATCATCTGTTTACATTTATAAAAAATTCATTCAAAAAATTAAAATGCAAAAAAATGAACTTAAATAGCACAAAATATTTATCAGGGTAAAAAAAAAAAATATTCATTCAATTCAAATTTAATTGGCCATGATTGATATAGCGTGGCACAACGTTCAATGAAATGAAATGCAACACCTACCACACACACACACACACACACACATACAGAGAGAGTTAAAAAAAAATTCAATTAAAATAACGCTAAATGAAAGTGAAATTAGCTCGATTTCAATTACCCAAAAATGTGTATCAAAAAATGTGCAAAAAATTGAAAAAAATATAAAGGAAAGAAAATGGGAATTTTGATTTGAAATTTAAAACAAAAATGTAAAACTAAAAAAAAATTGAATTTGAATTTTAATAATGAAAAAAAAATTGGTTTTGAAAGCAGAATATTGAAATGCAATGAAATGAAATGAAATGAAAAAAAAACGCAGTATTGTGGCTGATTTTTTTTTAAAAAAAATATGTTGAATTGAAATGAAATAAAAAATACAAAGAAAAAGTGTATAAAATCGAATAAACAATCTAGTTAGCGCGAAAACCCGTCAAATAAACGTAGATTGTGGAAGTACTTTTATTATTATTTTTATATATTGCAATGTGCTTTAACACAGGTATGTTATTTTAATTTGTTCCTACTCAATAGCCTTTGGGAAACATGCAATGTGCCTGTCATTCTGTCTATTCAATTTTTTTTTGCTTTAATTTTTGTTGTTGTTGTCGTATAAAATGTATTTAAAAAAAAATAAAAAAAATAATAACAATAATCAAACGTGAGCGTTCGTGTACAGTACACGTGTGTGTGTGTGTGTGTGTGTGTACATGAAAAATTTTTGCCAACAATGATTAAAATGTGTATGGTGGAGTTTTATAATAACAAAAATGCAAACACATAAATAATTTATATGGAAACAGAACTGAAACTAAAAAAAAATGAAAAAAAGCCAGATAAATAATAGAAAACAGACAACTTGATAACTGTGTTCACACACAAACACACACACACACTGATAATGTGAGGATACACTTTTATTTGTGGCATATAGTGTTATATTGTGGCTAATGTTTGTGATATGACGTGTCTAGTTAGTGTTTTGTGTCTACCTTCCGATGCTTCTGCATATAAAAACAACAATAACATTAAAATAAAAGGGTTTGAGTTATAATTTTATATATTTTTTTTTTTTTAATTTTAACTGTTAAGGGGTTTTAATATTATTTTTATTATAATTTTATTATTTAACGATGTGATTGAGTTGCATGCACTTGGATTTCAATGAAAATGTAAAAAAAAAATTATAATTGCGTAATTTATTTTTTGATTTAACTGACATTTCAAAGGGAAGTACATTGAAGAAGGCAGTTGACTTATGTGGAATTCACTTGAAACGGAATTTCCTCATAATTTTAAGAAAATTTACTAAATTTCTGAATTTCAGTTCGTTTGTAACTGAATTTCTGATCATTTTGAGGTCCTTAATTGAATTTCTGTTCGTTTTGAGGTCTGTAACTGAATTTCTGATCGTTTTGAGGTCCGTAAATCAATTTCTAATCGTTTTGAGATCCGTAAATCAATTTCTGTTCGTTTTAAGGTCCGTAAATCAATTTTTGCTCATTTTGAGGTCTGTAAATTAATTTCTGATCGTTTTGAGGTTCGTAACTAAATTTCTGATCGTTTTAAGGTCCGTAAATCAATTTCTGTTCGTTTTGAGGTCCGTAAATCAATTTCTGTTTATTTTGAAGTCCGTAACTGAATTTCTGATCGTCTTGAGGTCCTTAATTGAATTTTTCGTTTCGTTTTGAGGTGGCTGACTGAATATTTGAACGTTTTAAGGTTCGTGACAGAATTTCTGATCGTTTTGAGGTCGCTGACTGAACTTCTGTTCGTTTTGAGGTCTGTAATTGAATTTTTGATCGTTTTAAGGTCCATAAATCAATTTCTGTTCGTTTTAAGGTCCTTCTTTGAATTTCTGATCGTTTTTTTGACCTGTAACTTAATTTCTTATCGTTTTGAGGTTCGTTAACTGAAATTTTTGATCGTTTTGAGGTCCGTAAATCAATTTCTGATCGTTTTGATGTTTGTAAATCAATTTCTGATTGTTTCGAGGTCCTTAATTCAATTTCTGTTCGTTTTGAGGTCTGTAATTGAATTTCTTATCGTTTTGAGGTTCGTAACTAAATTTCTGATCGTTTTAAGGTCCGTAAATCAATTTCTGTTCGTTTTGAGGTCCGTAAATCAATTTCTGTTTATTTTGAAGTCCGTAACTGAATTTCTGATCGTCTTGAGGTCCTTAATTGAATTTTTCGTTTCGTTTTGAGGTGGCTGACTGAATATTTGAACGTTTTAAGGTTCGTGACAGAATTTCTGATCGTTTTGAGGTCGCTGACTGAACTTCTGTTCGTTTTGAGGTCTGTAATTGAATTTTTGATCGTTTTAAGGTCCATAAATCAATTTCTGTTCGTTTTAAGGTCCTTCTTTGAATTTCTGATCGTTTTTTTGACCTGTAACTTAATTTCTTATCGTTTTGAGGACAGTTACGGAATTTCTCTTCATTTTAAATTCCATTTCATGCCTCTGCACTTGTTATTGATAGTGTAATAGAAACTGACATCATCAATTTAATTTTTTTTCCAAGTAGTTTTGCATGCTACGTAGAATTTTATTATTATTATTATATGTACTTTATTTTATAATCCTATTTTAACCGTTTTTCAATAGATACAAAAAAAAAAGTTTTTTTTTAATACATTTTAAATAATTGCTCTCTCGCTCAAAAGTTATTTCCGTTATGTTTGCATCAGAATGACGACATGCTTGAAAAAAAAATCCAGCATTGAAAAAAAAAGAAATGGAAAATTTATTGGTTTTGAAAATGATACATTTAGAGACGTAGCCGAGGTATTCTCGTCATTGAAGAACGTTTGTTAAAAGTTTTATAACTTTTTTTTTTAATATTAAATTTATATATTTTTTTAAGTGCATTGAAAGTTGTTTTCTGTCAATTCAATTTGGCCTTTGTTATGAACGTGTTCGTGTTGTTTTTTTTTCGTAGTTTGAGAGAATAAAATGAAATAAAATGAAATTTGAAGAAAGTTTTTAAATGAAATGAAATGAAAAAAAGAGGAAACGTATCGTGTAGCACTAAAATTTTATTATATAATTTTTTATTTGATCGCATTTTTTTTTTACACGAATATTCAAAAAAAATACACCATTGCAGAACAATTTATCTAAAATTCATTGACATTGACTTAATTTTTTTTTGTTAAATGAAAATAAAAAAAAAACTTTGAATCAAATTTCAATGAATTTGAATGAAATTTTCACTCTTATTATTATTAAAAGGAGACAAAATGAAAACAAAAAATTGATATTCAAAAGTCGTAGACATGAAATTTAGACTTTACAATGACATGAAATTACATCATTATTCTCCTTACACAAACGTAGAACTTTTCTCTGTTTACACAAGATGTCCATGGAGAGTATTTGGCGAATTTGTCAAACAAAACAAACAAAAAAAATAAACAAGCCAGCCAAAAGTTTTATTTTTATCTTCTTTCGTCTTACGTCTTACATTACACACGTTCATTAATATTAAAGATTTTTTTCTATTTCATTTTATTTTACTTTAAAAAAATATAAAGAAAATCATGGCTGTTCGTACCTACTTGTCATGATTGTGATTTAGGATCAATACATATCGAATTTCAATTTAATCTTGCACGATAAAAAGGGAGAAAAAAAATCTACAGTGTCACTTTAATTTCAATCAGATGGTATATGAATGAAAATTGTTACCTTACGTCATTTTTCTTTTTTTTTTTTATTTTCATCATCGTCGTTTTCATCTTTTTTTACTCACACACGTCTGAAGGACGTTGTCTCACTTCATATCGCGATATACATGTGAAAAAAAGACACATACCAGTGATCAAAGTAACTTTTCTCATATTTCACACCCCCCATTGCCTTATTTTGCTCGTAAGAGATTGTTCATAGCCCACACAATGACTCGATTACATTTCAAAAAAAAAAAAAAATTGAATGACTGATTAAAATGAAAGCGAAAAGAAGCTACATTGATGTCCCAATAAATGTATTGAAAAATGATTTGAGTGCAATCCTCATTCAATTGAACTATTATGTGTACCATGAAAAGAGAGGGAATTCGAGTGGGAGCTAAAATAAAATGAAAAAACAAAAAAAAAGTTTCTTTTTTCTACTTTTTTACAACCATTTACTTTCATGTCACGTTGTGAATGTTGTTTCATTTTGTAAGGCATAAACAAAAGTTTGCATCTTTTCTATGTCTTCTATCATAATAATGGATTTTTTTTTGCTTCACAAATACATTTAAAGGAGACAAAAGATACATGTTTGTGTTACGATCGAAAATGTTTGATGAATTTTCGTTTAGTGCTTCTTCGACGACTGTCACCTCGATGTGATTGAAGACAAATTTCCACAAATAACATGATTCATTTTTGTCGAGGATTTTTTTGAAGTAACAAATTGATTGATTACAATCTGAGTTGCATTAGTTTGATACTATTTTAAGGTTTAATGTGCCATATGGTAAAGGAAATTAGGTCAGAAGTTTGAATGAAAAACCTTTTTTTTGATTGAAAATTAAAGCTTTATTCCACTTAAAAGAAAATTATTTATGAAAATTGAGTTAAATTACAACTCAATTGAAAGATTTCATTGTTGGGTTGTAATTCAACTCAATTCTTATAAATATTTTCTTGTTTTGCGATAAGAGAGATTACAATTTTAAAGGACAGTTGGATAATAAATGTAGTTAAGGTCAAAACCTCCATAAGGTCTTCCATAGGAATCACGACGAGCATCCATGTACATGTAACCCGATGCTCCCCAGGTAGTACCCCATGAGTTTTTGATAATCCAGTAAGGAACTCCATTTGAGGTGCCATATCCAACCAATACAACAGCATGATTAATATCAGGATTAGCGTAATTAGCAATTGAGTACATATAACCGTTGTATCCATTCCAATTGGTAGCATCGACTAGAATTACAAGTACACCATATCTGTTCAAAGCATCTTTAATATAGTTATCAGATGCACCTGAGATCTTATAATATTTTGGCCAATTCAAGTCAGCAATTTTATAGCCTGGTGCACGGCAAGTATCCTGATATCCAACATATGGATAATTGTATTCGCTAAAAGTTCCCCAATTATTATAAATAAAATCGTATGCTCTGTCAGGCCATCCGCCACCACATCCATAGTTGGAATAATCACAGTCAACTAGATGTTGTTCGGATAAATCAGGAATATATCCATATTTCTTCCAATGACTATATTCCAAGGCTGCCATAGTTGCAAACGCCCAACACGAACCACAATAATATCCTTGGTTTTTAACTGGACCAACACCGCCAGACAATCTCAAGTCAAGGGACCATGGAAATGTTTGCCGCATATCTGGCACATGTTCAGGGACTTCAGCTGGTGGTGGCCTTCGTGTCACATTGGCTGGAAGTTCTTTCTCCTCCTTCTTCAATCCAATCAGAGTACCAACAAATTCATCTTGGGTCATGTCAGCAAATTGATCGATTCCTTTCGTGTAAGAGACTTCTCCGTTTTGGAACTTTTTGTTGTGTTCTTCGATTTCACGAATATTTTTCATGAAGATTTCCTTGCGTTCTTTTTCTTTCTCAGCTGAATCGTATTTTTTTCCATGCTTTCCTTTAAACTCCTTCCATTTCTTCTCGTCATCTTCGGAGTTTTGGGCCTGGACGACGACTCCAATTATTACTAGAAGTAAAATAATGAATTTCATCTTCCAAAAATTTATTTTAAAAAGAACTTTTTAATTTTTTTTAAATTAAATGTTTAAGTCAAATGACTTGTTAAGAGTGAAGATTTGTTCAAAAATCTGCCTATTTATACCAAAATTTAGTTAAAAATGTTAGGCAAAAAAAATTGCAATAACGTCAATATCATTTATTTGGACAATTGTTCTATGTTGATAACATATAAACATATAAAAAAAATTGTTTTTAGAATAGAAAAAAAATCGTTGCGTCAAGACTTGTGTCACATAAAAAAAGCGCGTGCACAGATGTTTTGAGAATTTTTATTTTTTTTTCATTTTCAAGTTGCACATACCTCAATTGATGTGAAGGTTACTAGTGATGCATCTTCTGAGGAAGATTTAAGTATAAGTCGTTTTCGTAGAGGTTTTTTGAACCGTAACTTAAGACACATCGTCAAATGAAGGGATAATAAGCTGTCATGTCGGTGACAGATCAATTTTGACTTGGAATTTCAATTGAAAAATGATCTCAAATTTCTAGTTCAAGGCCCTGTCTAGAAACTTGAAGCAAGGCATAGGCACCATAAGGCCACAATTTTTACCAGTTTCATCAGAAAGCTTCGTTTTGATTCAGTACAGAAAAGACACATATGAGTGAAAATGATTCTTGTTGGTACTGAGAACAAATTTGGTGTATATGAGATAGATTGAGATACGTTGATAAGAGAGATGAAGATCTGCATTTTCTCAAGAACCCATGAAAGTTCGGCCGTCGGATCAGCAGAATGATGCAGCTTACATTGTAAGATCTCCAGATCCTTAAACTTGGGCATTAAGGATATTGAAGATGAAAAAGCTCAAAGAACACTGAATGTAGTATGTTTGAGATACACTTGTCCGTTCCACCAGAAATACCAGCATTAAAAGAAATGAAGGTCGAAATCAGGTAAAGCACTTTGTTCAGTCCAACTTCTCGCATTTCAGGACGAAATATGCGAAAGTGACCATTTGTTCTCAAAAGGAATAAAGAAGACATAAAATTCAGTTTCCCAGGTTCCATATTGAGACCATCTGATTTGAGATACGTGCAGCCAGCTCTTCAAATAAGTTGTCTTGCACTTTTAATCAAAAATCCAGCTCTGCCACCTTTGCGAGTCCAAAAGGAAACCTTTTTCAACATTCCTGTGTCTCAATGTCTTCTTAAAAATTTGTTCTATTTAACTGCTTAATTCTCTGAAAAGAAAAAAAAAACAGTAAAATTAATCATCCAAGTCATTTAAGTATTATTTACATTACAATATTTGTCAAAAACAACAACAACGAAAAAACAAATGTATAATAAAAGGTCAAGTACATAAAATTTTCTTTCCGGTAATAAATTAGACTATTAGTAAGTCTGATGATATCTCATAATGTTGACTAAATTGTTCACACTTTTTCGCGTGCACACATAATTTACATGAATAATAAAAAAAAAACAAAAAATAAAATATAACCACAACGACAACACAAGGAACAAAACACAAGGAAAAAGAAATATTATTATATTGTACATATAAAAATAATAATAATGTGCAACACCACTCCCTCTTAAAATAAATTTATTTCATAATGTGTTACATTTTTCACAATATCACAATTGTATAAATTTTTGTGTGGTCTCTCTACACACACACACACACACACACACACACACAACAACAACAATGAGACAGGTATAAAATTTTACTAGACATATATGAAAATGGCTTTTCTCAGCATATATTTGTTCATTTTATTTTTTCGCAACAAAAATTTTCTATTACATGTAAAAAGACATACAAACAAATAATAATATACTCGCAATTTTTATCGTTGTAACTTTGTGTGTGTGTGTGTGTGTGTGTGTGTGTGTAAATATAAAACATGTTGTCACAAATAAATCAAATTTACCGTTTCCACTGACATTATAAAAGGCTTGTGTTGTGTTGTGGGTGCGCGGTGAACGTCGTACACACGGTTTATGAAGAAAAATTATCATCACGGTTAGACTTTCATCACATTTATTTTACATGCACACACACACACACACACACACACAAACATATATCAAGATAAACAATATATTTATGATTATGGAGTGTAAGTGACTGAATAAATTTCACTGTGGCACATAATTCAAATCAAGGACCTTTGTGATTTGTGTCATATTTTTTTTTACCTTACTTTTGTTTTTCAAAGTGTATAAGTGTGTGAATATTTTCATTGAACAAAAAAACCAGGAGGGAAATAACATATTTTTTAAGATTTTTTTTATTTGCATTTCAATTTCATTTTCAGTCATGTTAAATTTAAAATTTACTTTCTTATATTAAAATGAATACATTTCATATTTGGTGTCATATTTGGTGTCATATTTGGTTGAACTTGAAATTAAAATGTCACTATGAGTTAAATGGAAGAAGGTGATGATTTGGAAAGTGGAATTAAAATAGGGATTTAATTAAAATAATAATTAATAAATTCAAGAATTATGATTTAAATTTTAAAGGATCCCATTTCTCTGATTCGGATTAAAAATGTGAATTAAAAGTACTCCAATTAAATTTTTGATATGAGGGCTAATTTTTTTTGTAGTATGTAGTTTAAAGTGATTGATACCAATATTTGAAAGTTAATTACTTATAAACTACGAAATGTAGCTTAAGCTGCATATATTAGATTTTCACTCCCACTCAATCATGAGAAGGTTCAACTCAAACCCTAGAAAAGAATTTTGAAAAAGTTCAATTCCACCCACTAGGAATTTTATCTCTTAACATGAGCAATTTGTTAGAGAAACTGAGCGTATGAAGAGCGCCATTAAATCCCGAAATTTGTATGGCCGATGGCAGTAATTTTAACAGTTTCTTAAAAGATTTCCGTTGGTTTTAATTGAATAAAAATATAATTTTTATTGTATTTAATATTTTTTTTTTTTTATTTGTAATTTAAACTTAAAACTAATAAAGAAAAATGAATAATATAAGTCATCATAAACGACATCAGGAATATATTGGTGGTGTGTGTTTAATTGGGTTTGGATTCTTCTAATTAATATTTTTGCTTTTTAACTTCATGTCTTAGTGATGAGGTTCAAAAGTTGAAGCCAACACCTGATACTGCAGTCGAGTGAAACAGCCAATTCTTCTAAAAAAACTATTGGGAACACACACCCAAAAACCACCAAACATTTATTCCCCTTCCAATCAATCTTCCTTCACACATCATTAAAGGTCAAAATAAGATATATTAACTTTTTTAATCTTATCAGAATTAAATCTTCATAAGCCATTTCTTCTTTATCACAGGTGTCAATTGGGCAAATATAAAAGATATCTGCTGCTGAAAAACAGGTATTGCAGGCGATATTGCAAAACTGCTCGAAAAAAGTCCCTCCTGTTATCAGGCGTAGCTTCCCTCCTCTTTATGAATTCCTCATAGTACCCATATGAGAGCAAGAGCGGCTCTATAGGGTTTGTGGTGGAGAACAATTTGAAATGTTAGGCTGCAGATGAAGAATCATCTTCGCAATTCCGCGGATTTTTGCATCGAGACTGCTCGAGTTTGTAGTGTCGTTGGGTTCGACTTCTTCCTCTTGAGAAATTACAAGGTCGAATTGAACCAAATTGATCACATTTAAACAAGAAACCACAACCGTCTCATTGCATGTTTCCATGAACGTACTTTTTAAATTATAGACCCTCGTGCTCATGATAAAGCCCAACTTCGACAGCATGTTTATTTGGCTATGTGCGGAAATAACTTATTATAAGCCATTTGATGCTTGATGATACTGTCGGCAATAGGGCAAATAAGATTTTCAAATCTGCTGCTGAAAAACAGGTATTTATTCTGATTATGCAGAACTGCTGGAACATAGTCGCTCCTGTCTTCAGGCGTAGCTTCACCCCTCCTACAACACTCCTCATAGTAGGTATAAGCCAGAAAGAGCGGCTCTTGTGTGTTCGTGGTTTTGAACAATTTGAAGTGTTCGTCAAATTCTCTGCAACAACTCAAAGGAACAGTTTGACTACTCATAAAACTTTCAAAAACAGGGCCCTTTCTCTATAAAAGAATGTTGAATGAAGATAAGGAAAAGGTAAAAAGGCTTTTCAACCTTCTTCGGTGATCGTCCCATTCTTTGAAGAAAAACAAACAATTTAACACAAATTTAGTAAAAAAATAAAAATACTTACTTTTGCAGCGTCTATAACAAAATGGATGACATTAAATGTCATGGACTCGCACTATCGAGCTTTTTAATTGAAAAGGTTTGTCACTAGAGAACCGCTACAAAGTCGCGAAAAAAAACTTAAAATTCCTTAGAAGGCAATCTTAGATAGAAATCTTCAAAAAGTTCATATCCAATCCAAGAAAAAAATCTTGAAAAAGTTCAAATCCAAACATTTAATTTTGGTATGCAAATTTCAAATCTAACGTTACAAAAAACTTCTCCCAATTAAAAATTAATCTTATTATAACAAATTTCACAGGTCACAATACTTTCATAAATTTTTATAAAAATTAATTATAAACCAACCTAATCCTAGTTAATCCTTTACCGTGTTAAAGAATGATCACAATAACTCGAGTAAATACAACAAAAAAAACGCACGTAAATGGATTAAAAAAGCATTCTTTTCATTTACACATAAAATAATAATAATAAAATATCATACATAAATTTTCGCCAGCACATATTACAAGAGAAAATTTAATAGATAAATGTGAGGAAGCTTCCACATTCATGTACTTTAATTAAAAATAAACCATTTTCTCGCACATACACATGAATTAAGTGTGACATGACTATTTTATATTAATATTATTGTATAGTTATGTTGTTTTTTTAATGTACTAAATGTAATTGTATATGAAAATTTAGTGCATTGAAAGATTACACAGAAATATGAGAATGTCACATGAACTGACCAGACATGCTTTTAATGCTGTTATGTGGGGCATAAAACAGACACATAATATAAATTTAAAATTTATATAAGAGACTGGCTTTTGTGTTAAATATGACAACGTTTCACCTAGGTTTTGATGCATTTTGTGTTACAATTCGTACGAATTTCGATCGAATTTTGTAAATTTGTATCATGAATTACTTTCTGTGTGTTAAGGAGTCGAATAACAGCTGTACTATTAATAAAATGAATGTATTTGGAAAGCCAACAACTATTTATTAAAATACAAAATGGGTTTTAGACTTTATTTTAGATTTATGTCCCATATTGCATTAAACAATATCTCGTTGGTTGCACATCAAAAATATTTGCAAAACTTATGAAAATACCTCAAATGTACTCTTTCTCTGTGTTATACAATAATAATACCGTTACTATAAAATGAGGATAATCCATAATTAAAATAGATTGTATGCAATTTTCTTTGGACATCATTAAATGAAACATTTTACCCAGGCAACACACACACACACACACACACATAAATCTGACAGCATAAACTGACCACTTTCTGATTTTATTATGGTGATTACTGTCTTGAAAATTTTTGTACAAGCTACGTGTCGGTTTTGCACAATGACCACTTAACACTTTATCTATGTATGTATGAATATCTAAAAATATGTTTTTAAGCCTGTTTCTCAATGAAAAATAATAATATATGGTGTGTGGTATTGGAGCTGAGATTGAACTTTTTCTCTATTGAATAGTTTACATTTTAATAGCATACGAGAAAAGTTTATCTATTGTTTTGTTATTTTCGAAAAATGAATACCAAAATATATTAAAATTAAAACTATTATTCATATTTTTTTTAAAAGGAAAAAATAATTTTAAATTAAAATACTTAAAATACTAAATTGGTTTTCAAAAAAAATAATGGCATTTATCTTACGTGATTTGGTCTTAAATGGAAATGAAATGAAATAAAATTAAGTTAATAATAAACTTCAATGGAATTTTTATGGTCATAATTCAATGATTCATGGAGTCAGTGCAAAAAATTAACTTTAAAATGTAAAATTAAACCTAAAATGCCCGGTTGACAAGTCAGATAATTAAATATATAGCAAAATCATAGTCATCGAATAGTGACGCATTGGTCATACGGGAAATTTGGCAAATACCAGAAGGGCTGCAGTCGATCGTCTTGTATAAGTTAGGTTTCGTGTAAATTTTAAAGAGAATTATACAGAATGCCAGGGCCGTTAATGATTTTCAATCCGCGCCTTCCATCGAAGTCATTAACAGGAAATTTCCTTAGACGACAATAACCTACTTGTAAGTAGTGTAAAAAGCCATATTACTTAATCATTCCGTTTATTTTCAATTAAAAGGCTATCCCTATGTATTTACTATATTTTTATCGGTTCAAGCAGTGCTAATATTTCATTAAGTTCAAAATTTAAATTATTTATTTCATATTAATGTATAAAAAATCAAATATTTTTTCTTTAAAAAACTTCAATTAATAGAAATATCAGTGAAAATTTAATATTTTTTTTTTGCCAACCGGGTAAAATCTTAGTTAGCTGTACTTGAAACACCTTATCTGATATTTTGACAATTTGACTCAAGGGTTTCTTGATTTTTGAGATGAGAATTCATATTAATTTTATTCGGATCTGAAATAACACTATTCTACAAATTGGCGAAAATCGAGCCGCAGAGCGGCCGCTATGATTTTCAAAAACTGTGGGCAAAATGTGATTGAATGCCTTATTTTTCACTTTTTAGTACGAAAATGAAAAATGTTCTAAAAACAAAATCTTCTTATAATCGTTTGTTATTTACAATTAAATCATGAAAACCTAAAAAAACAAGAAAAATATTTTTATAAAAATCTCCAAGTGCACTAAAATAGCTTCAATTTCTTAGAAATCCAAAGCTTGATAACTACTGTCTCTGACGTTTTGTAGATCTCTATCTGGGAGCATTCGATCACATTTTGCTCACAGTTTTTGAAAATCATAGTGGCCGCTCTGCGGCTCGATTTTTGCCAATTTGTAGAATAGTGTAATTCATAAAATTAGGTTCATTTTAATGTCCTTTTTCTTGCCAAAAGGGTAAATTTCTCATAGGATATATTTTGAGTAACGTTGAGCTGTCCAAGTCACCAAGTATTTTATTTCTCAATGACTTTTCAAACTGTTTTGTCCATGAAATTTTCAATTTCGTATCTTATCAATAGTAAATTAAATGAAAATGTGAACTGGGATTCATTCAATGAAAGGCCAAGCGGGTATAAAACCATTCAGTTATTAGACATTACTTTTTAAAAGTTTTCATATTTCAGATATTTGTTAAATAAATTAATTGTTTGATTAGTAAAATTCCATAAACAAGATTTTTCAAATAAGTAAGTGGAAAAAACCTGTTCCCAGTCCACATTTCACAAGTTTTCGTATCCAGCCAGCAATTTCCTTTCAATTTTCAATTGACTATGTAAATTTTCATGTATAAAGATGCCAATTATGAGATTCTTTCTTCTTCGTTTAATTCATGGAATTTGAGAACCCCTATTAACTGATTGCCATATTGTTACAATATAATAATAAAGATAATCATTTTTATTTATTTAGTAATAAAAATATGAAAGAGAAAAATTCAACTTCCGCTAAACAGAGCCATTTATCCATTTTATATCATTATCAGTAGTCCTACATATAAAATGGGATATCATCTAACATCCTTTTTTTCATTCTTATTATCGCCATCATTAAGTATTATTATTATCATTTTCATTGTTATTATTTTTTTCGAGATTCATATTTTCCTTTTACTTTTATTAACTATCCAACTATAGAGAAGGACTTGGATCAGGGGGTATAGGTTTGAGAGAGAGAGAGAGAAAGTGAAAAGAATAAAAAAAAATTGCAATTCAAAGTGACTTAATGATGCGAAACAGTATCTTTTAGTATCTATTAAAGACAATCACATTGAAAATAGCCAAAAGGCTCAAAAACTCATTAAGACCGACATTTACACTCACACTGACACCACACACACAGACACACACTCACACAATGACAAAGAAAAGAATTTTATTATTACAGTCAATTATCATGCCATACTTTGTCTATGTAACGTACGTAAGAAAGAAACAATGAATGAAAGAAGTTTAAAGTGTTACACATAAGTAGATAAAAAAAAACTTTCATGTAAATGCAAAATGATTAAAATTAAAATAAAATGAGAAAAGAAAGAAATTAGAAAAAGGAAATGAACTTTACAAGAAAATTTCACAGCAAAAAAAGGATTGAGGCTTTTTGTTCATGTTTCGATTCAATGCAATGCAATCAAAATGAGTGAAATTTTTAAAAAAACTGAAGATTTAAAGTCCAAAAATTATTCAAAACTCGATTTTTTTAAAAAATTATAAAAAAAGAGTTGATCTTGAACTATAAACTTTATAATTAGTCAAGAAAAGGAAAAAAATATGACTTTTTTTTTCAAATAAGTGCAAAAAAAAGTACAAAAAAATTAAATCGATATTTGACTTACTTTCATTTAAAAATGAAATGATACACATTTCATTTTATTACATTTTATATACAAATAGACTTATTATGAACTTTTTTTCCTCATTCCCATTTTTTTACTTTAATTTTATTACTTTTAAGTGCAATCAAAGTTTATGTGAGTTAATGGAACAATTTAAAGTTTCTATATAAAATTTTCTTGCATCGCATTGCAAATAGACATGAAAATTTAGTATGCAACTGCTTAATTTCTGTTTTTGTGTGAGTGAATTTATTTAATAACAAGAGAACAATGATAATTAAAATCATTGTTTTATGATCTTAAGATCGGTTTAAATTAGTTTATTAAGGTTATTTGTTGAAATGTGTGAAAAATGTGTTTGTATGAGGGATTTTCTCAATTAAGAGGATTTGAATTGAAATTGAGGTATTTTGAAATGAAATAAGGCTACATTGAGTCAAATGGAGGCAATTTTTTACCATTTCTGAAATTTTCTTGAAAAACTGACACTTTGGCGGGACTTTGATAGTGATACGATGAGAAAATTTAATTTAATGGAAACGCCTGGTATTTTTTGTATTTTTTTATGAATTTATTTCTTTAAAATTTTTGTCTCTGGTGCACTCGCCCTTCATTCGACTGTCTATAAACCTTTCATAGGCTATGGAGCCAAAAATTTGATCCCATTTTGAAAGAAAACTGCTGGAAATTTGAACGTGATATGAAAAAAAATCACAACGGTGGAGACGCCTGGTTAATTTTGAAAAATTTTTGTAATAAATTTATTTTTTCCTCTAGCGCTCTTTGGGGTGTCTTACAAATTCCGATTCTTGCTCTATTTGACTGCTTTTGAACCATTCGAAGGCTTAATTGAAAAAAAATCTGCACCAACTTCAATATGGCTTCTCATCACATTCGAATTTAAAATTTCATTTTTTAACGTTAAAATTTGAAAATTATAAAAAAAATCACACTTCAATAAATTTAGTGCCTAATGAAAAAAAGCTCTTCATTTTAGTTAACATTCAAATAACATTGAAATGAAAAAAAAATCCAATTGAACTAAATTAATTTTCATTGGATTGTTAATTATAATCGGAAGCATGTTGTTTACTCATTTATTGTCCCGCTTTGCGTTATTACTATTATTATTTTAATTTTTTTTCCTCTTCACAGTCTCTTGTGTTATTTTTACTTAAAACATTCATGTTTCTAAATTACACACACAAACACACACAAGTCGAGTAAAACATTCATTCTATTGTTTTTTCATGACAATTTAATTCGATTAACATTTTAATGGCGTTGAAATTGTTTTTTATTATTATTATTATTATTTCAATATTTAAAAACACACACCGCACCACACTCACATTTCATAACAAAACATGTTGTTGTTGTGGTACCTGCACCTTCTTTTTTCCAATGATACACAACATTTTTGTTCTAATGTAAATTAATGGTGATCATGTAAAATGAATGTAATGAAAAAAAGGGGGTAAAAATGGGTTTTGGCACGACCCAAGATATTGAGTTTAATATAAAATAATCATGTTAAAATAATAATAATAATAAAAGCAATATGGGTTGTTTTGTTAAAAAAAGAAAAATTTTATAATTTTTCGCGTATTTTATGTGAGTTTTGTGGTGTCACGCTTTTGAGACGAGTTTGAAAATGAAAAATTTGTAATCAAAATCAGAATTCATACGAAGTAGACAATGAAAATTTTTTTACAAACTTTTCTTGGAGAACTTCAAACAAAATTTACCTTCAATCAAGACCTCACATTTGTAAGAATTTTCCCTCACTTTTGAGAGTCATTGACGATTCACATTGAAACCCCTCATTTTAATATGAAATAAAATAAAAATGCATGAAAACAAACCATAAGAACAGTAGTCATCGTCGTTGTTGTTGTTGAGGAAAAACTGAACCACAAAAAAGAGGCAAACAAATTAAAAACAAATGTTTTTATATTCTCTCTTTATGATCATACGTGGAATTGCTGTTGACAGTTTGAGTAATTTTACATATTAAAAATGTGTGTTTGCATATTAAAAAAAAAACTTATAACAACATCATGATTGGAATCAACCTCACTATGGTGATATAAATAAAAAAGTGAAGCGTTTAAAGTGCTTCTAGTGGTTGATAGAGCGTTGAATTTTATGAATTGTTAAATTTTAGTAATAGAATTTTAAAAACGATTCACAAGACTGCATTTTTATGTAAGGAATTCGCCAATTTTATCAAAAATTTAACACTGTCCGAAAAAAAATCTTCAAATTAGAGTTTTATTGTTTTAAGGGTTAAAATATCGTTTTTTATGATGCTAAATCATTTTTTAGGCCTTTACATCGATTTTAAGGGTTTTATATCGTTTTTTAGGGCTTTACATCGTTTTTAGGGCTTTACATCGTTTTTTAGGGCTTTACATCGTTTTTTAGGGCTTTACATCGTTTTTTAGGGCTTTACATCGTTTTTTAGGGCTTTACATCGTTTTTAGGGCTTTACATCGTTTTTTAGGGCTTTACATCGTTTTTAGGGTGCTTAATCGTTTTTTTTAGGGTTTTACATCGTTAATTAGGGCTTTACTTCGTTTTTTAAGGCTTTACATCGTATTTTAGAGTTTTACTTCGTTTTTAGGACTTTACTTCGTTTTTTTTAGGGTTTTATATCTTTTTTTAAGCCTTTACATAGATTTTTAGGGTTTTACATCGTTTTTTTAGGGTTTGACATCGTTTTTTAGGGCTTTACATCGTTTTTAAACGGTTTTACATCGTTTTTAAGGGGTTTTTAAGTTTTTAAGGGTTTGACATCGTAGTCTGCCATTTAGTTAATCAACCATTTTGAGTCAGACAGCCATAGTTCATGATTGGCGAAATCTTTTAATGAAGGGTGACATTTTCAATAATTGGCGATTCGTTCAAATTGACAGAAATGCGCTACATTCATAATTTTTTGTTCGAACCTCACATTCAAAAAAATTTCCCTTAAAACCATTTATTTGAACATAATTTTTCATTTAAATCCATTATCAACAAATTTTCATCATGTTCCAAAAAAAAAGAAAACAATCACCGAACAAAATTATCGACACACTTTTTTTCACTTCATTGATAGATAAATTATGTCACTTTTCATTAAAAGCCTGATTTTAAGGAATGATATTCATAAAAATTTACAATTTTACGTTAAAATACACATTGTTTACTTTAAAAAAAAATAACAAAAAAAAGAATAAACATCCATTAAATTTTAAGGTGATTGATTGATTGATCGTTTACGGCTTGATCCAATTTTGTATCAGCTTCAAGGCAATATTGGTTATAAAGTTATATTTTAAATTAGTAACAAATGGCCAAAAAATACAGAAATAAACGTTTATAATTTAAATATTGTATTTATATTTATTTATATGCATTTATATTGGTTATAATTGGTTATAATTTTCAATTTGTGACAAAAAAGTGGTTATAAATGACTCATATATTATTGTTACGCAAATGTTGTTTTTGATGAATTTGAAAATGTTCAAGTTTTCGTTCTTCTTTGTGAACATATTTTATTTATTTAAAAAAATATTATTTATTTCAATTAAATATTTTATTGATTAATGGATTTAATAATTCTGAAAGAATTAAAATAAGTTCAATTATTTATTTTCCTCTCAGCTTTTGAATAAAATTTACAATATAATTACTGAAAAAACGAGAAAAAACTTTTAATAAATCAGTTTATGATCTTAGAAAGTCTTTTTCTTAATCAAAAATGTTAATGACCTTTAAAAAGTCTAAGTCTATCCGATCTTGGAAAGAAAAATGTTGCCGCAACGAATTTTCATCCGTATCTTAGACCAGCTTATTAATTTTTCAGAAATAGTCGAAATAATATAAAAAAATGAATATACGCTCAAGACTTTTTGACAAATGAAAAAAAAATCTTTTATTTTCATTATTATAAAGAATTAAAATAAATGAAATTTATTTAAAAGAAAAGTCTGGTTACTAAAGCTTTTCTATTATAATAATCACATGCAATATTTTCTAATCAAAATCTAATAATTGATAAATGCATATTTTTCATATTAATATTATTTTAATGTAATTTGAAATTTGAAAAATTTCTCCTCAACAATAAACTTTTTAACTTTTTTTTTTTGGATAATTAACAAATTTAATTGATATTTATTTACTATTTAAATATTTTTACTCAGAAAAAATCCGTTCATACATTTCATCATCATATTCATGATTCATACAAATACCATACAACATAAACAAGAAAAGTGGAAATATTTATTACTCAGTATTTATATTTCTCATTTATAATTTTCGTATAGATACTATACAACACATACACAACAAGTGGTTATAATTTAGTAATATACATTTATAAAAATTATTATTTTTATTTCTGCATATTACTAAACATTTCGTTACTTTAACAAGTTATAATCAATTTATAAGTCGCAATATATTTTGTTATCCGGCCTAGATCAGCTTACAATAAATATTTAAATTTTTTATTTATACAACAATGAGCTTAAGTAATATAAATGAGGGTAAGAATGTTCTTAACAAACAAACTTTTTTTTTATTATTTTATTACCATAAAAAAAGAAAAAAATATTAAATTGTAGTTTAAAACAACAATAATAAGTCACATCTATCACTTGTTTTTTTTGTGTGCTATTTTTTTTTAAATTTTATTATTGACAGGATTTGATCGAAAAAATTCCTTAAAACTAATTTTTCATCATATCTGTGTCAGATGAAAATAAAAAAACTGTTTTTCTTATAAATATAACATTAAATTTCAATTCAATGAAAAATTGAATAAATTTTAACATACAAAGAAAAAAATTCAAAAAAAATATAATCAAATTTTCACAAAAATTTTATAGATATAACAAACTGCATGAAAGATTATTATTGGTCCTTTGAGACAAATATAAAATAAGCCATTCAAACAATATCTATTTAAATGATGGCAAGTATGGATAATAAAATTATACACAAGTATTGATGTTAATTATTTATATTGACGCCATAAAATTTGTAATATAATTTTTGAATTGAAATGAATAGTAAGCGGAACACAATGAAAGTTAACCTAATTTTGTGATTTTTTTATTTTGAAAGATCACAAATTTTTTTACAGATTTTTATTAAACTACATTGTACAAGAAAAAACATTTCATAACAAGAGAATTTATTAATGAAATTGCTTAAATTTGTGTAAGATGACCGTGAGCATTAATTTGAAATGAAAGTGCATTGACGTTAAAAGGTCCAATCTCGGTGACTGTTAGCTGTGCCAATTCCTTAGATGAATCAATTGGGATAATCTGGGTTCCGGACTTAAAAGAGACGACCACGAAGGAGATAGAAAATTCAAGCAGGATGATAAATAAAGTTGAGCAATTGAACCGCTACGACGAGAACTCAATTTTGGCAGCCAGATACTTCCCACCACCGTGCACATTGGATTCCTTAAACAAAGCTTTAAAACAAAGAGAAAGTGATTAAACTGAAAAAAGACGACAAATAAACACAATGGAAGCAAATTCGGTTTTGTATTCGAGACTGGCAAGGGAGAATTTGGAATTGACAGATGCGACAAAAAGGCTAAATGAACAAAAAGAAAAAACAGCACAACTGAAAAAGGTCCTTCATGAAATTCAGGAGGGCGTCAAAGAACAAGAAGCTCTAAGACAAAATTTTATTATGAAGAGCTCAAAATGGTAGAGAACGCATATTTTGGAAAGAAATCGTACAAAAAGTAGAATTTTGGCTTGGTAGCATGCAATTTGATGTATGGGAAAGTTAAAAGCAAGTTTCTACACGAACTTGATGATTGGCCCTGGCCTGAATTAAGGCTTAGCCGTCCTATAAAATTGAATCTGTAAATTGACGGTCAAAAACTGACACCAGACAGTCAATTCGATCTCAAAATCGCATTTCAATTCAAAACTCACTTCTACAAAAAACAACCTTGTTGGATTTACAATGAAAGTATAATAAAATTCCCATCAGACTACCAAATAAAATTAGTAGGGTATCATTTTCTGGTCCAAAATACAAAGTATTTTTTTGTCCATCCAACAAAAAAACATATAACATAAAATTGTAAAATAAAATAAAACAGATAACAAAAAAATGAGATGCTCCATGGATATGGTTTATCATTATTAAAGAATGTTGTGATAAAACAAATTTGAAATCCCCAAGCAACAATAATACAATTCATTTTGTAATTGACATTTTCGATCTATTTTGCTACACATCCTTTCCGTATATTATATGGAATGCAAAATTTTGGAAATACCCTTATTAACCTTTTAAGGTTATTATAATTGTCCATAGACTTAAATTTTAATTAAAGTAAAGTACCCGGAATAACTTGGCAACCGGAGTTCGACACAGTTTTGTGTTAAATGAAACTAATTAATTTAGATTTGACAAAATTTTTTATTAATTCTCTTATAATATTTTTTTTTTGTTGCCTGTTAAATTAATTAAGCTAATTTAACTTTATTAGAGTGAGATATTAAATTAAAAGCACAAGTTAATTTTATTGAAATTTTTTTTAATAATATTAATTTTATCGAGTCACTTATTAACAATATTTTCATGATTTTAACCAGTCTTCCTCACATGTGGTGTCATTTTATTACCCTCCTGTTTATAATGATGATGATGATATTGAGAGAGGGCGAGAAACACACAGAGTGAGGAAAGACAGGATTTAATTATTTTCATTTCATTTTAATAAAATTATTTATCACCGACACCACACTTTGGCCGCATAAAAATAGTTTGTGTCAACACATTGTTGTGTTGCCTCTATGGAAGGACATTTGAGCACAAAGTTTCACAGAGTTTTAATAGAATAACTGTAATTTAATTAAACTTTTTTTTATGACTTACTGATAATAAAAACACTCGTTGTCCAGACAATTCACAATGTAATTTTATGAAAAGCGCATCACGTGCTAATCATGGGATAATCACAGCAATAACATGCATTATATATAAATATATTTTTCATGGTATGCTGTGGTGAAGGCAAAGGTAAAGGAATGTTTGATGTGTTTTTACGAGTCACGACCACATGAGATAATAAGAGGATCAGACTGATTAAAAATTGAATGGATAATGTCATATTTGGATTTGGGTTACTTTTCATTTCATCGACATTGTACAAGAATAATAATTACAAGAAGAAAAAACAGTCACTAACTAACATAGTATAACATGGAAACTACTTAATTCTGTGAATAACAATATAAAAATTTGAATATCAATAAAAGAAAATATATAAAAAAATTAAAACAAAGAGAAGAAGAAGAATGGAATTATTTTGATAAAGGCAAAAAAGGACCATTAAGGCATTTTAATTTATTTGCTTTAAAAAACAATTTTTATGAGAAATTTACTTGTTTGTGAATGTAACAAGCCGAAAAAAATATAAAATGATTTTAGAGAAAAGGGAAAAAATTTATTGTATACATTGTTAATATTATATAAATGCGGTTGGCATAAAAGGATCTTGAGACTCATATAAACTAAAGTACAATAAAAAAAACAAAAGAAATGTAAAATATTAAATGAACGTAACAATGAAAGGTGTATGAGAAAGTGCATTGAAAAGTCACTAAGTGTCATCGTAATGATTTACGATGTTAATGATTTATTTTCAGTACTGACTAATGATGGATAAGTCACATTAAAAACTCCAATTTTCACTTTTCGAAATCAAAAATTGTAAATCTTGCTGTGGAAAAAATACAAATGGGCTATGACGATCTTCAATGCCACGGCCGAAAAGAAAATCTCGAGCTATCGAAGGAGAAAACTTGGATAAGCTGAAGTATAGGACTTTAACTTTGTTTTATCAGCTCTAGTTACGGTTTCGTATCATTTAAGTTGTTTGGTCAATTCCTGATCATAGCTGTAGATTTGTAAATTAAAGATTGAAGATTCAGTTCTTAGATTTTTTGTTTTTGTGAGCTCTTATTTCAGATTCTTTTACAGCGCAAATATCGATTTGCTTTTGGCTTATTATTTTCTTCGCTGTTTGTGTTCGTATTTGCTTCAAATATTTTTTTTACTTTTAGTTATAAAGGAATCTTGTGATGTTTCATCTAAATCAGCGGAAATCGATTTACGATTGTTCGACAAATGAATGTTTTCTGCACTTGAGCCTGATATTTGAGCTATTATAGAACAAAGTTTGCCACAACCAGGATATTATTGAGTCAGCTATCTATAAAACGGCTTTTCCTCGAATAATGAATTTTTTTTTATGTTTGAAAGGCAAGGAGGCTTCATCAGGACTTTCAGCCATATCGTCTTCTCTTTTGTTCTCCATACACTTTTTCAATAAGATAAATCTATTTCTTCATCGGTTTCTGTAGCTTTTTAACAATCAATTTATAAGTTACTTTATATTCCTGAAAAGATTAATTAAGGGAACATTAACGACTTAGATATTTTTGTGGTCATACCTGATTAAGCTCAGGCCCTTACTTGATGAAACTATGCTTATACCTTTATCCTATCTTCTGACATGAAATGTAAAGCAGCCACCTATTTCAAAAATTAAAACAAATAAAAACTGTTTCGAAATCTTACCTTTTTTTGGTCTTCAGTGTCCGACATCAAAGCATTCTCAAAAGAACATTTTTCTTAAATTCTCATTTAAAACCAAAAACGAAATTGAAGTATCGACCCACGAGTACTTTTTCATATAATACAAAAAAAAAGTACATGAAATTTGATGAATATTCAAAATCAATTAAAAATTCTTTTAGTTTCCCAAAAAATAAAAAAAGAAGAAAAACCAAATAACATTGCTTCGTACACGCAAAAATCTTAACATTCTGAAATTTTATAATTAAATTTAAATTATTAACTTGGTCACGCTTTGTACGTTGCAATATAATAAAAAGTTGGATGGATGAATTCAAGGCTTTTCTCTGCAACATTGAAAATCGTAAAAAAAACAGAGAGAAAATATTTCGTTTATCTTTCTTTTTTATTTCTTTTTCCCATTATGGAAAAAAACATAAAGTTCAGTTAAAAAAAAGCATAGAATCATCGTAATAATGTAATAACTTTTCTTTCTTTTTTATATTTATTTAAACATATGTATAAAAGACAAATAACATCTACCTTAACAGGTAATATAAAAGTTAGAATTTTTTTTTATAAAAATGTTTTTTTTATTACTGTTAAAATAAAATAATATGGAAATATCTACATTTTTACAATGAATATAAAAAGAAAAGAAAACTTTGTGAACACAGACCAAAGTTGAATGCAATAAGCAATAAAGTTTCAGTCGACAACGACGTCGTTTTTGTCAGTTAACATATATATCTTGTATTACCATCCAACCACGGTATGTCAAGGAAAATGTAAGGAGAGAGAAAAAAAATTGTTACAGTGGCTGACTTCTGTTATTATTGTTCTGTTGTTGATTTTTTATTATTATTATTACAACTGTCTGACTATTGATTTTCCCTCTTTTTATGTTTACCATCGCAACGTTAGACGTGTGCCAATTTTTTTACGTCTCTTTTTCATCTCTTATCATTTATCATACACTATTTTTTTTTCATTTCATTTTCATATCTTTCCTTTTATATTATGATTATTTTCATTTTGTTTCAACATCAATTTTACTTCTTTTTTGCCACTAAATTTTGGTTATGTGCAAGCAACGGAGCGAGCGATGTTATAAACGGACCGAACATGAAACGTGGTTACATGCACAATTTATTTGAATATAAAAAAAATTGTTAAAGTGGTTTCAGTAATTTAGCGCTTGTGTATTATTCCATGTCCTTACTTACATTACAAATCTTACATATAAATTTTTTTTGTACTCTTTTTTTATTTTTAGCGCTTTTTTTTCAAGATATGACGAGTGCAAAAATGTAAGCGTGTGTGTGTTTGTTTGTTAGAGTGTAAATATTCGTATTATATGTTTAAATTACTATCATTTTGAAGATTAGTAAAGCAGATTTGCTTATTTTTGACTTTATTTATGTGTTTGATGAGCATTTTGTCTTTGATGAAGGAAATGATATAAAAGAACATTATCCGTTATGACATGGAAAAAAGAGACGAAAAGAAAAAATTATATCCGATTAAATTTTCCAAAGTTTTCTTTTGAAATGCTAATCAAGTGTAAGTGTTGACATGTAAATGACAAAATTGTGTTTAAATATTTTGATGTCAAGTGAAATGTTAGTTGAATGTTGTGCTTATTACAAGGGTAATGAAGGAAATTCTATTAAATTTATTCCCAGTACACATTTTTTATTGAAATATATATTGAATGTCAAAAATATTTTTATTTTATTTTATTTTGAGCTAAGTGCACTGTAAAACGTGACTTAAAGATTGATGTCACTGAAACGTCAAATGTCATCACTTTTTAACGTTAACTGTCAAACTTTACTTAATGTCAAAACTTTATTAATGTCAACTGTCAAAAGTCACTGGGATGCAGAAATTTTATATGTCAACTATTAAACGTCATTAAAAGTCAAATGTCACTAAGACGTTAAATTTTTTATGGCAACTGTCAAGCTTTATTTAAAGTCAAACGTCATTAATGTTAAATGTGAACTGTCAAACGTCACTGAAATTCAGAAATTTCAAATGTCAACTTTCCAACGTTCTTTCAAATGTTCTCAATTTATAATGTCAACTGTCAAACGTCGCAGGTCAACTCTCAAATGTCACTGAAAGTCAAAAAATTTCAATTTTTCATGGAAACTGTCAAAAATCCTCGATTTTGTAACGTCAACTGTCAAATTTCACTTTATGTAAAAACGTCATCAATGTTAAATGTGACTTGTCAAAAGTCACTCAAAGTCAGAAATTTTTAATGGCAATTTTAAATGTTTTTAAATTTTTAACGTCAACTGTCAAACTTTACAGGTGTTCAACTGTCAAATGTCACTGAAAATCAAATGTCACTTAAAGTCAGAAATTTTAAATTTCAACTATTAAACGTCATTGAAAGTCAAATGTTATCAATTTTTAATGTCAACTGTCAAACGTCACTAAATGTCAAAATTCATTTAAATTTGCCTTGGGTCAAAAAAGTAGTCGATTTGTATCAACAAATTGTGCACTGGGGTCTTTTTTTTAAATCAATTCGACTGCTTTGTATCCTAAAATCATAGAGCAATGGAAATACTTTTTCGGCTTCATTTTAACTTTAAAAAAAAACAAATTTCAAAATAATTGCTATGAATTTTATGGCTTTTAATTCAGTAATTTAATATTATTTTATCATTTTTTTATTTTATAAAAACAAGTAAAAAAAAAAATAAATGTTTTTATTTATAATTTACTGGAGACGAAGTCTTCCACTCTTGATTTCAAAATGCAATAAATATTCATCTAGTGTAGGATCACAGCATTATTTTTGAACAATTATTTTTGTTTATTTCTGTGGTCATCATAGGCATTTTTGGCACTCATCCAACAAATATAATAATATTAATATTTCTGTCAAAAAAAAATAACAGAACTGTGTGAGTTCATTTTTTTTGTTTTTTAATTTGTGTGATGTCACTTTTCGTGTGTGTGTGTGTGCGTGTATGTGAACCATGTTTGCATTTATTTGAATTTTAAATCGTTATCATTATTTTATGACAACTTTTGATGATAAAAACGAGTAAAAATTTAAAATAATATCAGAGATTCAACCTCATTATTGATGTTTTTTAATTGAATTTCAAGCCAAAAAAATATGAATTTTTTTCTTCACTGAAATTCGTTTGAGCCCCTTTTTTGTGTTCATTAATGAAATGAAATGAAAACAAAAAATGCATAAAATTTGTATCGTTGTTAGCTTGTTAGCACTCTACCTTATTATATTCAACTACAACAATAATCGTAAAAAGTGTTTTGAATGAAAAAAAAGGCAATGAATTGGAAAAATATTAAAATATGATCATGATATCAATCGATTTGATACAAAAATACATCAAAAAACATAGTGATTGGCAATAAAAATCAAAGTCATAAAACAAACTGTTTAGTCCTTTCCATATTTTACCTTTTATTAGGTCAACTCGATTCCTTTTTATATAAAAATAAAAATATATCAATTCAAAGATGAAATAATATAAACGTATCGATTGTCAAAAAATAAAATAAAAATGTTTCATTTCAGTTTATGCAATAATAATAAAGTCAAATTACGAATAAAAATGATATGATGGTGTTTTGAGTTCAAATGGCACAATTTTCATACATGATGGATAAAAATAAATTTTATACTAATGCCTTGCAATATGATGATGATTATGATGAAAGGAATGAAATGAAAATAGCCAAGAAAATGCTAGAATACCTGTGAAAATATGGCACATAACACTTTTTTTCTTTCTTTCTTTGTCAAAAAAAAAATACATAAAAAAATGAGTACGACAAATATTTGTATGGATGTGTGTGTGTGTGTGTGTGTGTCACTGTATGTTTAATAATCATAAAAATGGTAATCAAATTGTATGAGTCAAGGTTCTTATTGTTGGAAGGAAAAACTAACAAGCTTTGAATTTGTTTTAGCTTTACATTAATAAGCTCGTACATGCATTTTACTTTCCATTTATTATTTTCTTTGTTTATCTTTGTGTTTGACTGTTGTTGTTGTTATTCTCATATTTAAACTAAGTAAGTATAATAAAATGCTTTGTCATTTTATTGTGCTCTGTAGTATAACCTAACATGATAATAATAAATATAATTATCTTCTATTTATTTTACCAGTTTTTAGAGAGACAGTCATGAAAACCAAGTTTATTGCAAGTAATTTCTTTTTTGTAAAATATGAGTTAGAACCATTATTTTTTTTATGGAATGTCATTTTTCCAGGAAAATACAAAATGTCCTACTCTTGCTTCGATATACTACAGTCAAGCTGTTATGCAAGCTAAGACTTGACGATATCAAAAAATTTCCTAAAAAAGAAAAGAAAGTTCATTTTAGTAAGAATAAGATGGGTTGCTGAAATTTTTTCATAGCAAGCCCCCTTTAAAAAAATTCGCTAGCTATAAATATTTATATGAGGGGTTGCTAAAAGGTTATTTTAGCAGCTCCACCCTAAATAAGTTCGATGGTGGTAAAACTTTACGAAAGGGGTTGCTTAGAGGGGAGTATGCTTAGGAAATCTTTGAAATATTTCAAATGAGGGGTCACTGGAGATCATCGAGATTTTTAACAAGCAAGTATTTTAAAAAAGGTTGTTAAAGTTACTAAAATGGCCTTCCACCAACCTTCTCTTCATAATTTTGATCATTATTAAAATCGATCAAAAAGATTGCTAGAAGGCTATTTTAGTAGCCCCCCACTAAAAAAGTTCGATGATTATAGATATGTGAAAATTTTCTCTTTCAGGACTATTAACTGTATACTTTGAAATTGTTTATTGAGGGATTGCTAGTAGGTTACATTTCTAGCAACCCCTTTTATCGATATTTATAATACTTACTTACTTTACTTTACGCCTTGTCCTTTCTCAGGGAGTCCATACTGTCCTCATGTTGAGTAAAGGCGATCTACAAATGTCTCCATCTAGGCCTTCGGATTGCTATTTGATTCAGTTCCCACAGGTTGTTAAATTGTGCCTCATTTGTATCTCTGACCGAGTTAGCATCAAAGCGTGTGAAGCGTCGTCAGGTGTTCCTTGGTCGACCTCTTCTACGGCTACTTTATGGGTTGTATACAAGGGTCTAGTGGCAAACTTCTGAAGGGCCTTTTCGTAAGGTATGCCAAATATAACCAAATTTTCTTCTACGTATCTCCTCATTTATGTTTTGCATTTCGGCTTTTCTCAGCAGTTCCTCATTCGATATTTATAATAATCGAACTTATTTAGAAGGGGTTGCTAAAAAAAATTCAGTTACCCCCTCTAAAAAAGTTCGATGACTGTAAATATCGATGAAAGGGTTGCTGAAAGGTTACATGGCTTGATAACCTCTTCAAAATATTTGTTTGTCAAAAATCTGGATGAGAGGAGTTGCTGGAAAAGTAACCCTTCAGCAACCCCCCTGATAAGTATTTAAAAAAAGCGAAAATTTTTAAAGGGGATTGTTATTGAAACATATCAGCAACCCCTCATTAAAAAATTTCAAACTTTACCTAAGCATACTCGCTTGATTGACCGATCAGTCCTGAAACAGTTAATTTTCCCATGCATTTTCTGATTTAAGCAAAATATTACAAAGTATTTTCATTTAATTTACCAATAATATCAAGATATAGGTGATTATTCTCTGGACATCCAATATAAGATAAAATATTCATGTTAATATAAATAACCATCATAACTTATGATTTCTTTCTCAATTTTTCTTTTGTTCCACAAAATTTATATCTGTTCTAAATTATAGCAAGTTAAACCAAAAATTTCTTCATAAATCGTTTTGGTCATAACACAAACACACACGCGTACATACATAGAGACATACAGAGGTCTCATGGTGACTTTTCTTCCTCTTCTTCTTTTTCATTTTCCTTTGATTTTTTTTTCCATATAAACACACACACAGGACCTATCATTATGCTATGAGTTTAATATCATTACATAAGTGAAACAAAGCTCAAAAAGAAGCAAAAAAAAAACCTATATGAATCAAATATCATAAAATAAAATAAAATAATCGATTGATTTTCCTTCATTTTCTATAACATTTAGTTTTTTTTTTTGTTGTTAATGTTCTCTAGTCATTTCAGTTCTACTATTGGCAAAAAAAAAAAAATGAAAAGGAATAAAAAGAGAGTGTACTTTTATTCAACAACTAAACATAATAAAAGGAAATGAATCATTTATAATGTGATCCGATAGCATAAGTGTTACTATTGTAGTGTTCAGATGAGTGAGTCTGTTATTATTATTATTGTTATTATTTGAAATGAAGGCAGGGAGGGGGATGTTTAACGAATAGTGTCCAATATGACCTTTGACTTTCACAATACAAGGAAAAAATCAAGATCTTTTGTTACAGATTTTGTTTAGATTAAAAGGAAATTTTGGGGGTGAGTGTGTTCACATTGATTGTTACACAATTTGTGAATAGATCCCAGGTTAAGAAAGGTCTGTTTTTATTTTTATTATGTATTCACAGGCAGTTATCTTTTTGATTTTCTCCTAAAAATGAAGACATAAATCTGCGTGGCTTTTAATATAACAGACATAAAATATGTTTATGGCATTTCTTCTTCTTCTTCTGATTATTTATGTTAAGGATATTTTTCCATTTCATTTTATATTGATAAGAGATGTGGCATTAAGATTAAATTGATGCATATTAAAAAAGGAATTGAAAGCACAAATACGTTAATTGCATCATATTTTAGAACCAAAATTGCCTTCAATGCATGAAATGCAATGAAATTTCTCAAATTTGAAGTTATTTGAATGTCAAATGATGAATTTTTTTCAATGTATTTTTTTGTAATTGAATTGAATTTATTTAAATCTCAATTTCATTTCTTTTGCTATTTTTTTGTTTTTCAATTCAAAGAAGAGCTATAAAAGCTTTTTGTTTGATAAAATTTTCATGATTCTTTGAAAAGTGAGAATTTTGGAAATTTTTTTTGAATTTGAAAATACTGATTTGATTGAATTTTCTTCATCAAAATGAATTTGTTGATTTTGCATTGAAAGCTTTTTGAAAGCTTAACGGATAATTTTGCTATAAAAATTCAAATTTGAAAGCTTTTCTATAAAATATTTTCCAATGAACTTTCATTACCTTACAAAAGATGGCGCTCAAGCTCAAAATTTTTACATTTTCTTATAAAGATGAATAAAGAATGTGCTTTTATAGTAAAATGATTTTCCTACGTAAGTTTATCAGCATGCATTTAAAAATTGTCGAGTCTTGACTTATTCAAAATTTGTTTTTCAGTTTTTTCAATTCCAAAAATTAATGAAAAATCTTTGAAATATAATCAATTTCATCAAAATTTGATTAAAGTCCATACTAAAGTCATTTTCCTATGAAATTCTTTTTAAACTGCTGTCTCTTTGGTTTGGTTTGAGTCTTGTTTTTTTTTCATAGTTTTTAAATTTGGGAGAAATTCAGCTTAAATCCTAGGACTGGGTTAGCCTTATGAACGAAAGCCACAACCAACCTTTACTAAAGTGGATGAAAATTCAGTTAAATGCAAATTTAAAAAAAATCAAACAAAACGCCAGAGCCAAAAAGCTCTCTACTGTCGATCTGACCTTTTTAAACTTCCAGGTGATTTTCTTCAAAGTTTCAAGATCATCTAAGGATGAGGGTCTTGGATGATAACGAAAATCATGTTCAATTCCCAGATTAGAAATGATGAAGCCTGTCAAAGCCACTATCACGAAAAACTTGATGAGTCAAATTATTTGAAGTACGAAAGACAATTATTGATAAGATTAGATTAGATATGAACAAGCTCCTCCGTGGACCCAATGGTCCTATTGTGTTCATACTACTTCAGACGAAGCTTCCATCGTAATTGCCTTTTATCTATGGTCTAATCACGTGGGACCTACAATTTATACTGCCATCCGATCCAATCGCCCTCAGGTTTGACTCAGCGTCCCAGAAGAATTTTTATGTATTCTAAGTGAAACTTGAGCACTTTAGTAACTCGTAAAACACAAATTTATTTTTGATTCTTACCAATTTTACCAGCCACTTAACCAACTCGGTGAACGAGTTCCCCTTATTGATTTCATTTGAGTAAAAACTTTCAATTTAAGGACTTTGCACCAGCTTCCAAGTGTCCATATACGCCTAGAGGTGTAAGGTGACGGAGCCCATCAAATCTCTCCTCTCCTAAATCACAAAAAAATTTATCACGACCTTTAATTTCAGAAACGTCCACATCAAACAAAATAATCTTCAAAACTGATTTCATCTGTCAAATATCTCTTATTTTTATTTACATTTACTGAGGTTCGTAACGATGATTTCTCTCAATTGAATCAAAACTAAATCAAGCGCTAAATGACAATAAAATGACCAATCACACTTAATTGAATTATAATTTCAGTCTCATTGTCTTTTCTTCTTTTCTTTTCATTTCATATCATTTCATTGTAAATTCATTTCATTTCATCATCCATTTCATTGTATTTTCAATAATATTCAATTTTATTTAAAAAATATTTATTTATCGAAATTTTTCCCCCCCTAAAAACAAAAATTTATATCGAAAAATCATTCATGTCTGCATCTTTATTCACTCTAAATTGGCTACTTACAAATATTTCTTGCATAAATACACACATAAAGCAATCCCTTGCAAATAATAAAATTTATGATTTATTAATCTTCTTATTATTACATTTACATTTACTATTTTCTTCCGTATTTTTATTTTTTTTTTAAAAGTATTGGTTGAAATTTGTTATCAATTTGTTCACAGTTATAAAATTTATCCAAAAATGTTTGATGATGAAAACTGGGGATTATTTTTTTTATTTCATGTAAAAAGAAGAAATGAGATGAGAAGAAAAAAAATGAATTGAATTGAATTGAAGGGGGTGTGAAATTTTTTGCATAGCAATAAAATGATACTTAAACCTTAAATGTGTGTCTGTGTGTGTGATTGTGTGTGTCTATACAAAAAAAGAAATAAGGAAAATTGAATTGAATTGGGGATAAGATACAATAATTGTAAATATTTTTCATATTTATCAAAAGATTAAGTTTTGAAAAGCAGTTATGTTAAATAAATAATACAAAAAATCATTTAATATTTTTTTTCTTCTTATATTTTCAGAGAGGACCGAATTCACTTGAAAAGCAACGGTTGAAATAAAAAAAAATTGAAATTTCATCAAATAATGTCAAATCAACATAGTTTTTGTACTAGAAAAAGTAGGAGATGTAAAAAATAATAAAAAACTCGATTATTAGATTGTAAAAAAAATATTTTTTAAGAGGTAGAGCGTAAGATAAAATGTCAAATAGTCATTCGGGAACAATTGGACGGACACGTGGTCTTTCGATAAATGGCCAAGTTAGACGTCAAAGATCAATTGAATGGCAAAAAGAACGTAGATATAGCAGTAGTGATGACGATGGTGTGTCATTGTCAGCAACAAATGGCCAACTATCAAGTAGAAATAACTTTCAACAAGGATCAACTAATGACAGTTCAATTTTAGCTCAGCTAATTGCCCAAACCCAACAATTGACCAGTAAGTATGATGATGATGATTATTGTTATTTTTTTTTTATTTTTTGGTATATTTCAATAAAAAAATGCGTTTTTTGGAGCAGGTTATTTGGATGTCTGTTATTTGTAACCGAAACACCGAGCCACGATGCGAGGCTTGAATAGCAATATGAATCAAAATACAGGCCGAAATTCGATACGAAACATGTTGCGAGGCTTGAATAGCAATACGAATCAAAATACAGGCCGAAATTCAACACGAAACACGTTGCGAGGCTTAAATTGCATTAGAATCAAAATATTGGCCGAAATTCGACACGAAACATGTTGCGAGGCTTGAATTGCATTACGAATCAAAATACAGGCCGAAATTCGACACGAAACGTGTTGCGAGACATGTCCCGTGGCTCGGTGCGGCTTCATTTTTTCAATTAAACTACAATTTTTCTATTTTTATTTAAAATTTCACACCTTTCTTTTCATATTGAATAACCATGTGAATTGAATTGTTTACACAACATATTTTCCTTTTCCATTTCTGTTTCTTCCGTTTTTTTTGGTAAGGGACAGGTTTGATCAATTTATTTTAATGTCGTTTCATATAAAAATAGAACGATAACCATTTTATGTATTGTCAAGCAATTCAAATGAATTTTCAAATAAAGACAAAAAAGGTCAAAATGGACCTAATCTGTCCCATGGGTCACATGTCTGATGTATTTGTGTGTGTATGTGTGTGTTTTCCTGAATTTTGTCCTACTTTGAATACGAAAACTAACTTAAATTGTATTAAAATTACACACAAAATATACACAAATATAGTAATCCAAAACAGTTGTCTTGAATCCTTTCTTCCATTTTTTTTGTTGTTATCAGATTTTGAGTGACTAAAATAATACCTGAAAATGTATACAAAAGCAAACACACACACAGATAATAAGCAAAAGAAAAGGAAAATAACATTGACAAGAAAAATGTTTTTAGGTGCAGACGGAAATTACAGAAAATGACAGTAAAAAAAGGCAAACACACACACATAAACACACAGAGAAAAAGTATGAACATCATTTTCCATACATGCGAATCCTCGTTTAAATCCATGAATGAATGAAAAAGTGTTTCTCCGATATTTTTACATGCAGATATAAAATTGTGTGTTAATGTGTGAACAAATTGCTTGTACAATTCATTTATACCAACACTATTTTTTGTCATTTTATACGTTTTTTTACACACACACACATGCATGCTATTAAAAGAGACCTAATTGAAGCTGACATGTAGAGGTTCGTAGACAAATGAAACATAAAAGCAAAATTACTCTTAAGCTTGTTTTTATCCCCATCAATGACGACAATGACTACTCTTTATATATGATTATTATTATTATTATTTAGTTCTCTTTGCTTAGAGTGTTGGCTTTTCTCTTACATCCATCTACACAAATGTAATTATATAAACCTAATATCCCATGATAAGCCTTATTCACCTTGTCATTACTATTATTATTATATATGTTTTAACATTAATATTATCAAAGGTAAATAACACGTAAGCTTCATTAGTAACGCTCTTTTTCAGTTGAGTTAATGTTATTTTTCGCTGATTGAGAACATAAGCGCATAGGATTATGTTTCAAGGATAGTGCGTGGGAATTTTTTGTATAATTGTAGGATTTGGATTTTAAGGAGGACTTTAAAAGTGAAAATGTGTCACTAAAACAATGAAATGAAAAGCAAACCCCGATTTTCGCAATTTTGTAATTTCTGTCATTTTGGAAATTTTCACAATTTCTCAATATTTAACGGTTTACTTAGATTTCAAAAAATTCCTCTTTTTCGAGATTTTGGTTATTTTTATGATTTACAAAATTCCATGGAAATTTGAGCAATTTGGCACAATTTTGAAAATTTCAGCAATTTTCCGGATTTTTTGAAATTTCAGCAATTTTTCAAGGTTTTAAAAATTTTAGCAATTTTTCACGATTTATGAAAATTTCAACAATTTTTCATAATTTTGAAATTTTCAGCATATTTTTACGATTTTAAAAATTTTTGCAATTTACCACGATTTTGAAAATTTCAACAATTTTCTACGATTTTGAAAATTTCAACAATTTTTCACGATTTTGAAAATTTCAGCAATTTTTCAGGATTTTAAAAATTTCAGCAGTTTTCCACGATTTTGAAAATTTCAGCATTTTTTCACGATTTTGAAAATTTCAGCAATTTTCCTTGATTTTGAAAATTTCAGCAATTTTCCTTGATTTTGAAAATTTCAGTAATTTTTCACGATTTTCAAAATTTAAGCAATTTTCCATGATATTGAAAATTTCAGCAATCTTCCACGATTTTGAAAATTTCAGCAATTTTCCACGATTTTGCAAATTTCAGTAATTTTGCACGATTTTGAAAATTTCAGCAATTTTCCACGATTTTGAAAATTTCAGCAATTTTCCACGATTTTGAAAATTTTTGCATTTTTCAACGATTTTGAAAATTTCAGCAATTTTTCAGCGATTTTGAAAATTTTAACAATTTTCAACGGTTTTGAAAATTTCATCAATTTTGTACGGTTTTGAAAAATTCAGCAATTTTCCATGATTTTAAAAATTTCAGCAATTTTCCACGATTTTTAAAATTTTAGCAATATTCCACGATTTTGAAAATTTCAACAATTTTCCAAATTTCAATTTTTTTTAATGTGCTGAATATCATCGAAAGATAACACCTGTTGCGTGTAAAATTAGCTAAAATTTAATATTCTAAAACGTCAAATTGAACCAAATCATGCCACATAATGCCAAATTTTATCAGGCATCAGAAGAAACAGAATTTCTCATCAAAAATTAACTCAGAAATCATTTTCCAAGTAAATTTATTACAAAAAACCGAAAAAACTGTATTTTTTTAACTCTACTAGTCTAAATGTACATTTAATTACATTCCAAAAAAAACTTTTAATGACCAGTAAAACCAACCCAAATATAAAACGAGATTCATTTACTCTGCCATGTAATTTGACTTGACTTTATATGTTTATTTTATTTTCATTTTTACGTTTAAAATATGAACTCTACCTTTTTAGTAAAAAAATTACGAGAAGAGTAACGAAGCCATGAAAATGCAAGAGTTATCACATACAATGGTAACAAGATAACAAGCAAAAAGATAATACAAATCATAAGCAAACAAGAGAGCTTGTTAATTTTTCATCTTTTCCGCTAAAAAAACAAGATTTATCCTAATATACATTTCATTTTATTATTTTTTTTTTTTTTTGATAATCGTATCATATCACATAATGTACATACAAAAAAAAAATAAAATTACTTCTTCTGATGTTTTTTTTTCTGGTCTGTTCAAAGGACAACGTCAACGAGGATGATGCAGATAAACATCCCAACTAAATAAACTACAACTATGTGGTTTGTCTTTGCCTGTATGTGTGTGTGTGTGGCGACTAAGGTTTATTTTTTCCTTAACATTTTAAGTATGTTCACTGAATGAACGTCATCATATCTCTACAAGGGAAACCATAATCCTTTTGGGATTACACGATACACACAATTTTTTGAGAAGCAACATCATCACACAAGGAATCAGAAGAAATCGTAAGAAAAAAGCAAAAAAAAAAATTATGATGTTTTTAACGAGATGCTCATTTTCTCATACAGTATTTATGATTTCTTTCTTATGCTTGTCTTCTTTCCTTTATCATATCCGTTTTAATGTGTGTGTGTGTGTGTTTATTAATAAAGAAAATATGAAATAACTCCTAAAACATAATTCGTTTTTTTCTTCCTCTTTTGCTTTAGGCGAACAAGTCTTAGACCGATGGAAACCATTTGAGATGTTTATTAAATTCAGTTCTTTGGAAATCCCTTCTACTTACTATTAAATGATGGAATGTTGATAAAAAAGGGACAGATATGTCAGACATGTACTTTAATAATATTAATGCTCAAATGTGTTATGTTTTTCTTTTCCTTTAAATTTGTGTTACACTGAAAATAATAATAATAATGAAGAAAAATAGCAGGTGTGAGACTGGAATTGAATAATGTCACATCACTTTAATGCTCTCAACTCTACTTTTGTGTTGTATATTAGTGTAAATATTTCTTTTAAACAGTTTTCTTCGTTACTCGTTTCTATTTAATTTTATTTTTTTTTGTGTGTGCCTTGCAACTTGCATTGATGTATGAGTTTTCTTCGCAAGTCTAGTTTTTTTTTATTCAGGCTCGTTCCTGTTTATTTGTGTATACAATGAAAAAAAAGACAAACAACAAGAAAAAAAAGTAGAAAAATTTTATGTTCACTACATTTTCACCTTTAGACATACATTTGTCACTTAAGAAAATTAAATTTTAAATTTTGTTTTTTTTTTACTGGAGGAGAAGATGAAAAAAACTTGTTTGTATGTCTATTAGCAAAGATACACAAGATAAAATAATGTTATTAGAAATGGTTTGCTAAGAAAATTTTTTGTAATGTAAAATTAAAATGATGATTCAAGCACTTGAAATGAATTTGAGTAAGCGTATTTACATTTCATAGAATTCTGACAAGTTTTATATAAAAGGCCTTTTTAAACGAGTTTTACACTTAAGGGTCGTTTTTCTGACGAGTTTACATTTAAAGGGAGCTTTTCTGACGAGCTTTAGTCTCAAAAGCCTTTTGCTATCGAGTTTTAGTCTTTAAAGGCCTTTTTTAACGAGTTTTACACTGAAATGTCGTTTTTCTGATGAGTTTTAGTTTTAAAAGGCCTTTTTTACGAGTTCTTTACTTAAGGGTCTTAAAGTCTTAAGTCTTAAAAGGCCTTTTCTGACGAGTTTTACACTTAAATGTCGTTTTTTGACGAGTTTTACAGTTAAAAGTCCTTTTTTAACGAGTTTTACACTTGACTGTCGTTTTTCTGACGAGTTTTAGTCTTGAAAGGCCTTTTTAACGAGTTTTACACTTAAGGGTCGTTCTTTTTTCTAACGAGTTTTAGTCTTTAAAGGCCTTTTCTGACGAGTTTTAATCTTAAAAGGCCTTTTTTAACGAGTTTTACACTTGACTGTCGTTTTTCTGACGAGTTTTAGTCTTGAAAGGCCTTTTTAACGAGTTTTACACTTAAGGGTCGTTCTTTTTTCTAACGAGTTTTAGTCTTTAAAGGCCTTTTCTGACGTGTTTTAGTCTTAAAAGGCCTTTTTAACGAGTTTTACACTTAAAGGTTGTTTTTCTGACGAATTTTAGTCTTAAAAGGCCTTTTCTCACGAGATTTAGTCTTAAAAGGCCTTTTTCAATGAGTTTTACACTTAAAGGTCGTCTTTCTGACGTGTTTTAGTCTTAAAAGGCCTTTTTAACGAGTTTTAAACATTAAGGGTCGTTTTTCTGACAAGTTTTAGTCTTAAAAGGCCTTTTTCGTACAATTTTTTCTCTAACAGGATTTACTGATTATTTTAACACTTCAAGGTCTCTCTTTTCATAGTCCAACATTTTAAGGCCTTTTTTCGAATTTAGGCCTAGGCCTCAAAATCATCAGTTAAACATAAATTAATTTCAAAATACACACAAAATAGACAAACTTTCATCTCTTCTTTTCCATGAAACAGCAACAGTAAACAAAAAAACAAAGTATAGAATTACATTTTTCCTCAACGAAGATTGATAATGATTTAATATAAACGTCGTACGAACAAAAGTCTGTGTATAACATTTTTGTCTCATTTTAATCAATTTTTACAGGTTTAATTAATGATACAAATAAATTTCAAATTGAAAAATTTTTAATTAAATAAATTGATCCATAAATTAGTTTAAATTTTTGGCGCATGTTTTTTACAATGAAATTTTTTTTCATTGTGTTTCTTAAGTTGAATTGAAAAGTGTCTGTCTGTGAGCTATATTTTTTATTTCTTAGCAGCTGGCCTTATTTTAAATATTATAATAATAATAATAATAAAAATTAAATTGACACAAATTTTCACTGTGACATAGCACAAAGATATATAAAGCTTTATGTGTGTGTGTGTGTGGCACATCGCAATCGTTATTTTGCATAATCATCACATTTCGTAGTATTTTTTTTATTATTATATTTGACTCATTTAAAAGACTGTTGCTTTTATAGAAAAATGTTGAGTTAGATAGATGTTGGATATGGTGGAATAACAAATTTTCATTGTGTCATGGTATTTTATGTTGTCGTCCTGTTGCTTGTTTTTTTTTTGTGTGTGTGTCTTTGTGCTTGTCGTATACAAGCTTGGAAAACGACCCCCATGACAACCATTAAAATGAATATCTTTTAATTTGATATTACGTGCAAATTGTTCGTGTGACCCAGCTTTAATTTCATACTTTTTTTTTTGTGTGTGTTACATTTTTTTTTTAAAGAGATAATCATCGAAATTTAAAAGGTGATGTGAAATTTACAATGAATTTAATGCAAAATGGGATTCTCAAAAAAAATTGAGTTAAAACTCAGAATTAGGTCAATGAATTCCTAGTTTTATTTGTTATTTATTTTCAATTCAATGTGGAAAAAACATTTCAACACAACAATTTCTCACTTACAGATGATTAATTACATTTGAATTCTCTGATGTGCAAAAAAAATCTTGATGAAAATGAAATAAACAATCAAAAAGATTGTTTTGCAACACACACACACACACAAATACAATACGAGAATTGTTCAAATAATACATGATGTTTCCATATTTTTTTGCATTGGAGGTGTTGTTACAGCTTTTTCTTCTCATTTTAACTGATAACAACGAGAATTTTCTTAACTTACATGAAAAACAGATAAGAAATTCATGTGAAATAAAACAATGATAAATGATTTTCTGTGCAAGGTGTCCACTTTTTCTATAAATCACTCCTATTTTATTAGCGTTTAATGTTTTATTTCTCTCGTTTCCATTTCATTTCATTGTTTGAATCAGCGAGAAAATGAAAGAATATTGATAATCATTTAGAGGAAAATTTGGCCTCAAACACAATGAATATTTTACATCTCACAAAACACAAATTGACTCAACTTGTAGTAAAATGAACATTTATTTATTGTGTTTTTTTCGCAGTTTCTTGTTAAAGACAGAAAAAAATGAAAAAAAATTGTACAGAATTGATGCTGTTAAATACAAACTGAATGCTAATAGACTTGAGATGTCATTAGCATAAAATAGTAATTTTTTATAAAGAGACAATAATGCGTTAAATGTAGAAAAAAAAGAAGATAGAAAGTTTACGAGAAATGCCTTCATTATCCATTTAAAAAAGTTTGCTGTGAGTGTTTTGACTTTAAATGACGTTGTTTGATAATTTTTTGGAGAATTTTTCATTGAATTGAAAATAAAATTAGAATATAGAGATGGGTTTTTGTCTATCAGTGTCGAAATAAAAAGAACGCATTGAAAACGTCAAAAAACCTTGAACATATTTTCAAAAACGACTTAAAACTTGCAAAAATTTTGAAAAACCTGGAAAAAAGTCTTTTCAGCGCTATCTAGTGGGCTCAAATGAAAAACCCAGAAAAGTTGTTTTCCAGAATTGTAATTTTTATTGATCGAAGCGTTAAAAACCGACTTAAAAACCGAAAACTTAAAAAAAACTAGCAAAAATCTTGGAAAACATGAAAAACGTCTCTTCAGCGCCATCTAGTGGACTCAATAAAAAGACATAAAATGGTTATTTTACAGATCTGAAATTTTTATCGATTTGAGATTTGAAAAATTTCTTAAAAACCTTGAAAATTTGTTCAAAAACGTATAATAACCTTGAAAAAATTGTGAAAAACGCCTAAAAATTTGCAAAAATTTTGAAACATCTGAGAAAAAGTCTTCTTAGCGCCATCTAGTGGACTCAAATCAGAAACCTAGACGAATTTTTCTGCAGAATCGAAATTTTCATCGAACTGAGCGTTAAAAAACGCTTGGCTTGGAAAAACTTTTCAAAATCATCTTAAAACTAGCAAAAATATTGGAAAACATGAAAAACGTCTCTTAAACGACATCTAGTGGACTCAATGAAGAAACACAAAAATGGTTGTTTTACAGAAATAAAATTTTTATTAATGTGCACGTTTTAAAACAGCTTTGGTTCTAAAAACTTTTTCAGAAACGTTTAAAAACTTGTAAAACTTTTGAAAAATATACAAAAAGTTCTCTCAGCGCCATCTGATGGGACCAAATCAAACATTTTCTTTAATTTTCTTATCTTAGTTTTTCTATCGCTTTAAAATCATAAAATTTACTAGTTAATCTTATTTCATATTTCATTTTCTTTTATTTTCAGATCAAGACAGATCCTATCGATCGGATTGTGATAACGAAGATGCAATTAGTAGTACAGGAATTATAACAGAAAATGGTGCATTATCAAATCCGTCAATAACGAATAATCGTTCACCGATGCATTATCGTCAAGCATCACCATTTCCCTCGGAACAAACAAACACAAGAAGACTGCAATACACAACAAAAGCGGAAGAACGTATCAGAAATGGTTGGTCTCACTTTAATTATTATTATTATCATTATATCATGTAGCATTATTATTATTATTTTAATAAAGTAAAAGGAAACAAGGACTCTGTGAAAACATAAAACTTATAATGGTTGCTAGGTATTGAGAGTAATAAGAAAATTATATCATGTGGAAAAGTTTGTGTTATTGCTATTCCATTCATAATCATATCGTTTGAAGTTTCTTTTTTTGCTGTATTTTCATCAACTTGTAATTTCCTTGCAAAACTTTCCCCATTGCACACACAATGAGATGAAAAATACTTGAGATTTCATCTAAATTTAATATTATTAAATTGGATATTTACGATGTTTTTTGTTTTACTCAAATACAAAACTGATGATGATGATTCTGATAGTATTAATAATAATATTGCAATGCAATGATCCAGGTCTCGTTATTATTAAACTTTTCTTTTCTTTTAATATTACTTGTTGGTTGTTATGATTATTTTTTTATTTCTACTTTTCTGTATCGACACACACACACACACACAAAGCAAAAGTCGTCGCTCACATTTATATTAAAAGAAAAAGAAAAATATCTGATATTTGTGCAAAAATTTTTAATGAATTGGTACTTTTCTCTCCATCCAGTCTTACACAATTTATATATAATTTATTATATTTTCTTATTATTATTATTTGCTTTAGAGAATTCATAAGAAAAACAATCATAAAAATATTACCGGATATTTGAGCTGGTTCGTTATTGGTGCAATTTCAATTCCATTAAATTTCAAGTGAGATAAAGACACACAATATGGATGCTTTATGTTTAAGTGAAGGAGGAAAATTTTATAAGAAATTTATTCAATAAGAAAAAGAAGAAGAGGAAAGGTATCAAGAGGTTTTAAATACAAACCATAATTTAATTTTGTACTTCAACTATTGGTATTACTTTTCATTTGATTTGACAAGGATCGTACTGTGATTAAACTCTTGGATACCATTTTTATGGTATATTTAAATGTAGTTGAATTGTAGAAGTCCCAAGGCCTCATCTGATTTCATTGAATTGACATAAGATTGAAATTTAATGTCTTAGTAAAGACATGTACCATTTTATGGGTTGGTGTCTTTGCTATGGGGGTAAGTAAAATAAGCTTCGTTCAAGATTCGTATCCATGAAATCAAAATTTTATCATTTTAATTCATATAAAGGATCTTGGAATTTTCAGTAAACCCATGGCTTGACCACAGGATCATAGAAGAGGGTTTGGTAAGGTTCTAAAAGGACACCTCCGTGGTCTCAATAAGTCATCTTTCGGTTGAAGGTAATCTAAGTTAGAATCAATCAGGTGATGATGGTGCCCTAGAAAAATATTTTCTGAACTAACCACAAAAAGAAAAAAAATGAGGCTTATGATCGTACTAAGAGATTGCCACTGAACTGAGCTCTCAGCTTAGGTTCATGTCGTTGGTCATTGTTATGAGCTAAGTCAATGATGAGCTTCCCTCGTCTGTTTTTAAAATAATAAATCAGAAACTGGACGCAAATCAAAACCGACTGTTTTGTTCGAGCATTTGAATTCCCTCTTCAATTTAGGTCAACCTATTAGACATATGTTTTTTTTTTAACAAAAAAGCAGGGCCATCAACCACAAGGACGTTAATCCCTATTCAGCAACTTGATGTTAGTAAAAATCGCTGTATTCCGAAGATTTATTTCATCGTTTTCTTTATTAGTATATTACAACAATTAAAAATAACTTATTGAAATGTTTTATCCAAGACATAAACCACCATATGGTAAGGTGTCTTTACTATGATGAGTAAAACTTTCTGCGTTTTAAGGCCCTTAGTCCATTATATCTTCAATTTTAATTTTGTTTCATGCTATATCAAACTTTACAGGAGAAAAATTTCAATTATAGCACTATTAGCTTTTTTTCTGTCCTCGTCCAGTATCGAACTAATGACTTCCTGTACAGTACAGTAAGCTGATAACTTAATCAGTGGACCATAGAAGACATAATTCAAGTTTGAACTTTAATATTCTGATTTGTTGAGATCAAAAAAGATTTTTTTTAAGGAAAGGTGGATAGATTCCCAGCGCAACTTGTCTTTTTTCGATTTTCCACTGGTTTTGCTGAAAATTTCCGTTTTTCTTGTCTGCTTACTGGGCATGAACTGACCTTGAGAGTAGCAGACAATTAGACATTTACTAAACTCTATAGAGGAGTTGTAACTGTAAAAGTTAACAGACTTCGATGGAAAGGTCATTTTGCACTGCGGTGTTCTGAAACGATCGTAAGGGCTGGTGGGATGTTGGGCGCCCTAAAGAGAGGTGGATCGATGGTATCCAGCAAGACTTACGAATATTACGGGTGCCTTACTGGAAACAGCAGGGGCAAGATAGAGAATCTTAGAAAGTTATTCTTCAACAGGCCCAGTCTAAAAATTGGACATAGCACTGGAGAAGTAAGTATAGAGAAGTTTCATCGTATTGTAATGATAGAGGGCGCTTTTGAGTAAAATTTAACTCATTTCACCACGTATATGACATTCCATACGATCAAAAAATCAGTATAAAATGTTGTGTTGGCGCTTTACGTGGTCATTTTCGAAACTAACCATTAAAATAATGTATAATTTTGTGTTATTTCATAATTTAATCATTTAATTGCCGTAAAGTTAGTTTGGCGCTATTTTTTTTTTCAATGTCATATACGTGATTTCACATTTCTCAAACAATAATCAAAATTCATGCTGATATATGTGATTGGAAATCACCTTACAAAAAAAATTCCTTCATAATTCAAATTCATTCAAAAGAATACAAAACATCCGAACTTTACGGTACATTTTTTTTTTTGATAATAATTCCAATTATTACCTTTGTAATACATATTTATACACGTATTTTTGTGTAATATTTTAAATAAAACATAAACATTTTTTGTAAATAATAACACGAACTAGAAAAACTTGAATTTAAATTCAAATACAAAACGTATTTTAAACATACGAGAGAATCATGCGTATAAATACAGATACAAATACTACTAAATTGTAGTGTTTAGCTCTATTGTCGTATGTTTTTTTTTGAAATTTAAACTTTAATTGAATGAATGTGATTGTTTCAATTAATTTTTTCGTACACACCAATTTTAACCACAAATTCTACTACAAACAATTGTCAAGAAGTTTTTTGTGTTAGAATTCTTTGTCAGTGTATATAATATTCAAAAGTACGGAAGCCGATTAATTGTGTTTAGTCATGAATGGTATGAAATGAAATGAAATAAAATGAACAGACATATGGTCTGACTAACTCACAAACAGAGTTTTATCTGAATTTGGTGGATTTCATTCAAAATTAAATTGCGTATTAATTTAATAATATTTAAAATTATGTTTTATTTTATTTTTTACATTAAATCAATTAAAATTGAAAGACAGACTAAAATCAAGGCGAAGTCGGTTGAAACCAAGGATGATTTGGGGGATATGTCGGACTGGCAGTTGGTGGAGGCACTTGGACGCTGTCCCTCCTTGTCAACGTTAATTTCATTGGTTTTGGCTCGGTTCTGTGAATGCCTTTGCATGGAAAATGGGGTTGTTTGATGCAACTTATTTCACAGTCACTTTTTAATGGAAAGTGATCTAATTTTTCATTGGATTCTGGTCTTTTGGAGGGTTCCTGTGAAATTAAATTTTGAAAATAATTATGTTAAAATTCAGTGAAATGTGAGAAATTGAAATCTTACCTTGACGAATTTATTTTCTTGGACTGGATTCTTAACAAAGAGCTTCATGAATTCCATTTTCAACTTTTATTGTATTTTTTTTTTCTTATTTTTAATTTATTCAAAGTAGAAAAAGAAACGACCAAATTTGAGTCACTTTGTGTCAACACAGAGATCAGCTCACACGCAGTTGATTAAAATAATTAGCACTTATTATCACTTTATTTTTTTTTTATTCTGATAAGATAAAATTTTATTTTTGTTTACTTTTTTTTTATTTTTTCATTGTATTAAGTGACAAAAAATTGAAACGCACGTCTCACTTCTTTAAGTGTAATAAGACGACTAATTGTTGTCGCTCTTTAGATTTCAATTCAAACTAAACTAAAATAAAAATTATCAAAGCGTTTAACACACAGTCGTGTTTTTGCAGTTTTTTTGTATATTTTTTTCTTGTCGTTTTATGTGTTTACATTCATTTTCTATACAAAACTCGTCTACTCACACATTAACTCATTTTTTTTTTGTTTATTTGTTATCAAAGCATGTGTGAGTGTGTGCGTTAAATTCTGTATGTAATTTGAACTTGAATATTCTTTAAAAATATTTGTTTTGCTTGTTTTATTTTTTTGGTATCATTTTGTATTGTGGCATCATCATGATTAAATAACTTTATTAAATTTTTGGATTAAGATGAGAAATTTAATTGTGTTGAAATTTCCTATGAATTTTAAAAGGCAGCGCCTTAAATGATTTTCCCTTAAAATTTCCTTTTTGTTTGACCATTTCTAGGCCTTCATTTTCCTCAATGGGTTTAAAATGAAAAAATTTGAAAATTCTGCCATTTTGAAATTTTAGAGAAATCGAACATTTAGAGGAAATTTCGGATTTTGGGCTTCTGATCGTTTTCAGGCTCTGGAGGCTCTGTAGCCCAATCTCAAAGCTAATAAGGTAAAAGTCATTTTAATAAGCTCCTCCATCTAACAAAACATATCAGAAATATTTCAAAAATTTTAACCGTTTTTTAACGGTTTTTAGACTCTGGAGCTTAAATCATGAGCCCAATCTCAAAACCAATGATTTGTATATTTTTATGAAAAAGCTGTCCAGATAATTTTATTTTCTAGCGATTGGTATGATTTCTACGAAAAAATAGTGAAAAACAAAGGACTAGAAACAGTCAAACAATAAGAGGAAATTTTAAAGGAAATTTATTTTAAGCGTCGCCTTAAAAATTTGTAGAAATTTCCTCTAATTCGTAGGAAATTTCAATGCAGTGAAATTCAGACCAAGACAAATTGAAATTTATCCTGAAATTAAAACTCTTTTAAAAATGACTCGATTTCATGGAATTCAATTAGCTGAGAACTAAAATTAAACACAGCAATTTTTTTAAAACAAATTTTTATTGTTTTCGACTTTTTAGTACTTATAATACAAACTTTTGTTTTTAAATTCAATTCCTTTACATTTTTTTTCAGGGGACTCAATTTTCACAGCTGGCAAGCCCGCACTCTTAGCTAACAATACACTAATTCGAACATCACGCCAATTCACGAATAATCGGAGGCACGGCAATACCACAAACAATCTCACATCATCGAGCAGTACAATTTCGTCTGTGAGCAACAATAATAATGATCGTGATAGAGAATACAAAGAATTGATTAAGGACAAAGACAAAGAAACTTATGACAATCCACAAAATAGATTTTGTTTAAATACAGGTAAGTTAAAGGGACCCATTTAATCGGTAAATTTTACCTTTTTTCGTCGTCGTCGTCAAATGAAAAAGAAAAAAAGTGAAAAAAAATACATAACATGAAATAAAGACTAACCGGAAGCTCTTTTTCAAAAGTTATATGCTATAGACAACATAATTCAAAGCTAAAAAAAAGGGAAATCTAAAGTTAATAAATTTTCATAGGAAAAAAATTATATTTAGAAATATGTCATAAATAATAAAAAATATAAACACGTTGCTTCCGGCCTTTTCCTACGTTTACCACTCTTCTGTTTTTAAGGTTTTTAGCGCATTTCAGTCGATTTTAATTAAATGCGTGAATTGAGGTCAGTCATGTAGTCCGTCTGTCTGTGTCACAACCCAGATAGCACAAAAAAGAAAATCAGAATAATGAAAAATAGCTTAAGAAGCACTTAAAAATTCAAAGAGAACAGAAAACCCTGATAGCACTAAAGCTCAAAATTTCTTAAGAGCCCCAGAAAGCACAGAAAAGCCAAGAAACTTCAAACAATCCTAGAAAGCAAAAAAAAATTCATAAAGAACAGAAAATCCAGATAGCTCAAAAGCTCAAAATGCGTTAAGAGCCCCAGAAAGCACAGAAAAGCCAAAAAATGTACAAAAACACCCAGATAGCAAAGATTTTAAAATTTTTCTTACAATCATGAAGTCTTCCATTCATTGAAATGCGCTCATTTGAATCGTTCACGATCACATTTCAATTTTCCTTTCCTTTTAAAAGGAACATTAAATTAATGAAACGTCAAGAGTACTTATTTCAGAAGAGAAAGACCATAAACATGTACTTTTACTAAATACTTTAAATAAAAACAATGAGACAAAAAAAAAATTAGTAGTCAGTTGTTAATTTTTGGTGCTTGTACCTTAAAAGTTAAAAAAAAAGTTTAATATACACAATTTTCAATTCAACAACTTTAAATAAACATCACAGAGAAAAAAAAATTCAACTTCACTATGTCATAAATTATAATCTTATTTTATTTTACATGCTTTGTCTTGTTAAAAGTAGCAAAAACTCCCTCGTTTATGTCGTGCAATGTCGTACATTAGAAGCATAAAGTTAAAAATGTCTCCAAGCATTATTTAATGAGGAAAACATTTGAATATGTACATTTTTTAAACGAATTATTTTTTTTTTCTTGCCTTTTTTCCTCTAAGAGAATCATTTGAATTGAAAACGTTACGAGGCAAAAAAAAAGAAAAAAAATATGTTTATGAGTCATTCCTTTTAGAATTAAAAGGACTTTGTATCTTATGATTTTTTTTGACTTGAAATTTAAAACAACAAAATTAAAATGAATAATAATCCCTTTTATTTTATTTCATAAAAAAATTGTATGCATAAAATTTGCATGAAATCATAATTCATTTTTTTTTTTTAATTTTATTCCATTTCAAATAATTTTTTTAAACGCTGACATTTTTTTATGTTAAATGCGATTAATTGCAAAGTCAAATTTCAGTGTTTAATGTCCAATTATTTAATTTTTTTCCTTTAGATGGAGATGATGAGCCACCACCCGAACCAGCACCACCAGAAGTGCCTCCTCGTGGACATTCCTTACAAACATTACCGAAAAAACGATCTGAATTTATACTGACAATAGATAAAAATGGTGACCAAAAACACGAAGAATACATTCCACCCAATCAACAAGGTAAGATTTTGGCAAGATAAACTTTTGTAGCATTTTAAAATGATTTTATATTACATATTTTATTGTATCTTCAATATTTTACATGACAAGGAAGACAAAGAAATTGGTAGAACTTCCTTTAAATTAATTAATGGGAAATTTGATACATTTTCTTATGTGAAAATTGTTACAAGAATTTGAATTTCAAGTGAAGTGAAGTGTGAGGAAATTTGATGATTTCGTATGGATTCGATTTTAAAGAAGGCTTCAATGAATGTTGATCAAGTCCATGAAATATAACGATGATTTTACAAAACTTTGGTTCAATTGGAGGACATAATTTTAAGAAGATTTCGTCAAGTCAGTCAATTAAATGAAGATTGAATGAAAAATGTCTGGAAAATTGTGTAAATGTTGCGACAGTTTTAAAATTCAATATAAAAATTTAATTTAAAAAAGTATCTCTACAGGAAGGAAAATATTCAGATTTCATCATCACAATGCTTAAAAAAGCACATTTTTTTGTCGATTTCTCTGTTACAATGAAAATTTTAGAATAAAGTGACATACTTTTTTTTATTGTGGAAGCATCTGTTTAAAATCTTAGACCTTCTTGAATCTGTTTTGTTAATAAAATTTTGTTTTATACTGACATTGTATTCTTTGATTGAATAAATAAATATAAAATTGAACCGAAAATTGAGTGTTTTAATCAATAAAGTCAAATGTCTTATAAGTGTGAACTTTGGTAGAGTTTTTACTAATCAAAAACATCAATTGCGCACTTTATTAACGAAACTGCGCACTTTGAAATATAAACGGCACATGGCGCTCATTTCATGCTATGCTAAAACTATTACACAAAACAGCTTTACAGTGTTTTTAACTTTTGTATAGGAAAAACTGTTATACAAACATAAACAGCGAGTTTTGTATAACAATTTTTTTTTTATAACGGTTTTTGTATGACAATATTTTAAATAACGGTTTTTGTATGACAATTTTTTGAATAACGGTTTTTGTATGAAAGTTTTTTGAATAACGGTTTTTGTATGACAATTTTTTTATAACAGTTTTTGTATAACAGTTTTTTTTGTACTGTTCCATTTTCCATTCGTTTCGCTGTTCCATTTTCCATTCGTTTCGCTGTTCCATTTTCCATTCGTTTCACGTGTTCCATTTTCCACACGTTCCAAGTGTTCCATTTTTCATTCGTTTCACGTGTTCCATTTTCCAGTCGTTCCACTTTGAGTGTGTTCCATTTTCCATTCGTTTCACGTGTTCCATTTTCCAGTCGTTCCACTTTGAGTGTGTTTCATTTTCCATTCGTTCCAGAACCTCCTCATGTTTATGTTTTCCTGGTACTTTTGAATCAAAAAAGTAACAAAAATATGGTAAAAAATTTGGAGCTCAGGAACAGGAAAACATAATCATGAGGAGGTTGTGGAACGAATGGAAAATGGAACAGCGAAACGAATGGAAAATGGAACAAGTGAAACGAATGGAAAATGGAACACGTGAAACGAATGGAAAATGGAACAGCGAAACGAATGGAAAATGGAACAGCGAAACGAATGGAAAATGGAACACGTGAAACGAATGGAAAATGGAACACGTGAAACGAATGGAAAATGAAACACTTGGAACGTGTGGAAAATGGAACAGCGAAACGAATGGAAAATGGAACACGTGAAACGAATGGAAAATGGAACACGTGAAACGAATGGAAAATGGAACACTTGGAACGTGTGGAAAATGGAACACGTGAAATGAATGGAAAATGGAACACTTGGAACGTGTGGAAAATGGAACACACAAAAACTGTTATACAAAAAACTGTTATACAAAAAAACTGTTATACAAAAAACTGTTATACAAAAAACTGTTATACAAAAAACTGTTATACAAAAAACTGTTATACAAAAAACTGTTATACAAAAAACTGTTATAAAAAAACTTTCATACAAAAACCGTTATTCAAAAAACTTTCATACAAAAACCGTTATTCAAAAAACTTTCATACAAAAACCGGTATTCAAAAAATAGCCACACAAAAACCGGTATTAATTCGATAAAAAGTGCGCAAATTTGCGTAGTTTCGTATTCTTAAAATAAAACACAAAATTTAAATCCAACACAAACATACTTTATTATAAAATACGATTCGTATTCTCAAGCTAGTTACAAATTAATCTTAATTCTACATTTAAATCGTTATGATACCACGATCAGTCTTGATTAAACTTCATCGTAAATTAACCCAAAGCCTGAAAAAATTCCATTTCATCAAATTGCACTACAAATTCCGATCAAATGCTCATGATTACCTTTCGTGTTTCTCTTCATTTCAACAACAACAAGAACAACATACAAAATTCAATAATAATAATTATTGATTTGCGTGACCAGGCCAATTCAAGATGTAATCTTAACCAATTTGATGTATTTCCTTCAACAAATAGTTAATTTTAACAAAAGGCATTTAGAGTAAAAATGTTTTATGTTTAATTTATATGAAAATGTCCGGCATACCATTTACAATTAAAGGTATTTAACTAAGCATTTTGACTCAATTATGATTAAATGAAAACATTTTACATTGAATGAGTGGCACTTACTTGTTAAACATTTCCGAAAATCATACACACACACACACACACAATAATTGTAATAATAATTGTAATTTATGATTATTATGAATTCTTTCAAAGTAACAATCCACACATTGATAGAATTTTATTATTAGAATTCAAGTGTTAAAGATTGCGTGATAGATTTCCTTATTTTTTTGTATTTTTTTAATTTGATTACAGTATTTCACCTTTTATTTGGCTGTAATTTATATCATTGTATGATTGTATGATTTATGGACATTGTCTATGCCTTGTCCGAATATTTTCCCATAAATACAATTCACAAGTTCACATGTCAATTGTCCAACTCAATGGCAAAGTTCTAATAATAATTTTACTATTTCTGTACCTGTGTGTGTGTGTGGTGTACCATGACAACGATACAGAAATATTTATCGAAAACCATTGAACCTTAACAAATATATCAATATGTGTTTAAAATGTTATCTAACAAAAAGTTAGACATACATATGGTTCACTAAGTACTTGCCTTTTTCCCAAGAAATAGAACTGTAGAATAAATTTAACATGAGGGAGATGGAGAGAGAAAAGGTGATTGTTTGATCATATATTGTGTAATATGTTACATTAACTTTTTTTTTTGTATTTTACTTACATGGAACTTATAAGCCATGGAAGAATGTTAAAATAGGTGAAGCACGACCGACATCATTCATTCTAAGGGAAAAATTTTCCTTGTACAGTTTCAAGAGAAACAACAAGAAAATTTTTACTTTTTTCTTCTTTTGTTTAACTTTCCCAGTTTCATATTATTATACATTAGATTATATTTTGTATTATTACATTATCTTATATTGGATTCAGATGAATATTTGATTTTCAAGTTATATACACATTTAAGATTGGAAATATACACTGAAAATAATTTATGAGACTTCAATTGAATTTCTTCTGTTTAAGTAACAATTGTGTATGTGTCCTAGTTGCTTATATTATTTATGAGATTTTGATTGTTTAACTTTTATTATTATATTATTATTATTATATTTTTATTATGTTAAAATAACTTTTGAGCAAAAAGGGATCTCATTTGAAATGTTTTATTTTGTATTTTTCTTTTCATGTGAACTGTGATTCAAGTCAATTCACTGAATATTATTACATTTTTATGGCTTATGATAGACAATTCAATGGAAAATAATATCATTATTATTTAATTTTTTGAATTTTTGCAAATTTTCTAGTGCAGTGTTGCTAGCTTTATGAATTTGGATTCAAGGATAACACACATTTAAGAAAATTTGACATTTAATTTAAAATGCTTACTGGGTACGCAGGTGAAAGTTTGAAAATTCTTTTTTACGTACAGAATTTTTGAAGTTTCCGTATGTGTATCTATAGAAAATGAACTGTCAAATTTTATCTACTTACCCAGTTATAGTGCAACTTGACATTTCATTTTTTAACGATACCCTGTAAATGACATTTCAGATTATTTTGTCCAAAATACGTCAGGTTAGGTCTACATTGAGACTAGATAGCTATGAAAAAGGCTACACCGCTGGCCCTGAGGGTCCTATTGTTGATAAGGATTCATACCAACATCCGTGTTCTTTGTGTGAACTCCTTGCATCATATCTGACTTAAGACATATTTTCCCTTGACATTTAGGAGGTTCAACTGGCTTCTTTCCCGATTTTTCGATATTGAAAATCTCAAGAACCCTCTGATTAAAAAAAGGTACCGTATAATGAAGGTGTGAACAGGGTCTTATTGGGTCTTGAAAGGGTTCAAAGTGATTCTTTCTGAAATTCAATAAGGGTCTTACTAAAATGATCTTTGTGGCTGGCTATGTCTAAGTTCCATTTACAATCACATGAGAAGACAAACCCAACTTACCGTAGACGTGTTTTTTGCTGTTTTTAGATGAAAACTCGATTTTTTTCTATGAAATGGTATAAAGTGATGTATGAAAAGTTTGTTCAGTTGAGTATTGGCTACAACTTTGTAGAACATATTAGGTACCTATCTCGTACAAAACATAGAGTTTTTGAGCGTAAACAAATATCACTATTTTGTTCAATGAGCTGCTGAAATTTGCAGGAAATCACATTATTTATGATAACTCATCAAAACTTGTACTTTAGATTTAAATGTGAATAAATTTGGACTCAGGGTAGTCTAGGCACTCGAAAAAACATAAGTTTGAGACTGCCGTATTTTTTTGATGCAAAATCGATTTTCAAAGACGTGTATCCCAAGGCTTAGTATTATGAGATGGGTCTGAAGAGGAAAAATTGACATGTACTGTTTTTAAATACTCTTATGATCTATCTTCAGCCATAGACCATCTAGGACATCCATTAGAGGTCAAAGGAAGTGATCCAGAGTCTAAAATTGGCTCATATGATCTTGATTTGATTCTGTTCTCGTTTTCCTTTACTCATGATCTTTAGAGAGATCCCAAAAACTTAAAGAGTAATCTCAAATTGGAGGGCAAGCAACAGCAGCAGAATTAAAGCTCCTAGCCGATGAAATGATCACTATTGCCTGGTTTCCAAAAATACGGATTACGGCTAACAGTGAAGGACAAAGAAACCTTCATCTAAAGGAATCGGACCTAAACGACTTTCTTCCATATCAGAGCAAGGTACTTCCTTACTTTTCAAAATTCCTGTACTCTGGTTCACGTTGACAGATGGACTAAGAAATAAGTTCTCCTGGGTCTTTTTGACCTGGAATTTCAGACAACGCTAATTCAATATCCTAATTGAACCCTCGTAGAACAGTAAAATCATTTCTAAAACATTAATTGTCATTAATCGCCTTACATTTGAAAAAAAAGACTTCGATTAAGTTTTATTTGAAATGTGCACTGGGATCAGTGTTGCCACTTCCTTAAACAAAAAAAAAAACTGAATCTAATCAATTTCACTATTGTAACGCGTTATTCATTTCCATTTCAATGTCAACCTTCATAGTCATATAATTTTTTTTTTCTATTTAAGGACATCAAATTTTCATAGTAATTAGAAATCGTGGGAGTTTCAACGTCATTTTGTCTATTTAAAAACGCTTTGTAACTGTTGATATTATTGTAATTTGTTAATGTAATTTTCCAAGACAAATTATCATAATTTTACTTATAAATGCTGACGTAAGCAACCATTGTTGCATGACATTTTTTTTTACTTTTATTTTTTGACAATGAAATTTATATTAAGTATTATTGTTATGAAAGGAGCAACAGTTTATTCGTATGTGACATAATTAGTACACACACACACACATTATTTGCATGAAGATAATCACGAATATGTAATCTAGTTTTCTTTGTCATAGGCAAAAATTTTGTCATCCATGATATTATTAGCCAGACAATAGTAAAGCAATTTACTCACCAGTCATCATAATAACAACAAAAAGAGGATATATACAAATTATTTGTGTATTCAAAATGGATAGACGAGGGTTTTTCCTCTTTGTTGTTATCATTTTCGAACAAAATGAGTGTTTAGAGACATTTTCATACAAATGGGAATCAAATTATCTTGTCAAGAATTCTAAAGGATGTAAATTTAAAGATACTTTTTCACAAATTTTCACTTGATAACACTAATTTTTGGATAAACAATAAAATGATGAAACGATATTTTGATCACAACAATGCATGTAATTAAGAATGAAAATGGTTTCATTTCAATAATAATGTGATGCAAAAATCAATCAAAGTCTATTTAAATATTCAAAACCAAAATTTTACGATGAATAGCATTTTATAGCAAAATTTTAGCTCATTACAAATTCAATGTAAGTTTAGCACTGGTCAGATGAAATATCATTAGGCACAAATTTATCAAACGTCAGCGATCAAATGATAATAATAATAATAATGTGTGTCCAAGTCCATGTTAGGATTCAAATTGTGTGTGTGTGTTTGTATAAATTGAATGATTTACAGCAAAAATGACAGCATTCATTTCATATCAGTTTAGAGTGAAAATTTGTAGTTTAAAATAAAAAATTGAAATGGTTTTAAATTGAATATGTTTGAAAATATTGTATTGTGACTAATTTTGAATGAATCCTAGTTTCCGCTTTGGTCTCATCATAATCATGTATCGAATGTAATTTAAATTGCATTTATTGATATGCATGATTCAATACAAACACACCCATACACGTCATATAAACACTGAAAGTTGAAAATGTTCCGCAAACGATTTCTTACATTTCGAATTTTTAGCTTTCTCTTGTAAAATTTCTTAAAAACAAATTTCGATATTTTGACAGTCGAATTTTTAGCTTTCACTAGTCGTTTTTTCGAGTACCGATTTTCGACCTCTTGATGTTCGAATTTTTAGCTTTCACCAGTCGTTTATTCGAGTATCGATTTTCGAACTCTTGACAGTCGAAATTTTAGCTTTCACTAATCGTTTTTTCGAGTATCGATTTTCGACCTCTTGATGCTCGAATTTTTAGTTTTCACCAATCGTTTATTCGAGTATCGATTTTTGAACTCTTGACAGTCGAAATTATAGCCTTCACTAGTCGTTTTTTCGAGTACCGATTTTCGACCTCTTGATGGACGAAGTTTTAGCTTTCACTAGTCGTTTATTCGAGTATCGATTTTCGAACTCTTGACAGTCGAAATTTTAGCTTTCACCAGTCGTTTATTCGAGTATCGATTTTTGAACTCTTGACAGTCGAAATTTTAGCCTTCACTAGTCGTTTTTTCGAGTACCGATTTTCGAACTCTTAACAGTCGAAATTTTAGCTTTCAGTAATCGTTTTTTCGAGTACCGATTTTCGACCCCTTGACAGTCGAAATTTTAGCTTTCACTAGTCGTTTTTTCGAGTACTGATTTTCGACCTCTAAACAGTCGAATTTTCAGCTTTCTCTTGTCAAATTTTCCTGGAACGAGTTTCGATCTTTTGACAGTTGAATTTTCAGTTTTCACAGCTCTTGCTCCTAGCACTCCATGACTTTTTCAGCTCACAGTGTGTGTGTGTGTCTGTGTGTACGCACACAAAAATTACACATCAATTGTTCAATTGTGAAAATGCAACAAAATTTCCAATCAATTTTTGCTGTGTGTAGTAACATTAATCAAGCACAATTGTTACTTAATTGTGGATATTTGCAATGTGCATATCTAAATTAAAAAAAAAATGATGCATTTTGATATCCAGGAAATTGAATAGTTAATCCAATGAATTTCAATTATTTCTCCATCTACGTCCAGTTTTCGTATCAGTCCTCGTATCACGCAAGCACTCGTCATAAAATGAACATTCCTGTCAAATCTAGAACACATCTTATTAATCTTAAGACAATCTGACAAAGTGGTATCAAATTTGTATATCAAGAAAACTAATCAAAATGTTAATTTGTTATGGATTATATGCCGTCTCATAAATGTACAGACACTCACACATCACATGATTTGAAATGTTGTTATAATAAATTTGCATGTAAGACTTGGGTTTTATGAAATGAATTTCAAATTATACTGCACTGACATATTTTCTTGAGAAATTGAAAGAGAGAGAGAAAATGCAAAATTATTCTAGATCACTTTTTTTTTGTATTGTGTAAAATAAAATCTGCATTGAAAAAGAAAATGTTCTGCAGTCTTCACTTTTCTTATATGGATAAGAAGAAGGAGACTGAGACGTATAAGAAGAAGAAGAAGAAAGAGTAATATTTTCTACATTAAATGTTCTATCAACGTCTTTTTCTGCAAACATATTCATGATATTGGATTATTAAATTCACAAGATAAGAGCTATTTGTTTATGTATAAAAGTAAAGAATAATGTTAAGAAATGTGAGCAATGACAGAAACTTACATAAGAACATTTTATATGGTTGAAATGTAATATTGGCGTGATTTTTGAGTAGTTTTGAAAGTTTTCTTTGTCTTATGAATAGAAATTATGCAAATTGTATTACATTTTTCATTAAAAATGTGAACCCAGTGCACATTTACGGTTATTAGCTCTAATAATCGTCAGAATTCATTGATTCAGAATTTGTTTTGAAAAACATTAAGCTAAGTACGAGATTCGAAGTAACCTCGTTCAACTAGCATCATTTTTGCTCTTGACCCAGTGCACATTTTGGATTTACTGATTCCGAATTTTTATTGTCGTCAATTTCATAGAATTCCATTTAAATCCAAGTAAACCACTTCAAAAAAAATGTTTAAAGGAAAAAAATCTCCCAAAAATAGAAACTTTTAAAACATTTTCGTTATACTCTTAAGAGGTTAATCTAATTTGAACTTTGTGAAATGTATGGTATTAATATTTGAAAGATTTAATGGATTTTACATACAAACTTGCTACTTGCTCACGTATAAATTTAGGTCATCACAAATAAATTGGATTAAACTTCACCTTTTACGGTGGTGGTATGTGGTAAAGTTTAGTAATATTCTTTTTTTTTAATATTATTTGTATACCATTTCATATTATTAATCCTTATGAAAATGTGTATGATAATATGGAATCCATCATAAATGTTGTGACGAATAAACATAAGTGCGTATATGTAACTTTCCTACGAAAAAGGGATGGATGTGAATATAAATATTAGTAAAATTTTATTTGATAAAACTTTTCAGGTATACGGATAAAACTTCCTCTTCGTGATGTTACTGATAATATTTATATATATATATATATTGAGAGTTCGTTTTTTTCATTTTTATTATACAAAATTTTTTTCATATCCCTATTTAAAGAGCTCTAGACAAAGTTATCTGTTTACTTTACACAAGCACTCTGTATATTGAAAAATAAAATTTTTGTCATATGAATGTGTAATAAAAAGTACTTGACTGCTCCACCTCGTTAAAATCAATGTTTAAAGGAAATATTTCGTTTCATGTTTATATAACTCAACATGGATGTATGTGAAATGCAAACAAAACTCAAATGTAAAAGTTCCTGCTTTAACTTATGCATATTTTTCTGTTATAACAAAAAATAATTTGTGATACTCTTGGTAGTGAATTTCTTTTTTTTTGTTATTTGATGTATTTGATATCAAAATGAAAGAATAATTTTTTTTTGGAATGTTATTTTTCTATACGTTCTTTTTTTACTGTGTTGAAAAAAAAATTGTATGATATGGTGGATTGGAAACATTGAAGCAAAAAATTTAGTAATAATATTACCTGTAATGTAAATGTAATTTGTAAAATTTGCCAAATTATGTTAATAACAGAAGCGTAAAATCAAATATTCTTATTTGCTTCTGTGTGTGTAATCAGATCAAAAAAAATTTTTTTTTATTAAACTTTTTTTTCATTTTTAAAGGTTATGTTGTATCGTTATGAATTTTTTTGAGAAAGAGGTAATTATGAAATTTAAAATAAAAGTGCATTTTAATGTGAATAAATATTTGTTTCTTTTACGTATCTTTTTCAATTGAATTTTGTTCTTCAATTCTGTTCAATATAAGTTTTCGTCGGAATGTGAGAGAGCTGCACTTTGACGGTTTAAGTGGATGATATTTTTATTCAAAGTCTTCATCCTGATATTTCTCGGAAGCAAAATTAAGATTATTTAAAATCTCGATATTTATTGATGTAGATTGCCGATTATGGCTTATCTGATATTTTTGGTATTAAGCTCTAAAATTACCTGAAATTATAATAATATTGTAAGGGTTGGATTGGTTCTGGCGACTTCGGCAGGAGAGATTGTAAAGTCTGAATAAAAATACAGGTTCCTTTTCTCTCAATCTTTATTTAAAATAAATTTAATTTCGCTCAATGCGACTGTTTCGTTTCACGTTTGTAATAAAATAGGCAAGATCATTTGACATTTGCTCCCAGTGCGCGACATGTAAGGGACCAAACCCTTACAATATGATCCAAATATCTGCTGAAGTGATGACACAATTGCCTTGTTACAACATTTCGTACTTCTGATATTTTATTTCTAGCTTTATTCGTACTTTAAATTTTTCAATGTAAATGTCCTTTATTCTGCTGTAATTATTTAATATATAAGTTCCAGTTCTTATATGACGAGTTTCTTGCATGTTCTTCAAATTTCCTAAAAGTTTTTCCTGCTTCTTATTATAGTTAGTTATTTCATTTTATACTGCAGGCTGATAGGACTTAATATTTTCAATATGCTCGCGTATTCACGCTGTAATATAATTATGAGGCTTTTTGTATGCTTCAATCTTCAAAAATATAAGAAGAAGTTTTAATACTTTTTCTGCTCTCTACAGTCAGCAGCATTTCGTTTAAGCTTTTTCAGCACTTAACTCGCTTGATTGTGAATGGATTTGCAGTTTGCGATACCGTTTTCTGATACTGTTTATGAAGAAATAATGGGTATAAACCGGTTCAAAGAACTTACCATGTCTGCTTCGATTGCATTATCAATTTGTCTGCGTCGAATTTCCTTATGTTTCTTCACTTGTCAGTCTTATTTCTGATTGATAATTCAATAAAGAACATTTTGTTCGATTGTCTCAAAAGTATGATGAATACGATGAATAATGCAAATTAAACTTTTGTTAAAGTATGCTGATTTGATTTGTATCTTCAGGATCCGATCGATGATTCACATTTTTGTTCAGAAATCATTTAGGATTGTAATTAAAATATTCTGTCATAGCCTCTCAGTTTAAAATGACACAAAGTAAGATTCGTTTTTACTGGGACTCGTAGTAACTATTTGAAAGACGAATTATCCAAGTCTCCTTAAAAGAACATTTTCTTAATAACTCATTTTGATACGAGAATTTCATTTTAAAATTTAATCAAGAACGTAATTCAATGAAATTCTCGATTATTATTGATGAATTGCCAAGCAAACCAAATTCAATTTCGTTTTTTTTCTTATAAATTTCCATCTTAACCACCTTTAAATATCCGTTAAAGTCTGTAACCTAAGCCATATCCTGGATAATAAACCATTATAATTATACTATTATAATTATGTTGTTACCATTAACCAAAAAACATTAGACCTATTAATAAAATATACATAAACATATAAAATAAACACTAAAATCATCCCAAAAATACACTAAAAATCAGTTGTGGCAAAAGTAAATTAAGATATATTTTAGTAAGAGTATATTATAATCATAATAACTAAGCAAAATGTTTATGTTTTCCTAATTGAACCCAACCAATGTAAATAAGTACATAAAACCGTAGTCGTGTAATATAGACCAGTAATGAAAACCTTCATGTAATATTATAATTCTCTTGAAGACTGTTGATTATTATTATAATAATATTATTAGAAAAGACTGTTTCTTTGCAAATATGTACAAAATAATGATTACAAGCAAAAACAAAAAAAAATAAACGTAAGAATGGTTTGATCGATATTGTAATGTTTACTTTTATTGTTATTATTATCATTATTTTTTTTTGTTTTACTATTTTTTTTTGATATCAATTGATGGGCTCTATTTCAGCACATTGATACCACTCCTTTTGAATAGGAAGTAAAATAAATAGTCATATAAATATCTAAAGTTTCGTAATTTTCGTACAGTTTTATGTGAATTTGGATTACAATAACCTAATTAGAAAAAAAAACTTGAATTGTGACTGTCTTTGCTTGAAATCGATTCCGAAATAAATTTCAGGACAGAACAGAATTTGATATGACATTTTTAACTGATTTCAACTGATGCTAGTCAATATTCAAATTTAACAATTTCTCGAGCAAAAATCGTTCATGAAACCGTAAAATTTAATCAATCAAATCATTTTTAATTCAAAACATCACTTGAAATTGATATTATTAATAATATAACCCCTTATTATGTAAATACAGTCTAAATTCAACAACAAAGCCTTTAACACTTGGAGATCCTTAGGGTGACTTGTCACCCAAAAACGAACTTAATTATGTTCTATTTTTTTTATTTTGATTCCAATATTATTGAAACTTTATGACTTTGTCAGGAGTCATAAAAAGATAATTTAGCAATAGAAAAAAATGAAATTTGGGTTTTGGAAAGGGTCGTAAAAAAAAAAGTAACACATAGGTCCCTAGGGTGACATGTCACCCAGGTAAAATATTTTTACATTTGTCATTACTATTTTTGTAATAATATTTCGTTTATCAATGTAATTTTACAATTTTAGTTCCTTTTGTAAGATGTAAATGTTTTGTAAATGCACTATTACAGACGGTTTGTCCGCCATCAATCTGACACTCTGACCTCTGTCACTCGGACACTCTGACTCACATTTAGCTCCATAACTCCAGGACGGCCCATCGGAGCGAGGTCGGGTTTTTTCAGTATTATAGAGGAGCCCATGAGGATTATTTATAAATCATTAGTTTTGAGATTGAGCTCAAGGCTTAGGCTCAAGAGCCTCCAAAACCTGAAAAACCGTTAAAAAACGGTTGAAAATTTTAAAATATTGATGATTTCTTTTGTTGGATGGAGAAGTTTACTCATGAACTTTAAGTCATTAGCTCGCAAGTTAGGCTCAGGGACTGGGCTCAATGATTGGGCTCAGGGATTAGGGTCCAGAGCCTAAAAACGGTCAAAAGCTCAAAATGTTTGATTTTTTCAAATTTTTTTGATTTTTTTTCCTAAAATTTTCAAAATGGCGGATTGTCTTCAAAAAATAATGTTTTTGAAGAAAGTATAAATATTTTAAAATACTCTTAGGGGTACAAATTTTCCAAAATTTTTTAATAAAAAGAATCTATGCTTCATAAACGGTTCCCTTTGCGCTTCCTTTATTTAGTTATATAATTGCCTCGTTAAAGTGAGTCTTCAAGACCTAATATTGATTGAATCAAATTTCTTCACACAATATTTACATCCAGTTATTAAATTAGAATATTAAAAAGTTAAGTTTTAAAGCTAAAAGTAAATGCAAATTAGATAAACATATATTCTGGGTGACATGTCACCCTAGGGACCCGAACGTAACTTTTTCTTAGGGATCTCCAAAGGTTAAATTATAAAAAAAAACTAAACAAACAAAAAAATACACATAATCTGTAATTACCTGACTGTGATTTTGTCAAATTTCAAATTTTGCCACAATATTTAGTTATAAATTTTACAAAAAGCCCACATTTTACCTTTATGTGTGTATCCATGTATGATTGTGTGCCTGTGCCTGTCCTGTGTGTGTGTATGTATCTGTAATGAAATATAATTGTGATAAAATAAATAATGGTAGCGCACATCGCAATACAAATACAAGTAATAATAATAATAATGATTATGATACAATATTTTGACATGAAATAAATTTTAGATACATATCTAATTTAGTACATTTATAAATGGAAGTAAAGGGTGGTATTTTCAAACATTTTATGTGAGTTTAAATACAGTAAAAAAGAGTCTACGTTAAATATTTTGCTGGAAGTTTTTTATTTGTTTGCCAATTCTGGTGTATTTTCAATTATAGTAAATTGAATACTGAGAAATGCGTGTAAAGTAAATGATTTTGATGGAGTTTGAATTGAATAAACCACGTCGCAGTTCATGTTTTCGTAAGTTTAAGGTAAAAGTGACCTCAAGCAAAGTTGTAGAGAATATTTCAAGCTGAAACTTTGCTGAACTGACCAAGTCGATATTTCATATATTAAGAGATCAAAAATGACAAAATACACAATTTTGAGCTATTACTTCGGTTTAGGAGCAAAAAATCATGGTTTCATAAGTTTTAGGCAAAAGTGACCTCAAGCAAAGTTGTAGAGAATATTTCAAGCTGAAACTTTGCTCAACTGACCTAATCGATATTTCATATACTAAGAGGTCAAAAATGGCAAACTTGGAATTGATTGATGTAATTGAAGATCAACTAGAATCCGTCTATTGAGAAGCCTTAGTCTGTAAGATATAGTAAGAGGCTTTTTAAACTTACCTGAGCTTTTGACTAAAAATTTAAGATTTGTAAGCTCTCTTTCAGTAGATTCATTGGACTAATTGAAGAAAGTTCCTGAAACTCGTCATCTAAAATTTCGGCCTGCTTCAGGTTAATTCCTCAAACTCTGTATGTCATGAGGTTCATCTTGCTCGACATGAAGCTGTCAAAAACTAGATCGACTTGAACTTATTTTGAAAAATTACCTCTAAGAAGAACACAATTGAACTCTCTGAGACCGCAATGGTGCCCTTGTAGATTCTAACCTTTCCTTTAAGATTCAAAAGCGTAGTGAGTCGTCCTATGAGAGATCTTTCATTTGACCTGAATTGATTCCAGAGTCGTCGATTCTTCAAATGACTCCTGAAAAGGCACATTTTGCAAAAAACTTCCTTTGAATGGCCTTCTCCCAATACGACCAAAACCAACCAAGTCCACTTTCAATGAAATTCATCACAAAATTTTTTATTTATTATTAATTATGAATATGATACATCGCTAATGATAATTGCAATTTCATCAAATAAATAAATTACAATGTTAAACATGATATTTGAATTATAAATAAACCATGAAACACAATATTTTAATAAATGACTAAATTAATCAATATACCCATCATTTAATATTGTCATCATCAGTAACTTATTAATAATTGAAATGTTAGTGAATTACTTCAAAATGAATTCAACCAATATCAATGAAGTAAAATCAATATGGCGCAATTTTGTGTGTGTATTCAATCACAAAAAATGTTGCTAGTAAAAGTAATTGAGCAATCATAAAAGACAAATATGTCAAAATACAGTGAGTTTTTAAAAGTTAACATCAGTCTTTGTTGCTCTTTGTGACTCTTCGTTAGTCTTTTTTATGACTCTTTATTAACCTCAATGACTCTTTGTGCGTCTTTTATAGTCCTACCCAGTCCTCTTAACTCCTGATTTATCTTTATTACTCCTTATTGATCTTTATTGACCTTCATTAAACCTTAATTTGATTTTTTTTTCAAATTCATGACTCCTCATGACTCTTCATGACTCCTCATGACTCTCCATGACTCTTCATGACTCTTTATGAGTCTTTATGACTCTTCATGACTCTTGATTGATCCTAAATTTTTTTTTTTAATTTTTTTCAAAGAGTCAAAAAGAGTAATGAAGATCAATAAAGTTCAATAAAAATCATAAATGATCGTAAAAATGTGGAATTTTCATTCATTGAACACTTTTATTCAAATTTATTGATTTTTATTGAATCTTCTTGATCTTCATTACTCTTTTTGACTCTTTGAAAAAAATTAAAAAAAAAATTTAGGATCAATCAAGAGTCATAAAGACTCATAAAGAGTCATGAAGAGTCATGGAGAGTCATGGAGAGTCATGAAGAGTCATGAGGAGTCATGAATTTGAAAAAAAAAATCAAATTAAGGTTTAATGAAGGTCAATTAAGATCAATCAGGAGTAATAAAGATAAATCAGGAGTTAAGAGGACTGGGTAGGACTATGAAAGATGCACAAAGAGTCATTGAGGTTAATAAAGAGTCATAAAAAAGACTAACGAAGAGTCACAAAGAGCAACAAAGACTGATGTTAACTTTTAAAAACTCACTGTATATCATCAACGCAAAATAAAAAAGAGGCAAAAACCAATAACGAAGCGTGATATTCAATATATTTCTGGATAAATTACTCTGCATCCAATTGAACCGGAAATAAATGTTTTCAGCTTATATCCGATTGAGCAAATCTTTCAATTCAAAAGAAGGAATGTTGCTTGCGGTTACATTTAAAAGTATACACTGATGATGAGAGATGAGAAGGAAAATCGTCATTTATTTGTATGTTTTACTCATCTGTTGATGTTTTTTTTTTTTTGATTATTATTATTATTATTGGTGAATAGTTAAAGAATGGAATACTTAATAGTTGTTTAGCTTATCTCCGTCTGCTTATTTAACGTTGAATGTGCTGTTATTGTTATTTTATTCCATTTTGTTTGATAGGATTTTGAGTTTAACTTGGTATTTTTTTTTGCCTCATTTATATCAAATGAAGAGATTTAATGTAATGTTCAATGTGTAAAAAAACTTCCTGTATCAGAATTTGATCAAAGCTCATAACTAGTGGCAAAATTTATATTGATTGTAATATGATAGAAAAATGAAAATTCAGATATGGCTTATGTAAGAGGAGAAGAAAAATTTCAATGGAAGAAAATAGGTCACGTTTCGTCTCAATAGTATTATAAGCCTTTTTTTAGATTATTATAATTGAGTAGGAAAAAATGTCTTTTTCATATTTTTTTCAATTTTATGTGGAAAATGCACTTAAGGGAACGATTCGACTGATAAATAAAAGAAAATTTCTATCGAAAGCTGAAAATTTGACCGTCAAAAAATCGAAATTCGATTCTCGAAAATACGTCTAATGAAAGCTGAAAATTCAACTGTCAAAAGATCGAAATTCGATTCTCGGAAAAACGCCTTTTGAAAGCTGAAAATTTGACTGCCAAAAGATCGAAATTTGATTCTCGAAAAAACGCCTTTTGAAAGCTGAAAATTTGACTGCCAAAATATCGAAATTCGTTTCTCGAAAATACGCCTTTTGTAAGCTGAAAATTTGACTGTCAAAAGATTGAAATTCGATTCTCGATAGATCAACTACCGAAAGCTGAAAATTTGACTACCAAAAGATTGAAATTCGATTCTCGAAAATACGCCTTTTGAAAGCTGAAAATTTGACTGTCAAAAGATTGAAATTCGATTCTTCTAAAACCAACTACCCAAAGCTGAAAATTCAACTGTCAAAAATCGAAATTCGATTGTCGAAAATACGCCTTTTGAAAGCTAAGAATTCAAATGTCAAACGATCGAAATTCGATGTTCGAAAAAACGTCTTTTGAAAGCTGAAAATGCAGCTGTCAAAAGATTGAAATTCGATTCTCGATAAACCAACTAGAGAAAGCTGAAAATTCGACTGCCAAAATATCGAAATTAGATTCTCGAAACTACGCCTTTTGAAAGCTGAAAATTTGACTGCCAAAATATCGAAATTCGATTCTCGAAACAACGCCTTTTGAAAGCTGAAAATTCAATTCTTAAAAGATTGAAATTCGATTCTCGACGTACGTAGAGCTAAAATTGTGGATTCTTAAATCTCAATCAAATGCACTTTCATCCATCATTCAAGCTTCACGTTTTCACCACTCCAATTTCTTTTCAATGTAGTTTAAAACCAAAAATCAATGGAAGTCATTCATTTTAATATAGAAAAACGTCCATGATCTGAAAACATAAAAATATAAATATCGAAGTTCTATGGTGACTTAAAAAGGAAAAAAACTTTTTTTTATATAATAATATTTTTATGGTTTGTACTTCATTATGCATAAAATTGTTGTATATTATGTTGCAAGACTGCCATTATTATTATTAGTAGTATATACGACAAAATCGTGGTTATTTTATGCTCCCTTTTATTTTATTTTATATAAATTTTAACTTTATGGTGATAGAAAATTTATTGTTTTAATTTTTTTTTCTGCTCTTTACAATGTCTTTTATGTGGTGATATTTAAAAAGTCCACTAAAGGGGTTTGATTTGTAAAGAAAATAGAAATACAATGAAAAAGGGTACAAATTATAGGCCTAGCCTAGACTTAATTCATGTTTTATTATTTTTATATTAATTTATTATTATTATAGACATTTTTTACAAACATTTAATAGCTCGCAAGATTCCCTTCAATCGTATTGCGTGACTTTTGTATTGAATTTACTTACACATTTAATTTCCGACAGTAATAACTCTGATTTGATCTGAAATTTTAATGTGAAGTAGTTGTGAGGTTTTTTTTTCTAAATATGAATTGAATTGAAATGAAACACAAATCGATTTCCCTGTTAGATAAACGTTAAAATGATAATAAAAAAATAAAAAGAAGAAAACAGTAAATTTTTAATATCAGAGGAAACTAAATTAAGCGAAATTTTTTTTTATATTTTTAATATCAAGGAAATGAGACTGTTTATTCCGGTGTCTATATTTCCATTTCATAGACACAAACATATAAATTTATAGTATAAATATAAAATAAAATACGGAAAAACTGTTGTTTTCATTTTATTTTATATACAAAAATTCTTTGGTTAAAGCATGAAAGCAGAGACTCATGACGAAGAAAAGGGTGCGCGTTTAATTTATTTAAATTATAATTGACAGTGAATACTTGTTAGCAGGAAGTATTTTTAAAGACAAGACATCGACTAGACAATTTGCTCTTTGGAAATATGACATGATTGTGTTTAAATTTGATTAAAAGAAAAATATAAAATCAAAATTGACGTAAATTGATTTTAAGCTCATTTGAATTAAGAAAATTTTTCTTGTATTTTCAGAATTTTTCATAGGAGTCAATGGAGGCACATATCCTGCAAGATCACCTATGACAAATGATGCGAGTAATCAAAGGTTAGTAATTTGAATTTTATATCACATTATACACTGTAAGTTGAAAATGTCCCGCAAACCACCCTACTACCAAAAGCTGAAAATTTGACTGCCAAAAGATTGAAATACGATTCTTGACAAACCCACAAATCTCTGAAAGCTGAAAATTTAGTTGCCAAAAGATCGAAATTTGATTCTCGACAAACCAACTACCAAAAAGATTGAAATTCGATTCTCGTCAAAAAAACTACTAAAAGCTGAAAATTCGACTGACAAAAGATTGAAATTCGATTCTTGACAAACCCACAAATCTCTGAAAGCTGAAAATTTAGTTGCCAAAAGATCGAAATTTGATTCTCGACAAACCAACTACCAAAACCTGAAATTCGACTGCCAAAAGATTGAAATTCGATTCTCGACAAACCTACTACCAAAAGCTGGAAATTCGACTGCCAAAAAATCGAAATTTGATTCACGGACCTTGAAGTGAGTCACCATGAACTGCGGTTCATTTTCAACTCACAGTGCACTAAAATCCCAGTTAATTTTGATTTCTCTCCTCAAATTACTTGTCAAATGTTGATTCAAACTTTTATAATAAAACTTTAAAGTTTTAGTTGATTATACAAGAGGCAAAAAAACGATTCAAATGAAAAGGAACTACAACCACAAGCTTATTTATAAATTTTCTGGCTTTTCCGGAATAAGAGTACACACACACATAAATAATATCAAAAGAGTTAACTTTTGTATGGTGATGACTTTTAAAAGTATTATGTTTGTTCATTTATGGTTAAAATCAAAATAAAGCAGAAAAAAACTTGTTGTTTTTGTTTGTGTGTGTGTGTGTTTACTTTCCTGTATTTTAATATTAAAATAAAAGTCATTTTTGTGATTAAGAGATGATTTCATATATGAAAATATTTCATTTCATCATCATCATGTTCAAAGAAGTCGGTATTAAATTAGGTTTCAGGTCCTTTATTCATCACATTTGAATTCTGTTGTTATTTTTATTTTTAATTTTCAAAAGGACACAAATTGTTACATTTCCTATTTTTGTTGTAAAAATATTTTTGTGTGTAAATAAAAACTCACCTGTGTACGTGTTTGTAATTTGATGATAAAAAATTATTATGTTTTTGTTTTTTTTTGTTCCAAATTTAAAAAAAGCGCTTTTGATTAAAAAAAAGGCGCTTTTGATTAAAAAAAAAGGTTGCCAATCATTAAAAATAGACGCTTTTGATTTAAAAAAAGGCGCTTTTGATTAAAAAAAGGCGCTTTTTATTAAAAAAATTCGCTTATCATTAAAAAAAAATCGCTTATCATTAAAAAATGTTGTCAATTTTCTAAGATGGTAAAATTTTTCAAAATGGGGAAATTTTCAAAAATGACCGAATTTTTCTTTATGATGGATTGTGATTGAACGAATTGAATTAAAATACACTTTTTAAATCATTCACGATCACTTCTTCCATTTTTTTTCTGTTAAACCTTTGAACTCATTTATGGTGCGAGCGTTAAAAGACTGTTGCGCATATCAAATGCCTGTACATTTTTTTTTTATTTTAAATCAAAACGGAAAAGCTCAAGGTTTGTGTACTTTAAATCTTGAAAAGGAAACCGTAATTTCCGAACAGAATTTCATTTAATCAAGGTTAACACTGATTTTCATCGACAAAAAAAAGGATTTCAATGAATTTTGATATCAATTTTCATCAAAATGGATGACGTGAGCCTCCTGAATACGAATTTGAATTTTTATAACGGTTTTTTCCGTTCAAATTCATTGAAAAAAATAATTTACCTCAAAAAATAAATTTAATCCTCTCAAAACTGAACTTTAATAAATTTAACGCGCATTTACATTATTATTATTTTATTTTTATTTTATTTATTATTAGTCTAGGTATCATATGAAGAGAAAACAAAAATCCATTAAGAGCTTAACTAAGTCAATTTTATTCAAAATGAAAACCTGTCAATATCAATTTACGTTAAATTAAATAAATACAATATTCACAGAGATAGCAAAAAAAAGACGTTCTTGAACCAAAATTGAATGTTTTCCTCTTCCTTATAATTTTATTTGTATTTTTCTCTGTATATTGTGCCTTTGCACTGGTTTGCATATCTGTGGCATGAAATTTGCCTCGGAAAGACAGATTTAATTTCATTACACACACACACAATATTTATATTGATATTATTCCTGGAATGGTGCTTGAAGAAAAAAATTTCCTTTATATTTTCATTTCATTGTTTATTTTCTTGTCAGTTAAGAGAATGAGAAGACATTTACATGTGATTAATTTGTTTATTTTTTTCCTTTTTCATTTTATTTTAAATCAATCACAATTCTCTTCAAATGCTTAAAAAACAAGAATGTTTCCTTTAAAAAACGCTTTTTAAAGTAAAATTCAATCACATCATTAGTGAGCTCTCATTGCAATGATACAAAAAAAATCTGTGCTGAGACTAGACATCACTCACTCTTTTTCTGAATACAGCCAATTACTACAAATTTGATTTAATTTAATTTAATACATGAAAAAGTTGCTTCCTAATAATCATTTGAATAATAAAAATGATACAAATAAAAAAAAAACATGAAATATGAAAAGCGGAAAATGTTCATAAGTTTCATAGGGAGCACACATTCATAATAATAATTTTCCTCCCTTTCATCACATATGTGAATGTGTGTGTGTTTGTTGATCGATATGATTTGTATGAAATGTAAATAAACTGAAATGAAATATTTTATTTTTTTCTATTTAAATTTTTATGAATAAAAGTCATTTGAATACATGCAATTTGTTATGATATTAATTTATAATAGAATTTAATTTTGAAAAAAAAATAATTCAATGGAATTTCAATGCGAGATTGGAACTTGAAATGACTTTAATAGGATGATGGTTGGCCTCACATGGCTCATATCATTGATGATGGATTTTTGGATTAGGATCTTAATGAAATCGAAAATTTAATGCAAGAATAAAGTTTAAATATTTTTTTACAAATTTTTTCCTGTGTATAAGGCAAAGGAAGTTAAAATCATGTGAGAAAAACAAAAAATAATTTGATCCAAAATCGTTAAATATTGCAAATTTTAAAAAAGGGAACTAAAAAGTATAAAACAAGGTAAATTAGAAATTTTTTCAAGATTAAATTCGCTCAATTCGCCAGTGTTACGAAGATTGCTTAAGCGATTAAGGCGCTGACGTTAAGCGCAATACACTCTAAGTTGAAAACGCCCCTCAGACCACCCCGCATCTTATGCATAGACTAAAAGAGTGCCCATGATCCTCGAATTTTCGCTTCAAATTAATTGGAAATACGATAAAAATTTAATTCATTAAATGTCCTGCCAGCGTCAATCAAAGATTTCGATCTGCGGACCAATTCACTTTGTACTGCGGGGCGTTTTCAGCTTTCAGTGTACCAATGAGCTTGAAAAATCACCATGGATGTCTCTTCCGATTCCAAAAACTTTCAAAGCCTTTTCTCTAATGACCCCTTCTGAAGTTTAGATGACGATATTGAATTTCATAGCTATTGTCAGTGTTGTGTTTGTAAAAGAATGATGGATTTATAAATAATACACAAGGAGATATCTTTCTAATATTAAGTGTGAAGCACGACTGCCTTGCACATGAAGTGTGCTCTGACTTAAATACCCAAATTGGTATGACCTCATTAATCGGTACACAGCAGTCAGTTAGAAATGATGTTTTTAATCTGTTCTTGGTTTTTTTATAAGTTTTTTTTAATGGGATATCTGAACCTAGTACGTCCTGCTTCCAACTGAATAATACATATTTCGTTCTATTTCTGATCTTTTTCGTTGTGTTCAAAGAATTTCCAAATTCTTGAGTGATGCTGCCTGATCATCCTCTGGAATTTGAAATGAAATCCTTCAACAGCATTAGTGGATCTTTGTAATCGATTGATAGTTATATTATGAATACACCAAATCTCTGCAAGAACCTTTAGATTCAAAGCTGGTCCCATGCCCCGTGCTGACTGACCGAATGTAAGTTCTTTCAACGTAATCCACTGCTTCGACAAGGTCGTTTGGAATTTGATCGAACATGTCGTCAATGTCGTCCAACAACACAAACGGAAGGGCTAATATTTTTTGAATAATATCACGTACTTGATCATTGTGCTCAATTTAAAGGTCTTGTAATGTTTGTGGGCTTATAGGCCTATGACGGTTTTGTATCCTATTTATATTACGAAATATAATGAAAAAAATCATACAAACCCCAAAAATGACGTTAAACACAAATAAAAGCTTGTAAAATATTCTATCCAAAAAAAAATAAAACTTTTCATCATAATAAAAGGATATGAGATATTTAATTAATGGACCATTCACTCCCTAATTGAGGATTTGAGTATGTAAGTTCCGTTCTGTTTCATTCTCTCTCTTTTCTTTTCATTTTGAAATTTCATCAAAATCATGCATGTTTGTTAGATTTATATTTTATTATGTAAATGTAAAAGAGGGCGATATATCAAATTATGTAATTTTACATCCGTCTTATAATAATATTATAACATTTTCATGTTATTCTTTATCCATAATTTCTAGCTTGTAATTTAAAATTCAATCCCTTTCAATTAAAATGTTTTCCACTGTTTATTAACTCTCTCTTTCATCAAATATTACATTAAAAAAACACACATCCCATATGGTTAAAATTGTTATAATTGAAAATGTCCGAATATGAAATTTTCTATGATGTTACATTTAATTAAATATAAAAAATGTTATATGAAAAAATTAAATAATATTTAACATGAACTTTAATTGAGTTTAAAGTGAGTGAGGAATTTACTTCATTTTACTAATTTTTATTGCTGTTTTGGCCCATTTTTGACATTGAAGCCACTTAAATTGAAAGGCAGATGTGGCTAAGGCCCTTAAATTAATTGAAAATGTTTTTTTAAGGTGACTTTTAACTAAAAATTTCATTTAAAATTTAAATTTTTAAATCATTAATTTTTTTTTTCTATTAATTTATATAAATATGAGACAAAGTAACGTCAAAAGTATGCGTGCTGAAGTACAATTTGTTTTCAATATTAATATGGATAAAAAAATAACATAAAGGTTTATTCAACAACAATAATTTTCAATTTTTAACATTTTTTCCATTATTAATAACTACAATCATTTTATTAATATGATTTTTATTAAATATGGTATGTTTTATTTACCACTCAAAACGTATAATAATAAAAAAAAATATTATATATTTTTTCTGTAACAAAAAAAAGTGTACCGGAACAACATTCATAATAAAAGTTAAATTATGCATTCTGTAAGGATTTCAAATATTTTTCATGCACGTATTAAATTCCTGATATAAACATGTACTCAATAATATAATAATAAAATTAAACTCACGATATGGCAAACATTTTACTCAAAAAGTGATGAATTAAAGCTAAAGAGGCAAATTCATTATTTTTTTTAGTTTTATCCCACTTTTGAATTAACTGCCAAAATTATTGCAACTTAAATGTGTCTTGTAAGGGCTAAATACCTATTTTAAAGAAAATCAGACTCAAATATTACTTACTTACCACAATAGGACTCGTTGAGACCGCGATGATGTCCTTGTAAAACCTATCCTGCTTACTTACTTTCTTAGCTAGCTATACATCTAATTACTTAGTCAAAGTCTGTTGAAGGATCTGTTTCCAATGCTCTCTATCTTGCGCCACCTGTTGTCAGTTTTGCACTTTTAACTTCATCAGATCCGAATGGACGTTGTCGATCCACCTTGTTTTAGGTCACCCAACACCACGATGGTCGTCTGGATCATTTCATAACAGAGTTGTTGGGGCTCGGCTAGAGTCCATTCGTGCTAAATGCTCGGCTCATCTTAATCTGTTTACCTTTGCGATTGCTACAATGTTTAGTTCCCCATATTCACGATATTCAAACGTTACCGGTCAAAAAATCAGTGACCTTATGATGACCTCAAATCGAGTTAATTTGCCATAATCTCGGCATTTTCAACGAAATTTGGTCTTAAATTGAAAATTTGTTAGATATTGCTTTCAATTTAAGTCACTTCAATCTCAAAAACTTCCATTTTCAGATTCTTCACCTTTAAATTAAAATAAAATTTCAATTTCCGAGTAACGAACACACACAGAGTAATGCCTATAGTTTTGTGTTTACATAAAAAAATAAATAAAAAAGAAAAGGTATCACTTGAAAATTAATTTTTAATAACAATAATTTTAAAATACAACAATGGAAACGCGTTAAAATAAAACTCAAACTCAGGATACTTTAAATTACACAACCCCTTATTAATACTATTCAAATTTTTGCCTGCATGAAATGTGAAGTAAAATGAAACTCATTTTGACTTTAAATGATCATAAAATGTCATTTAATATTATTATAAAATATGAAATTAAAAGAAAATTTGAGTTAATTGAAATTTAAAAGTTAGTTTTCCTTTAAATGATTCTCCTTGTTTCCTTCTTTTTAGTGCATTTCATTGATAAAGACGATTCTTTTGTGTAACAAAACCTTTTTGTCATAGTAAATCTTTTTTTTATGTCATTTTTAAATTAATTCATAAAATTCTCATATTACAATTAACACCAAAGAACCACCCCATTGAATTGAATTTGACCCGTCTTCACTGCCCATGTTTTTCAAAACCGAACAAACGCCAAATTGTCCAAAATTGAGTTATTGTTAACTCATAATCGAGTATTAAATTCTGCACATTTTGAGTAAATTAGGTCGGTAAAATACTTTTCCATTTCCAAGAAAATCGCATTTTTTAAAACGACACAAACGCCATTTCTACAATGAAATATTTTTCAAAACAGAACATGTACCAGAATCAGTGTAGTTCTTTGTACGTGAAAGTGTTTAAAAGTTACGACATCATTAGATAGCAAAACATAAAAATGCGTTTTTCTCAATTTGACATCAATGGCGTTTGTTCGGTTTTGAAAAACATGGGCAGTTCACTTCAATGAAATTTATTGATCAACCCATTTGAAATGTAATACAATCATTAAAACCAAATACACTATTAACAAGAGAAATGGTTTTAGTGGTAACATTTCCATTTAAAATTTTAATTAAGTTCCTTTATCCTCATTTCTTATGCCGTAAATTTCCAATCAACATAGAGACCCGTGTATTGTACATTCGATATAAATAATTACCAATATCATTTACCATAACTCATCAAAGTTTAGTTTACTTTTATCGTGTCTCACACTGTGTGTGTATTTTCGCAATTTAAGGAGAAAACAAAATTTAAAACTTCAAATGTATTTATACCACTTGACAAAATCAACAAATTGCATGTTGATTATTGAATATCCCTTGAATTAATAAAATAAATTGTCCACATTTCATTTCACACATTTATCCTTGTACGTATTTTGTCATGTTTCTTTATGTCTAACTAAATTGTCTAACATTTATCAATATCATGACAGTGAACCTTGTGTATGTACTTTGTACTGAAATGCGGTTTTATGATTCTTTGAGTTTCTACCAACCACCATAAAATACGATAACGCTAAAATGAAAATGACGACGACGACAACGACATTATGCATCAAATTTCAAGTATCAAATATTAAATTTCTTGTAGTTAATTGCGTGTACCTTAATTGCAATTTTCCATACTTCCCTTTATTTCATTATTTTCATTTTATTTTTTGTTTTCAGTTTAAAATGTCTGCACTGAAAACACTTTATGGTGTGTATTATGGTTAAAACTCAATTTCTAACTTAATTTTATATATAAATATACAAATAATAAATAATACTGCAACCCCTCTCTTTTTCTACCGATTATCTTTAATTTTAAATTTCTACGTTTAATATTATCATGTTATTGCTTGTTTTACACTTGTTGAATTATTATTGTATTATTTTTGTTGACAGTGATGTAGGTATAAAATAAAAACGAATTTAAATTAATTTAATCAATAAAATAAAATGAAATGAAACAATAAAACAAAAAAACAAAAAATAAGAGAGAATAAATGATTTTTTTAAAGGATTAATTGTTAAACATCAATATTTTGTTTTTTTTTATGAAATTGAATTTGAAGGAAAGTGAAAAATAAAGATAAATTTGAAGAAATAAATGAAAACTGTTTTCTTGAATCACGGATGAAAGTGCATTTCAATTCGAACAGGTATGTTGTCAAAAGAATTTCTCATCAGTCTCTCAGTCCTCAATCTTTGGTACTATCGCTTAAGCATTACAAGAATTTGATAGAATTCATTCAGGGTTAAACATTTGGCGTATTGACTGAGTCGTATGCTTAGGATGCGGTAAACAATTTTGTATCTTCCTGGTTTTTTTTGTGGAAATATCTGAATTTAACGTTCAAAATAGGCTTCATATTAATTATATGTTCTATTTGCAATGACAATGACAATTCCCATCATAACCAGACTTTTGAAGGCTTTACTATGAGAACAAAAGCAAAGTGATATACAATCTGTTCCTTTCTTAAATACGGCTGCGTATTGTTTCCTGTTCTAGGTTCATGATTTGAATTCCAAATTAAGAAAGATCAACTTCAGTTCTTTTTTTCAAATCCATCACACAAAAAGTCCTTTGAATTATTTTTAGTTTGAATTCTAACGCTGAGGTGCTGTTTCTATCAGTTTTGATGCAAAAAGATATATTTATCGAAATCAACTATAGATCTCACGCACTATAAGTGTCTCAAAAATTTTTCATATTAATTTCAAGTAAAGTTTAATTTTGTCTCTTGAGTCTTTTAATTCTCTGATAATTTTTAATTCGATTACATGATCCTCCAAATATAAACATTGTTTATTAAACAAGCAAGGCAACATTACGAAGCCATTGATTCTTTCAACTATAAACTATGATTGGTTTCTTCACTTAAAATTTTCACCAAAACTGGATGTCGAATTTCCATCAACTTTACAATACTTTTCATTTTGTTTTTTCAACATGTGCTCTTACAAAAGTCCTTAATTCAAGCTTCATATATTAACTCAATTATTCTTTAGCAGTGTTGCGTCTTTTTCTCCGACGGTTTTTCCTGATAATCATCTTCCAACTGTACCTGTTGACATAAGACTGAAAAATTAGTTTGTAGATTTTAGCAATTCAATCAGCTTACTTTATATGCCTTTTCAGGTCTGACGGATAAGCAAACCCTTTGTTGCATATCGAGCATCTTATCGGGTAGTCACCTGTGTGAAGGTTCACATGTTTTTTAAGGGTTCCCTTATTAGCAAAAGTTTTGTGGTAAACGCCACACTTGTCTAAAAAGAAATATTTTTGTTGAATTTTTTATCGTTTAATGCTTTTTTTCTTAAGCAAAAAAAAAACGAAATACTTTCGGTGGTTTAATTTTCTGGTTTTTAAAATGTGGGATTGTTTAGCTCTCACCTGTGAAAATGAGTTATTTGAAAGTTGAATTAGACAACTTGTATTTTAAGCAGACAGACAGAACCTTCACATAAGCGCAATTTACTTAAAACTTCTACTTCAATAAAGAAAATTCATCACTGTTTACGGCAAGAATTTAATTCAATATTTTGTTTCTTTTTTTTCAAATATTAATAATAAAAATATAGACACACACAGATATAAACAATAATACCTTCCACCTCTTCCTCCTCCTACAAGCTTCTTTCTGTTTCATTGAAATTAAAATAATAATTTAAGTCGGCAATTGAAAAAGTCTATATAAAATATTTTCCTATCTTCAACTTTCCGAGTATTATGTGCAATAAAGGTATTAGAAGACAGCAGGCACAAAAATAATATTTACCATTCTTCTTGTGAGTTTTTTTATGCCTAAATATATTTAATTTGCTCTGTCTCTACTCGATGTAGATATATTTACGTTACTATACCCCCATAAGTACTACCGGATGTTTATCTAAAAGGAAATTCTTTTATTATATCAGTGCACACAGCTGTAAAAACAATTTGTGTGCGAAAAATAGAATCTATCTGAGATAATAATAAAAGTAAAACAATTCCGTGTCTCTTCTTTTTTTCTCATCTTCTTCTTCATCTTGACTGGTATGTACCTCACGTAAGTTCTGTAATGAGAATAAGAAAATAAAGCATATATTTAATACAATTTATTTTGTTTTTTTTATTTTACTTTTTTTTCAATGAGATCAGCACAATTTCTTACCCAGAGTATCCCATTTTTAATTACAGCTCTTGTACAATGTTATGCAATTTCTTTTTTCTTCTATTTTTGCATTCAACCATTAACTAATAATATGTAAATTGGTGATGTCCAGTGCATGTTAAAGTTTGGCTTCTATTCTGATTATGCAGTGATGTAACAATTTTTGTGCCAACCAAAGTAAAGGTGATGCTAATTTTACATTAAATTACACATAAAATGTTAAATAGATGAAGTTTACGATTTTGGTTCTTTTTAATGTTTTCCACAATGAGTGAATTGTTCCATACATCTAAAAAAGTAAAATTAAAATAAAAAAAGTGAAACAACAAAAAAATTATTACAAGCAAGGAAAAATCTGTGTAAAACGGTGTACACAGTACTTAACTTTTACAACAAAATGTATTTAATTTTCATAATAAAAAGGAAATTATAAAACTTTTTCACTGCACCTGGGATGTGTGTGTGTGTGTGTGTACAAACTAAAGCAGTTACACTTACTTTACATACCTTCACTTTATACAATTACATTTATTATGTTTATTTTTTGAACATTTTCCCGTCCCGAGCTATTGTTATATCTTTTTTTATTTTACCTCTCCATGCACTTTAGACAAAACAAAACACCACCATCACCTGTCTATTTACATAGAAAAAAATCCCCTTTTATGTGAAGAGGTGCAAGCATTTTATTCAAATAGATTCATTTTCTTTTCACCTTTTGCCCGATTTTTTTTCATTTTTTCATGTTTTTGCATTTATGCAGGTTTGCGTCTGTAAACCACTTACATGTTATTCTGTTAGCTCATTATGTAAATTTGGTATAACCTGAAAACTTCTCATTTTGAATGGAACTTTTGTGTGTGTGTTTGTTCGACTCACCTGTAAAAAAAAAAGAATAAGAATAAAGTACACAAATTGTAAATTTTAGTTGTGAAAGATAGGAAAGTTTTAATTTTTTTTTTCTTTTTTGTACCTATGCTTCAGGATATGAAATTTCCTTTTTTTGCTCTTCAAACACTGTAATACAATTGCGAATGATCGTCAACATTGTTAATTTAATATTTGCATGACTATCATTGTTTTAACAGTTTTTGGTAATAATTTTTTTTTTTGTTATTCTTTGATAAAAAGTAACAATTTTTACTTGGAATTTATCGGAAAAGGTATTTGACTTAATTTTTTTCTGAACCGTGTTAAATTATCCTAAGGCGACACCTTAAAAAAAAAATTTCCCTTAAAATTTCCTCTGTTTGTTCGGCCGTATCTAGTCCTTCGTTTTCCACTATTATTTCGTAGAAATTTTGTCAATCGCTACAAAAATCTGTCCTAAGTAACTCAGCCCATATCTGAACCGTGTGGAATTATCGTAAGACGACACCTTAAAAAAATTTCGCTTAAAATTTCCTCTGTTTGTTCGGCCGTATCTAGTCCTTCGTTTTCCACTGTTTTTTCGTAGAAATTTTGTCAATCGCTACAGAAATCTGTCCTAAGTAACTCGGCCCATATCTGAACCGTGTTGAATTATCCTAAGACGACAACTTAAAAAAAATTTCACCTTAAAATTTCCTCTGTTTGTTCGGCCGTACCTAGTCCTTCGTTTTCCACTATTATTTCGTAGAAATTTTGTCAATCGCTACAGAAATCTGTCCTAAGTAACTCGGCCCATATCTGAACCGTGTTGAATTATCCTAAGACGACACCTTAAAAAAATTTCGCTTAAAATTTCCTCTGTTTGTTCGGCCGTATCTAGTCCTTCGTTTTCCACTGTTTTTTCGTAGAAATTTTATCAATCGCTACAGAATATTTAAATATGGACACCTTTTTCGACTTATATCAGATCTAGATACCGAACAAACAGATGAAATTTTAAGAGAAATTTTCTTAAGGCCTTGCCTTGAAAATTCATAGGAATTTCCTCTAATTCGTTGGATATTTCAACACGGTCATATCTGAGCCTTGAAGTCAAAATAAGGAATCAAATTTATTTTTAAAAAAATCTCAAATTAAATTACCTTTCAAATTTCCTCTTCACCTTACTAAAAATAACTTGATCCACCCTAATTCGGATGTAACAAAACCCATTGTTTGAATTAGATAAGTAAATTAAAATAACTAAAGCCCTTCTTTTCACATCCATTCCATTTTATACACACTTTTCAGTTCTACATATATTTTCATTGAATAGTAAATATTCATTACTGAAATTACACTAAATTAAACGTAACACAAAACTTTCTGTTTACTTAGTCTTTTACTTTTCCATATACATGCAATTTAAGCACTCACATTACACATTTTCACAGAGAAAGGTGTGTGTGTGTGTGTAGAGATTTTTGGCTAACATTTTCATGGAATGCATTGTATGCAAAAATTTCATCATCAGTTTTAGTTGAGCAAAAAGAACACCAAAATTTCATCTAAAATTTATAAGAAATATCATTTTCACATGAATTTTTAATGAGTTTAATAGCAAAGTACATGGTTATTGTCATCAAGTGTCAAATTTGTTTGTTGCTCTTTTTTTACTTTTACATTAATTACAATGTGATATTTGAAGATTAAACATTTTTGATGTTAAATTTTCTTGTTTTCTATTTCAGTGATTTTTGTTACATTTAAACATTTAAAATTACCGAGAGAAATGAAATTTACTTCAATATTTCATTGTTGCCATTGAAATCAACTCAGCTGTCATTCCATTTTAATTCTATTTTTTTCAGTGCATTTTATGACTTTTGTTACATAATAAATCCTCCTCTTCAGATAAAATGTAAAAAAAATGTAACGTTATAAAATAAAATAATAATAATTTTTACCATGGTAACATGTTCCTATAACTATGCAATCACTTCAGTATTTAAAGTATTCATTCATCGTCATTCATTTATTTATTCATTCATGCAAACTATACACAATTTACCTTTTTCTATGTATTTTTATTTTTCCTTTTTTTTTAAATGAATGATTAAATGAGTGGATTTCAATTCAATTCAATGCAATTCAAACATTATACTGGAAAAAGTGCTTTTAATGTAAAAATTATGATGAGGGATAAAATTTTTCTATGGATATGTGGAATTTTCTATTAAATTTTCTATTTAATTTTTTATTTTTTTTGAGAGGAGTGTGATTAAAGTTCAACGATGAATTGAATTTGAATGGGAAATTTAAAGTAAGCTACTCAAGAAATTTTGAAGTGATTCTGAATTGAGCTAATAATATTTTTTTAATATTTTTTGGGAAATGTAACCATGAAATGATGTGTAAAAGTGCATTTTGGTGTAATTAGGTTTGTTTGGATTTAATTAAAATGAGAAGAGAGAGAGAGAGAAATTTTATGAATTTTCTCTCTTTCTCAATTCACGTTTTACGGATTTTAGGTTTCTCTCTTTATCAGAGAAAAAATTTTGTTTCAATTTTAGACAGTTCTTTTTTCCTAAATTTAGTCGACGCGTCGATAGGTACTAAAAAACGTAATAGAATTAAATTCATCTATTCTCTCATTTCTCTCTCTCTCTCTCTCTCATTCGCCCCTTATTCACATTTTTCTAATTGATACTATTTCCTCAACCATATTCACAAGCTCTCTCGCCTGCATCGATTGTTATTAAGGCTCCATGTTGAGCATGTTTTAAAGGTTAATGGGCGATTTTTTTTTATTTGAATCATTCTTTCATTTTCTATAAATTTTTCCTCCGAATGTCATAAATTTAAAATATCTACTAACGCTATGAAGCGCCATCTGGTAGCTGACAAGGAAAATTTTCAGATTTGACTAGAATCGCAAGAGCCTTCGATCTTTAATTGCAATAACGGTTTTTTCAAATTGAAAATTACTAGAAAAACTTAAATTTTTAAATTAAACGAAAATTGAACTGAAACTGACAAGCCAATTACGTCAATAAGAGAAACAGACACATAAATCACCCTAAAAGCGCATTTTGCTATGAAAATCCTCTAAATCACATTAAAATTATATTAAAAAAATAATACCTAATTATATCTAATAGAAAAGTTTTTTCCAGGAAATTGGAATGTAATTAAAATTTAATTAAAAAAAATGGAAAAAATTAGAAGCAATAAAAATGTACGAGAAAAAAACATTAATTTAAACGCACCGCAGGTTATCATATTAAATTTCATAGCAAATAACAACTAAATAATTAGATTATCAACATTATCGATGTGAACTGAATGTGAATACTGATGAGAATTGGCGGGATTTTAAATGAATTGAGTTAATTATGTGGAGATTTGTAATTAAAATTAAAAAAATCGAAAATGACATTTAAGGTTAAATTTGGCTCCCTTAAAATCTCGCATTGACTTTGCCTATGATTCAACGAACGTGACACGTTATTTGATTCAAAAAAAAATTTAAAAATGAATTTTTTGGCCGAACCGAGTTAATTTGAATTGAAATTCATGTTACTTGAAATCAAATCAAAAGACCTTCATTTCAAAAAAAAATTGTGCTTGTATTTTAACTTCAATTGAAACTTCATTGAAATGCACACATTCATGAAATTTGACCATGACACAAAAAAGTAACTAAATTTACCCAAAAAATTATTACATTGCATTAGAGGTTAATCGACTTTCATGTAAAATTTGTTAAGATAAAAAGCAATAACAAATTTTTTTTCTTGTTATCATATTAAATTTAAATTTATTATAATAATTCTTTAATTTTATCATTTTAACAGTCTTTGGAACTAGTTTTTTTTATAAATATTTGTTTTTTACAAGTTTACGGTTATTTCCATTTCTGTTTAACAGAATTCTCTACATCTGTGCCATGTAACCAATCCATTATGCCAAGAACACCAAAATATTTGTTGAATCTGAAATTAAAATTCAAACAAATTACTTTTTTATCAAATTTAAGTGTGAATCAAATTTAAAATTGAATGGAAAATTTCCATTAAAATCAATTTCAAGGCCATTCAAGTGACCAAAGTATCGAAATTTCACTGTACTCACTTCAAATGATGGTAATCGTGACTTCTCGGATCATAATACAAAGGAAATTTGTATCCAGAATGGTTTGCTAATGTCCGCAACATGGCATGTGTCAGCCAAAGACATGTCGTAAACAAATTACTTCGCATAACCACCAATCCAATGGTATTTGATATCATATTACAAAAAATGTGTTCTGTGGGTGTGCAATAAATGCCAGCTAATGCGATCGGTGATGTCCATTCTACATGTCAAACAATAAAAAGAGATTTATTAAATTCAGGTCATAGTAAAATGATAAAAATACTTAATAACATGAAATGAGACACTTTACCGTGATGCTCCTTGTGATATTTCTTGTAAAGCCATCCATAGTGAAACAGCCGATGTGAATAATAAAAAAATATATCATTCAAAATCAATGAAACGATGATATCCAAAACAAATTTTCTGAATGTAGGCACTTCCCGAATTGTATCAGCGCCACCACGAAACACAACGGAGGGATATACGAGAAAGGAAATTCCCAATCCAACGACAAACTGGTTGAATAGCACGACTTTTGCTGTCTAAAAAAATAAATTTAAAAATTACCATTAATTATGTTAATTTTTTCACATTATCATGATTCATCTTTAACAAAAAATGTTGTTAAATTTCAAGGTTACCTTGATCACTGCACTCATATCAACTGGTTCATTGACACCCGGCATTATCTTATATTTTGCAAGCCATTTTGGTTTATCAATGTAATCGAGGATCAAGTAAAATACCGCTCCGATCCAGTAAACAGACGCTGTAAATAAATTTAGTCCAATCGTCCACAATATCAATGGCTTGTCACCTTGAAATTGAATTTTTGATCAAAACAAATCGTTGTTTGTATATATTTTTTTTTGTTAAATTGGTTTTTGAATATCAAGGTAGCAGTTACAAGTGACGTCACATACCTATCACATTTAAAACTCCATTCCATTTTGGATAGAAATATTGTTGAAAGAAATCAAAACTCATTTTGAATTGAATTAAATTGAATTAAATTAAGATAAGATTAAATTAAATAATTTTTAAATTGAAATTGAAACTAACATTCCGAGTGTTTGTTGAAGACTGAATCAAAATATGTTTGTTTTTTTTTTCATAGTACAATAACTTGACACATATTTTATTTCGACTCTTTAACTACGCATTTTGTGTGTCTACTCTTTTTCTGTATTCTTCTAGTCAATGAGAGACCGTAATATTATATGAGAAGAAAAAAAAAACTAAATTTATTGTGTAATCATAATCATATTTGATTTGCTGTAGCGCGTTGAATATTGTTCTGTTCCATTTAAAGCAATTATAGCGGTTACCTAATTTTTGTTTTGCTTTTAAAGTCGTTGATTGTATGAAAAGTATTATTTTTTATAATTGAAAGTGTTAAATGAACGGATTCATGGAGGTTAATAAACTGGATGAGTCACTCAGAGCTTTCGATCACATGATGATTATGTGAAGAAAGGATTCACACCTTTCATTTCATTTTAATTAAAATGTGGAGAAATGGATGACGAAAATGAAAGGATTTCACATCGACAAGGAATTATTCGCAAATATACGCAAAAATAGGTGTTTAGCGTCCAAGTGCGATTTATCACAATTAAAAATGATGTGCTATAAAACTTTAAGAAAAATATCATTTATATCATTAATTATCAATTGAATAAACAAATATTTATAAAATCTCCCTCTTTTTTGTTAATAATCGATAATCATTTTTAATCAAGTTCAACTAAATGAGGTTGAGTGAGTGAGAGTTGAATGTTCCTATTGAGATTTATGCGAATTTCTTCTAGTTTTTGACAATTCTGGTTTTCATTCAAAACAAAAAGAACCGGTTTAATTGGGCAGTAAATTCCAGTTAAATGCAAGTCATTTGCAAACAAAAGAATGTAACCGGATATTTCATGAGGACATCAATTTTAAACAATTGATTGATGAACAAAGAGAAAAATGACATGAAAAATCATGTTTCAGGCCTTCAATCACTCTTTAGTGCGAAGATATGTAAAAAAAAAGGCATCTAGTACCTTTAAACTGCACTTGACTTAGTGTAATTCTCTATCTTGATAATCAAATTGTGTAAAGAAGGAAGACAACCATACTAAGACCAATGCGAGGCAACCGATTGTTACATCCAGTTGTACCTGACACAGGTACTCCAGGGAAAGTTAATGCGTTCTATGTATGCGTTAAGATAATTTGGTAATAATTCTTTGGTTGCCTTATAGATTAGATTATATATGAATTAACTCCAGCGCGGACCAAATGATCCTATTGTGTCCATACTACTTCAGCCGAAACTTCCATAGCGGCTTTTATCTATGGTCTAACCGCGAGGGACCTACAGTTTATACTGTCATCCGATATAGTCGCCCTCAGGTTCCACTCAGCGCCCCTAAACATCCAAGGAGGATTTTTATGTATTCTTAGTAAAACTTAAGCACATTTAAAACTCGAAAAACACAAATTAATTTTCATGCCTGGGCCTGGATTCGAACCTCCGTCACTGGATTCTTACCAATCATACCAGCCGCTTAACCAACTCGGTCAACGAGCTCCCTTGCCATATAAATAGTTATCAAAATATTAAAACATATACGTTGCCATACACTTAAAAAATTTGTTTGCTCTAACATGTCGTCAATTCTTGAATAACTGTTATTACACGTAGTGCTGAGTTCTGGATTTTTTTGCAGGGTTTTTATTTCATCTTGTTTGTTGAGAAACAAAATCGTACTGCGAAAATCGATATAGGTTATGTTATGATAGCGTACTAGCCAATAATCGAACGCAGAATCCTATTCAAAAACCTGGCGAATGATAGTTTTACAATATATTTTGGTACTCTGATGATTTATGGGCATTGTACGGTGCAGTGTTTGGCGTGTTAGATCATCAATCATCAAGGTTGACAGTTCAATTTTCGTTTCGGCCATCAAATGTCCCTTTTTCCGGCTACTCAATGTGAGTTAAAGGCTAGTTAAAGCTCGATATTTCTTGTGATAGGATAAAAGCTAAGGTCCTCTGATGATTATATCAGATTTGTACAATGAACCCGACTGATAGCCTAATTAAAGGCCTATTAGTCGCTTTATAAGTCTCAAAACTTCATTCAAACATATCAATAAGGTCACTTTCGATGAACTTCCATGTTGCTAAGTTATTTTGATATCATCAACAAATTAAAACAAAACAGAACTTAAAACCATCAAATGAAACGGATATCCATCTAGCTCGATTAAGTTAATGAATTGATAAAATTCACACATGTGTGTTAATTTGCTGGTTTTTTCTGTTTTTTTTGAATCAATTCACAGACAATCATCTTCAACAGTCATCTTCAAGGTTTGTAACACATTAACATTGAAATTAAAATCTAATTCAGTCAAAAAAAAAAAACAGGCAGCAAATTTTGGGAAATTTCAGTTTATTAATTGATTATTGTTCTTATCACGTTTAATGTAACCCGTTCCATGTATCCAATCCATTATTCCTGAAAAATGAAACATTTTTTATATCAATTTAAAGGAATCACATTGAAAAAAAAAATTACCTAATATTCCATAACACCGATTAAAGCTGAAAAGATTTTTAAAAAATTAATCTAAAATTTAAATGAAATTTTTTGAAATTAAATTCACCTCATATGATGAAAATCATGTTTCGTTGAATCGTAAATTAAAAAAACTGGAAAATTATATCCACAATGATCGAAATACGTTTTTAACGCTGAATGGAAATACCAAATTGCAACAGATATCACATTTGAACACATTAGAAATGGGCCTATCGTCATAGGAAGCAAATTTACCATGAGATGCTCTAATGGATGGCAGTACTGAGCTGCTACTGCAATTGGTGAGGTCCATTCTAGAATTTCAATTAAGTTGTATGAAAATTGTAAAAAATTTAAATAAAAATTCTTACCATGATGCATTTTATGATACTTTTGATAGAGCCGTGGATGATGAAATAACCGATGAAGGTAATAAAATGAAATTTCTCGTATCAACTCAAACACAATAAAATCCAGTGTAATTCTCCACATTGGTGGTACTTGTCGAACGAAATCTATCTCAGGTGAATTAATTCCACGTAAATGGACAATTGGATGAATAAGAATTGAAAATGGAATTTGTACACAAAATTGGTTAAACAATACTTGTTTAATTACTGAAGGTAATTTGTCGAGATCTAATGGATCATTTGTATTCGACTGTAATTTGTATTTAATGAGAAACTTTGTTTTTGGCATCATGTCAACTATGAAGAAAATTCCAGCAATTATCCAGTACAATCCAATTGATATGAGATTTGGTATGATGATCCAACCACTAACAGGACTGCCTCCTATAACATACACATGGACATGAAATTGTTCAAAATAATTACTATCAATTTTTAATTGTAATGTAAGGCAATTAACAAGGAGCATGACAAGAGCAATTTTTTACTTTACCTGTTATATCCAGAAGTTTGTACCAATAGTATTCAAGATCCGCCATATTATTTTTTTATTGTTTTAAAATTGCGTATTTTTTTATATGGCAAGTGTCATCCTAACAAAATCCGAATCAAGACTAAGATTGATAAACAAATTTTTATGTCGTTGAACAATTTGGAAAAATACGATTAGTTCATTCATGGTTGTGTAAATTTTTTTTTTTGCCAAAATCAACTAGGCCATTACAAATAATATAAAAATAATTTTTTTTTGTCAACCCCCTCATTGATATTAAATGACTACAGGGGCGGGTTGTAAAAAAAACGACCTCTTCATTTTGTACGATTTTCTTTAAAATTTACTCTAATCTTAACTTTTACTAGACGATCGACTGCAGCCTTTCTGGAATTTGCCAGATTGTCCATATGGCCAATAGATGACATATCTAGTACTGGCAGACCACATTCATCTAGCTTTTGGTGAGCTAGATTATCAGGAACACTTTCATTAGACCTTAGCTTTTGTCCTCTCATTTTAAGTAGTCACCTGAGCAGTACTCAATTTTGCAGTTGATCGTCTTTAGAAGTTAAGTTTAACGTAAGACTTAATAGGAGAACTTCCATTTCAAAGTTCAAAATGCATTCGAAATTTTTTTAGCCTTAATTATTGCAGGATATGAAGGGGAAATATTTGCATTATTATTTTTATTTATTATTATTACAATTTTTACAAATAATTTTAGCAGTTGCTTAGATCGAGCTCAGCCCCTATGAAACGAATTGTCATACACTCGACACTAAGATATGATCCCCCCCCTTTTGCAATTAAAATTTAAAATTGCAAGAAAAAATCTGTAACGGCCTCACACAACACTTTTGTTTTGAATTAAACTGGTTTAACAGGTATAATCCTAAAACGTGCTTGAAGACAGTTCAATCAACACTCTGTTTTTGGTTGTCTCAAATTTATCATTCTTCTTGTTGTCATGGAATTCAAAATCAAAATCACTTCATTTCAAAGTCTTATAAAACTATTTAATCTCATTGGCTTAAAGATAACTACACACTTTAAACTGTAAGTCTAATCTCTCTTAGTTTTAATTGGTTTCCCAGTTCCATGCAGCCAATCCATCAAACCAAAAAACTCTACACCATAATGAGAATTGAACGTTTCATGATGATAATCGTGTCTCGCTGGATTGTAATACCAAGGAAAGTTGTATCCCGAATGGTCACTTAGTGTTCTTAAATTCACATGTGCAAGCCAAACAAAGGCAGTAAAGTAATGTGCTCGCATCGTAACCGGTCCAATCAATACCGGAAGCAAATTGCTAACGATATGTTCGACTGAATCTGCATACTGTGCACTCACAGCTACGGGTGCTGTATATTCATGGTGTTTTTTGTGATATTTCTCATAGAATTTTCTGTGATGTAGCAGACGATGTGAATAGTAGAATGTTATTTCTCGTACAACCATACAGCCAAAAATGTCAATAACCAGAGTAGATAAAGAAGGAATTTCACGTATATTTAGAAGACTTTTTCCTTGCCATACGACAATACTGTATGCGGGAATTGTTAACAGTAATGCAACAATTGTTTGATTGTAAATAACTCGTTTGATGACCTTGAAATTGAAAGTAATTTTTTTGCTTATTATAGTCATTTTTTCATAAACAGGTTTATAAAAATGTTTGTAGTAAAATTAAATGTAAATATTTACCTTACGTAATTTAATCCAATCGACCGGCTCATTTTTTCCTGGTTGTGTTTTAAATTGACTCCATAGCGGCAAGTTATATGTGTCCATTAACATGTAAAGAGCGCCAACTGTCCAGTAAAGGAAAAACATTGATGTGTTTAATCCGAAAATCCACATTATAAATGGGTCATCAGCTGATAATCAAATTGAATTAAATTAGTCAATGTATTAAAGGTAATTTAATTCAAAATTTACATGTATAATCAACGATTTTGTTCCATTGATTTTGTATAAAACTGAAAACTTGTTCAGAATTCGCAGAAGTGTCATTTAACTCCATTTTTTTTTGCTTTAAAACTTAAAATATGAGACTAAGATTCGGATTTAATCTGTTTTAAAATTTGAATAAAGATTAAAATTTGAGTTAATGCAATGAACGTCTTTATCTTGTTAAGTGACAGTGAATACTGTTCTCGATCGAGGCGTTTACTTTAAGTATATGTAATATTTTATTTGAATTTCTAATGAATGATAATACATATTAACTTGTTTTCTATTAATATTCCATTCATGTATCAGTCTAAAAATAGATTTTTTTTAAAAAGAGATCTTTGGTTAATGGGCCGACATATTTTCTAGAATGATATTTTTAGGCTTTAGACATTACAAAGCTCCACTGCTGTCTCAAGTGGTTATTTTACAGGGTTAACGTCAAACTTTCAGTCTGACTAGCAAGATTCAGATTTCTAGGTCGGACTCAGAAGAGAACCAGCACTCAGACCTACACACGGGTCCATTGTGCATAAAATGTCTGTCTGACTAGCAAAGTCAATTGGATAGATTTTCACTTGACATTTCGTTTGACGTTTATTTTCTATAGAAACACATACGGAAACTTCAAAATTTTAAATGTGAAATTTTCAAATGTCAAAATGAATTCTGTTCTATAGACTTAGTCCGTAAGTCTTGAGGCTGACCTCAGCTTTTAAATTGTAAACCGAGAGCAATCGCAACCTTCTTGGAACTTTTGTCCGAAAATTCACAATTGAGTTGAAATAATTTTTGGAGTAGATTGGAAACAACGCCAATGTAAGGTTATTAAAATGTCTTAACCACTGGACTATCATAGCACTCTTTGATTTTAAATTTCTTGTTTAAATTGAAACTTGAATCAGATTCAAGAGTTGTTTTTCGCATTTAGCAAAAAAGTAGTTGATTTATGATTTAATTTTTTTTTTGAATACTTCAATGAACTTTTAGGTGGCATATAGAAAATTTTTAACTCAATAAGATTTTAAATCTGAATTCTGATGAATTTCCATCTCTTTGGTTGTCACTTCTCAGAGTTAGTTAAATAAAATATTGATTTATTTCGTAATTCATTTTAAAAAAAATTGATATTTATTGATCGGGATACATTTCACGCATGGATTTTGTACTCAACAAAACCTTATGCCTCGCATACACTTTTGTCTTTCTGAACATCTGGTCTGTTCCATGGATCCAATCAAGTACTCCAAGAACGCCAAAACAATTCGTAAACCTGAAATGAAAACATTCATGTAAAAAATTTCATAAAAATGTTTTGAATTCTTACTTCAAATGATGAAAATCATGAAACTCCGGACTATGCATCATCGGCAAATGGTAACCAGAATGATCATTAATAGTATTTGTAATAGCAAACAAAAACCAAATCCAAGTAGTTGAAATGTGACTTCCAACAATGAAAATTCCAATTACAATCGGCATCAAATTACTCAGAATATGTTCAATGGGATGTGCGTAAATGGCTGTTATTGCAATTGGGGCTGTCCACTGATAACATTTCAATTCAATTAATTTTAAATTGAAATTATATCGCTTGTTTCTTGTAATTCACAAAGAAACAAAGCCTATGCTTACACACAGGCAAAGAGTCTCTTAGGCACGAAGCGAGCGATATATTTCATTTCAATACTCACTTCATGATGTTGCTTGTGAAGATATTTGTAAATGAATTTTGCATGTAAAAACCTGTGTGAATAATAAAATCCAACTTCCTCAATCAGAATAAACAAAATCAAGTTGAATACAATTTTATGGAACGTTGGCAGGGTTCTCACTTCATTGAGGCATCCACACCATACAGCAATAGGATATGATAGCATAAGGAGGGGTATGGAAACGAAAAATTGATTGAACAACACTTGTCGAATCACTTGAAAGAGTTTTTTCTTATCAACTGGCTCATTAGTGCCGGGTTGTGTTTTATACTTCCGGAGAAAAGCTGGTTTATTTGTCAAATCCATGAAAACATAGAAACTGCCGAAAATCCAATACCAAGCAATCGTTATGAGGCTGGTACCCCATACCCATAAGAATTTGGGATCATCACCTTTAAAAAGAGAGAATTTTAAATTTAAAATGAGCAAAATTACATTTAAATTGAAGAACTTACCAATCAAATCCAACAAATAATCCCATGATGATTGCCAAAAAGTGCCGGAAGATGACCAGAAAAATTTCAAATGTTTCGCTGAAGTATCAAATGGTTCAAGTAACAAAGACATTTCAATGTTGACTAAATTGAAATTTATATTTGGAGGCACGAACACTCAAAGCAAAAAAAAATAAAAATTGATAAGGTATCAAATTATATGAAAAAAAAAAATATTTTAAATACGCTCGCACTCTTAATAAGATAACTCTGATTGAAATTCAAAACAATTAAAAACAATTTTTTGTACCATAAAAATAATCAAGGAAATTTTTCGCTATCTACAGGTCAATTTATGATAAGATGATCTAAAATGTGGGCTTTGTTAACGATAAAAAGATAAGATTTAAAATAAAAAATACAAATCAGTTTTATTACAAATCATGTTTTCAATCAGCTCATTTGACCTTCTCCTTTGGCTTTGATGGGAAAATTTCACGTGCTGACTTGAGTCCATACAATCTTCCATCTCTCATACTCTCAACAGAGCTTTTGTAAAGAGAATCAGTCCCATGAATCCAATCCAATAACCCTGAATGTCCATAATTGTAATTGAAACTTCAATGAAAAAAAAATTTTAATTAAATTATCGCTAAAATTAACGTTAAAATTAAATTTCTACCTTAGATGATGAAAATCGTGCATTTCTGGACTTGTAAAGAACGGAAAATGGTAACCAGAGTGAGCATTTAACGTCCCAAGAATTCGATTTGCTAGACTGAACCATGTCATTGCTAACCCAGCATTACAAATCATCGGTCCTGCGACGATTGGAATTAAATTACACACCACATGTTCCATGCCAGTGCAATATGCTGCTGCAATGGCGATTGGTGCTTTAAATGAAAAATTTAAATCAATTGAAATGTGAACATTTTTTTGGCTATAAATAATTTATTTAAAGTACCTGTAAATTCATGATGTTTCTTGTGAACCCACTTGTACAATTTTTTATGGTGGGCCAGACGATGTGTGTAGTAAAATCCAATTTCATATGTTAGCTCGATTACAACAAATTCAAATAAAAATCGGTCTAGCGTAGGTAACATCCTTGTTCGCTCATGTGTAAATGATTTTGAATCTAACCAAAATCCGATCACACTGAAGGGAATTGTAACGATAAATTGATTGAACAGTACTTGCTTGACCACTAAAACTAATTTCTTCCATTCAAGAGGCTCATTTTTGCCTGGTTGTGTTTTGTATTTCCTCAGAAATTTTGGTATATTTGTAACGTCCATGAATAGATACACAGACCCAACAAGCCAATACAAGCCAATCGAAAACACCTGGGTATAGACGACCCATAACATGAATGGATCATCGCCTTTAAATATTAAAAAAAATCATAGCAGTTAAATTTCACTGTACAAAATGAATATGAAATTTAAATCCTACTTACCAAGTACATCCAACAATGAATCCCATTTTGCTTGCAAAAACGTCGGTTTCGTAAAATTATTTATTTGTTGATCCATTGTATTAAATTGAGAGAATTCAACTGATTGTTGTTATTTATATTTCAGATCCATAAATTAACGTTCAATTCTCTCATTATCTTATCAAAGTTCGGAGTGATAAGAAAAATTCTCATTGGCATTTTGAGTGGCGTTTTATACGGTGTGATTTGTATATGATTATTTATTTTATTAAATTAATGAAGAAAAAAAACAAATTTATCACGTATTTTAATGTTTTTTAAATCATTTTCGTCATTGTTGCTATTGAGAGTTATTAACAGGTACTATTTTTTTACGGTGTGCAAAATGATTGTAAAAATGTGTGGAGTTATCAATAAAAATTATCATCACTATTCGATTTTAACACTTTTCTACTAATTGACGAGCCGGAGCGCATCGCTGCCAATGTGATTTTCAAAAACTGTGGACCAAAATCTTTCAAAATGAGCTTGTCTTGAGCTTTTGAGGCATATTCGTCGGCTTGTTTTCCGCAATTTCTGCACCTTAAACCTTTTGTTAAAATGGAGGTGGCACCCTCATGTTTGCTTAACTGTCCCACATTGGTTTTCATGGTGTAGGAGCTCTTAATTTCCTCTAATGAAGTGCTTTTGAGGTCCGGAGCCCATATTAGCCCAATGGATACGTTCATGGAAAAGGCTTATAGAACAATGATGGTGGCCCTGCAGAGCTTGATATCCGTCAGATTGAAGATTTTTTGTGTCTGGTCTCGTGACTTGGTCTTTAATGTCATAATGACTGACAATGCTTACCCTCTAAGCGATTTCATTTCTGAGACAACTTGGAAATTGAGCCTGAAGAATTCATTCAATTCTACCATAGAATGGTCAACGAAAGACTCTTGATTCGGGGTTATTTTGACTTACCTGCTCCCTTTATGCAATTCAGCGGCCTTTGAGTTAGTTGCTAAGGGTGATTGAATGTGCCCTTATAGAGATAGTTTTCAAGCTTTGAATATCGACAAAATTGAGACTATTTTAGTACATTTGGAGATAATCGGCCATTTTGAAATTTTTTGAAAATTTTGTCATTTTAAAAATTGGACAAATCGGTCCCAAAAGCGCATTTCAACCATGAAAACTGTTAAAATTTGTAATCTCCATGCAATTTCATCCGTTTAAATAAATATTAAGAAATAATTTTAATTTAAATAGTTTTTAACTAAAAAAAAAAGTATTAAAACCCTGCACTATTCAAAGTTTACTTTTAATTTAGTCAAAAGATAAACATAATTTGTCTGACTTTACATTTAAAATATAAAAAGAAACAAAAAAAAAATTGAAATGTGAGGAAAAACAAACAGAAAATGTTGTTAAAGGCCAAAAGCGTAATCAATTTTCTTCGTTTCTGCTGATTTTGCACAAAAAAAACGTACTTTTTCTTTTGAGCAAACTATTTCATATTTTTTTAATGTAAATGTAAATGTAAAAGTCAAATGAAACAGCAAAACGTCCTTTTTTTCATTTCATTGAAATACAAGGACAATTTTTCCTGATAAATTTATTTTTATTTACATTTAGTATCGTGATCTTACTTTGGTTGGGTTTGACTTACAATAAAAGGATGACATGAATTTCTATTTTAGCACAAAAAAAAATAAAATTTCAAAACATGTAAATTTTCCTAGAGATCTTGTTAAACTTGTTTCATAGGTTTCATTGCTTGATTAAAAATTCATATACGGCTCTTTGATAAACTTAAAATGTTAACGAAATTTATTCATGCATGACCCAAAAAAATGAATATTATGAAACTGAAGTTTTGTAGAATTTTGCGTATATATCACGTTTTATTCATTCATTGAATCATGCCAAAAATTCTTATTTCGTTTTACATCATCAACGAACCACTTTAAAACTGCTCAGTCCCGATGGATTTTAACGTACTAGTTTTTATTAAAAACTATTGAAAATGAAAACATATGCTACCAATGACGATGATATTAGTTCAAATTATATTTTCATTGCGAAAATTTGGGGCATTGTATGAGGATGAGAGCATTTCTTTTAACTGTAGAGTGTAGAATTTGATGGTCTTGAAATTGATGCGCCAAAATTTCATTGGGGAAACAATGATTTTTCATGGGACTTTAAAAAAATATTTCATTTGATCACAATTCAAATGAATTTTGAGTTAAAATGCTCTTTTGTGTGCGTTTTGATTGTTTAATTTCTTCTGTGGAACGTAAGTGATTCAAAATTTCATCTGTGGAACGTAAGTGATTCAAAATTTCATCTGTGGAACGTAATTGATTCAAAATTTCAGCATTTCAGCCCTTTGACGTTACTTGAGGTCAAAATTCAATTATACATAGTTTTTTTTTTTGAATCGAGAAAATTCAAACTAACTTAAATGCACTTTCAGACAGCATTTCAATGAAACACCTTCAAATTTCCCTCATTTTTTGCAAATGACCATTCAGACATTTTCCATGATAATTTAAAATAAAGCCTGAAGATATTTTTAATTTATACAAAATATTATGTAACTTATCAGTTCAAAATGAAAAATATACAAACATACATTTTCACAATCACACATTATCCATGCAAAAATGGCCGTTACACATATAAAATTTTCATATGTCCATATACAAAGCAACCCCAAAAGCCATTGCACCGCATCAATGATGACTTTATAATAAGTATTTCATACAGATTTCATATCTGCAATATTATTATTATTACATTTTGTCCAAAAAACCAGAAAATATTTCCATACCCTCATTTTAATGTGTTATCGATTTTCTATTTTATGTGTGTGTGTGTGTGTGTGTGTGCATATTTATTATTATTGTTATTATTATAGAATTGCATTAAAATATAAAAATGACTTAGTATATTTATTGATGATGAATACTCAAATTTATGTATGCTCATTTCATTTTGATTTACATGGAAAAAAAATTATATTATTATGTGACTTTTAACGCTTCATAATACAACGAATAATAAAACTGTTACACAATAAACCCCTCATTGTGGCTTTTTTCTCTCTTGTTGCTGTTAGTTAGTTATGGGTATTATGGAATTATTCATCCTTATAATGCCTCATTTTATTTTTATTTTTATGTATTTGTATGTTTTTAATACTTTTTATGTTATTTTATTTTTTGTTAGAATTTGATGTTTTGATGTCCATTATTATTATTATAATCGTATAAAAGTAATAGCAATCACAATGAAATTTAGCTTCAAATAAAGTTGTTTTGTGTGTGTTATTTTTATTTTTATATTTGACGAGAACCATTCTAAAAAATTAATGTTTTGGCAAACATCAAAAAATCCAACAAATGGTATTTTTTTTATAATGTCGAGTGAAAAGTGACTCTAGAAAAAATAGGAAAAAAATTTTCCACTGCATGGAAATTCGGAAAATGAGGATTTTCTTCATTTTTATTTAAAATGACGATTTTGTGAGAAATATCAGTGCGATTAAGTTTTTGTTGGTTTTATTCGAAAGAAAATCGGTACGACAACAAGTTTTTCATACATCATTTTCACGGCACAGTGCTCCAATAACTTGTAAAATGGGCCGAAATCAAAAATATTGAGCATTTTTCACCATTTACGTGTTAAACGATGATTTAATACTAGTTACAAAAATGAAAACAAATTAAAGTCTGAGTTACTCAAAATATTCGTAAAAAATAAAAATTTCAGTAAAAACGTTAATTTTTCACATAAAATATTAAATTTATATGATATTTAAAAACTTTGGTTTATTTTATTTATTTTTTTTTGTAACTAGTATTAAATCATCGTTTAACACGTAAATGGTGAAAAATGCTCAATATTTTTGATTTCGGCCCATTTTACAAGTTATTGGAGCACTGTGCCGTGAAAATGATGTATGAAAAACTTGTTGTCGTACCGATTTTCTTTCGAATAAAACCAACAAAAACTTAATCGCACTGATATTTCTCACAAAATCGTCATTTTAAATAAAAATGAAGAAAATCCTCATTTTCCGAATTTCCATACAGTGGAAAATTTTTTTCCTATTTTTTCTAGAGTCACTTTTCACTCGACATTATAAAAAAAATACCATTTGTTGGATTTTTTGATGTTTGCCAAAACATTAATTTTTTAGAATGGTTCTTGTCATTTATGATGAGGATTTGCAATATGGTTGATATTTTTAAATAATGTGAGTTTTATCATTAATATTTTTAATGTTATTACGATAAAAGGCATATCAATAAAGTGTGAGATGATGGAAAAGAATTATTTTGTTGTTTTTAATTGACTTTTAAAACCCAGAATTAGGCTTCTAGCGTTCGCGTGAGTTTTCTGTAGACTTTTCTTTTGGTTTTCCAAGATTTTTAATGAAGTTTTTAAACATTTTTATTCAGGTTTTTAAAAATTTTTATCGACGATTTTCAAAATTTTTTTTAAGGTTTTCAAGATTTTTTTGAGGTTTTACAAGAATTTTATCAACGTTTTTCAAAATTTTGATTGGGGTTTTTCAAGATTTTTATGGACGTTTTTCAAGATTTTTATCGACGTTTTTCAAGATTCTTATCGACGTTTTTAAACATTTTTATTAAGGTTTTTCAAGATTTTCATTGAAGCTTTTGAACATTTTCATTGAGGTTTTTCAAGATTTTTATCGACGTTTTTCAAGATTTTTATGGACATTTTTCAAGTTTTTATGGACGTTTTTCAAGATTTTAATCGAAGTTTTTCAAGATTTTTATCGACGTTTTTCAAGATTTTTATCCACGTTTTTCGAAATTTTGATTGGGGTTTTTTAAGATTTTTATGGACGTTTTTTAAAATTTTTTGAAGTTTTACAAGATTTTTATCGACGTTTTTCAAAATCTTTATCCATGTTTTTCGAAATTTTTACGGACGTTTTTCAAAATTTTTTCGAGGTTTTTCAAGATTCTTATCGACGTTTTTAAACATTTTTATTAAGGTTTTTCAAGATTTTCATTGAAGCTTTTGAACATTTTCATTGAGGTTTTTCAAGATTTTTATGGACGTTTTTCAAGATTTTTATCGACGTTTTTTAAAATTTTTATCGACGTTTTTCAAGATTTTAATCGACGTTTTTCAAAATTTTTACCGAAGTTTTTCAAGATTTTTATCGACATTTTTCAAAATTTTTATTGGGGTTTTTCAAAATTTTTACGGACGTTTTTCAAAATTTTTTCGAGGTTTTTCAAGTTTTTTAATGAAGCTTTTCAAGATTTTTTTTCGAGGTTTTACCAAATTTTTAGTGAAGTTTTTGAACATCTTCTTAAGGTTTTACAAAATTTGTAATGAAGTTTTTGAACATTTTCATTGTGTTTTTTCAAGATTTTTAATGAAGCCTTTCAAGATTTTTATCGAGGTTTTTCAACATTTTTAATAAAGTTTTTGATAATTTTCATTTAGATTTTACAAAATTTTTCATGAAGTTTTAGAACATTTTCAAGGTTTTAACGAAGTTTTTTGTAAGCATTTTCAAGAGAAGATTTTTAAAGATTTTTGAATATTTTAATTGAGTATATTGGAACTTTAAGACCCTTAACACATTTTTGAAGATAGAAAATTAGAAAAATAATAATTTCCTACATTTTTCATCAAATTCATCATGAAATCCTACACTCTTATCTCAAAAGATGACGATTAATTAAAATATTGAATGATCAATTATCTTTTTTCAGCTACAAAAGATAAAAACAAAGCATTATAACATCCTTTTAAGGACAAACATCCAACATCATGTCTAAATTTACAATAAGTGGCTATTTGTATCTTGTTGTTTTGTGTGTGTGTGTGTGTAAGTGCCTAAAAAATAAAATAAAATACTTCTATTATCCCCAAGTGGCAATTAGGCTTCATATTTTCCAATTTATTATCATCATACTCCAAAAAACACACACACACACACACACATAAAATATATGAGATAAATATTTGAATAGTTACAATGACATCCATTAATGTTCGCATAAAATATCTTTTTTCTTTCAACAAATACCATTAACTAATACCAGTAAAATAAAAAAACAACATCCAAAAGAACTTCTAAAGTGTTCATTCATCGAAGATTGAATACGATGAACGACGATGTTTTTCAAGTAAAACATCAATCAATCATCGACCAAGCCAATTTCATTCTTTTTTTTGTCTTTATCTAAAGATGTGTCTTTTTTTTTGTTGAAATTTGTTTGTTGTTTTCCATTCATATCCCATTCAATTCAAAGTTAACACACACACAAAAAATGGATCTTGTTCAAAATATATGTAAATAGATTCGAGAATCTGATAGTGTTGATGATACTTGAATATTTTTTTCTTCCCATTCTCTCTCATTCTCAACATGGGTGATGACACATTTCAACACATTATCAATGATGTTTCATTAAAACATAAAATAATACGTCACATATTGTTTTTCACATATCTCACTTACGTTAATTGATGATGTTTGTCATTTTGCCTTAATTCACATGCTTGTACTTTTTAATTTTAATTTTAACTTCTATTTCATGTTAACTTGAATATGAAGGGGAAATTCTGAAGTTCTTCACTTTTGTCCTAATTTGTCTCAAGATATTTGTTGTCACATTTTTCAATTAATTTTTTTAAAAGAAGTTTTCACTTTTATAGATATTCATTTATTAAATTAATTGAATTTCATTACTCACCATTTTACAGTTGACATGATTTTATTGACACACCGTTATTGTCCGGATTTAATTCCAAAAACGATGATGTTTGTCTGTGTTAACATTTTCATTGTTTAAAATTTATTTTTTTTTTAATTTCTTTTCAATTTAATGTTTTATCGTGACAATTCTCATTTTTTTATTACTCGAATATGACACAAATTTGAACGATGAATAAATTAATTTAAATTAATATTAAAATAAATAACTTAAATGTAAAGTCTTAGAGGTACCCATTCGTGTGCTTGTTGTTGTTGTTTTACCAAATGCGTTATAAATTAATAAATTATTAAATAAATAAATAAATAGATTTATGTTATTTTTTTTTTATCGTAATCTACCAAGCTTTATATACAACTGGGATTGGTGCTGGAGCTGGAGCCGAATATCCAGAGATTGTGGGTAAATTTCTTGCCATTAATTGTCCAACAGTGAGAATTAAGAGAATCATCTAATAAAAATGAGATGGAAATGAAAATTTCAATTGAATACGATAAATATAAATGTCAAGTAATACTCACACCAACTCCAAGTCCTTTAATTGAAACTACAGTTAAAGCAGCAAGTAATGTCGTGATAACACCAACTACGAATGAGGCTGGAATAAGGGCGAAACTGACACGTTTAAGGAAGTGATGGCCAAAAGTACGTGGTTCTGTAAATGAAAAGAAGGGTGGAGATCAGTAACGAGTTCTTTTAAAGTAATGTCTTAGACTTAGACTGTGTAAAGATCTCAGATATGGCTAAGGTCCAGCATTTCAGATATGAATCAGACCTAAGACGTCAGATATGGCTAAGGTTTAGGATGTCAAATAAAACTTAGGCTTAGGATTTCAAATATGACTTAGGCCTAGAATTTCATTTATGAATTAGGCCTAGAATTACAGTTATGACTTAGGCCTAGACTTTTATTTATGACTTTGGACTTATTTATGACTAATGAATTTTCACTGATTCACAATTTAAATCACTTTTCACATACCAATATCTTCACTTTCAACTTGTTCAACATTTTCAACTTGTTGCTCAATACTTTTACACATAATTGAGTTGATCAGACAAATACTGATAACTAGAATTGCAATAATTTTATGTTGATTCATTTTCTATTAATTTTTATAATTTAATGTTTTTTTTAAGAATAAATAAAATAAATTAAAAGCAAATTAACTCGACGAAAGTAAGCAAAGGACTAATAATAATTTAATAACGTCAATTCAATTTTATTACGCTAAATTACACTACGACAAAGAAATGCGAACCAACAAAATTGTATAATTGTCATAAATCGCCAAAAAATTTTAACTTTTAACATAATTCATTCAAGAGAAATTCTTTCGTTACGACTTATGTGTTGGTTAAAAAATTAATATTCAAATCATGAAGGTTTTTTAACTTTAGTATTAATGCAAATTACAAAAAAAAGATGTCTCGTTTTCTATAGAATGTGCGTGCATTAATTTACTCTCAATTTTATTTACGTTTAACAATAAATTTCTATCTATATTTGTCTTGTATACCCCAGATATCAAAATCGATCCATATATCAAATTTAATAATTAATATGATAACAAATATGACAATAGATTAACGTCATTTGATAGATCAACTCGAAAAACCGATAAAATTTCATTTAAATACATTTCATTTGAAAATAAATTTTAAAATTGAAAAAATTAAAATCATCATCAATGATTTAACTCAATTGTTTCCATTTAATTATTGTTATTATTATTAAAATAAAATTATTTATTATCATAAATTATCGACTCAATAAAATTTTGTGCTTTATTACACTGAGAATTTTTTTTTCATTTTCATTGGATAGTGGCTCGTCGTCCATTTGTCTCCATTTCATTTCAATTCAAAATTGAGTTTCAATGCAATTGATACAATAAAATTCATTAAATTTATTATTTGTATTATTATTATGATATAGTTGTTGAACTTATTTATGATGATGATATTTATTGAATTAAAATTGTAAATTAAAAATCATCAAATTTGAATTGGAGGAGTGGGACTATGAAAATTAAGTGGATTAAAGTGATGAACATTGCGATGATATAATTTGAGCAGAAGGAAAAGATTTTAAATGAGCTGGTTTGTAGGATGGCTGTTCAATGACTGAATTTTAAGGGAAGTTGGTTGATTGGAGATTGAGGAGCTTGATTGAAACTCGTAGGACGGTGATAAAGATTTCTTTTTCAGACTCTATTTTTCTTTCAGGAACTTAAGGCCCGTCTGCTTTCTTGTCAAGTCATCTGACAGTATAAAAACCATTTATGTAATAACTGAAAACATGTACCGATGCTATGTCTTGATACTTTGCTGCTTCTGGGTTTTGTTTTATTTATGAGAAAATAATTGAAATTTACTTACCTTTGAAACACCCTCATCTTCTACATACAACATTTTCATACGATCCGGACAATAACAGCTTACATCCATCCTTCAAGGTCCAGGGCTTGAGTTACCCAGCTTCTTCTTTTTACTGCGTCTGGGCTTTGCTTTGTTTTTGAAAAAAAAATATTGAAATCTACTTACCTTTTAAAGATCTCCAACTTTCTCATACATCGTTACCATTGGATCCAGATAACATTTACTCATATTCTTCCTCTAAGGTCCAAGACTCTAGTCATTACTTCCCATACATGTGTCACCTTAATTACTCACCATCACGATATAGAGTCTAATCCAATTGGTCAGGATGAATCTTTTCTGGTCTCGCTGTTGTCTAAAATCCTCTCAAATCGTTTTGACATTTCCATTTAGTGTTATGATGCCCCTTTCTTTTAAACGATGAACAATTTTCAATTTCAATAACAATATTAAAAAAAAATATTACCAGACACGATTCCTTAATCCCAATAAAAAGAACATCTTTATTTTCTCAAGCACAGTAATTATAATGTCTATTTATTCAAATAATAGGGCATTCTTTTCATCATCTCATGGTAACAGTGACTCACACGTGCCACAACATCAATTGAGTAAACATCAGTGTCAGTTTTACGTCTCTCTTTCTTCTTTGGTATTATAATTCATCTTTTTACAGGAAAAAAATAACGTACAAGTAAAAGTACAAAAGAGAAACATTATTTTGCAAAACAAACATAATTGAACACCCTCCGTAAAATTTTCATTCTGATGTATACGTTAAATATACAACAAAATAATAATAATAAATCCAAACAAATAAGAATAATCGATTTTATATCCGGAATTGTTACAAATATGTGTTTAGGAAAAGTTTATTGTTTAAATTACTAACATTATTTTGACAACTCAAACATACATATCTTGAAATATGCTCATATACTCATGTGTTTGATGTGTGTCAGTGTTAATTTTAATTTGCTCTATTATTCATAAATAATGTGTGTGTAATAGAATGTTTTTAAATCAAATCATTTATAATAATAAACCATAGACTTTTATTTATTCATGCATTTAAATGTAAAAGTTTTTTCCTATATTGATTACAAATTGAGTTTTCCTCTTCTTCTTCTTCAACTCTACGTTTAAAATGAAAATTTTTCATTTTCTAAAAATACAAAATTTAAATTTTCATACAAAGACTCTCTTGTTATGAAATAAATGAAACCAATCAAGTAGCATTCATTTAAATCAGAACAAAACTCTGAAGACTTTGTGTTTAAGTCTATTACCATTATCATTATTTTTTGAACACACAAGTCTGAATATGAATTTAAAGAGAGAGAAAAAGAGGAAAATAAAGAGGATGTTTTGTATGCTATAATAAGAGGCATAGAAACTATTTAGCATAAGAGTTCTCTAAAATTATGTGTATGATGAAAAAAACTCAAAGCACATCTACACAAGTTTTACTTTTATGGCCATGATCATGGTAACGTTTCTGATTTTACTTCATTTAAATACAGTAAAGTGTCCTTATAGTGAAAAAAAAGCTGTACGTAATGATTCTATGTAATGAAAAGTCAGTTTCTAGAGTTTCATGTTGGACAATGAAAATGACTCTATGACTTTAGACCGTATTTTATGTAATTTTCGAAGAAATGTGCGTTAGGGACCTTTGATGCTCTTCGGACCTGGGTTCCGTTTTACGTAATTCAATCAATTGAAGTTTAGTCATCTCACGTAACAAAAACCATTTAGATAATAACTGAAAACAGATACCGATGCTATGTTTTGATACTTTGCTGCGTCTAGGCTTTGTTTTATTTATTAGAAAAATATTGAAATACCTTCATCTTTCCCATACAACATTCCCATTGGATCTGGACAAAAACAGCTCAAATTCATCCTTCAAGGTCCAAGACTCGAGTAACTCACCTCCAAATAAACATCTTCATGATATGCAGCCATTTAATTGACATGACAAATTTCCACTGAACAAACACTGCCATATCCTTTTACATTAAAAGTGTTAAAATACATATTACGAAGGTTGTATACCTACACACAAACATTTTATTTTAAATGAAACAGAGAAAACTAAAAGAGTATAACTTGTAGAACATTCTTCAAAGTTGCCACTTGACATCCTAACAGATTTGATGTACACCTGTGTATGTGTGTCTGTGTGTGGGTATTGTTGTGTACATGATTATAAAAGTTGCATGAACAATGTTTCGGAAAAATTGAAATATAAACTTTAACAATTTATTCTAAATAATGTCTATGAGAGATGAGTATCACGCGTTTTTACAGTAAAGTGAAAATTTAATATATAAAAGGAGAAAAGTCCTTTATGATGAAGTGTTTCATTCTTTTTACCTTGCTTATTTTACTCTTTTTTTATTTTTAAACTAAAATATTATACAAAGGACACTTAAAAATGTATTGTTGAACATTGAAGAAGTTGTACTTGAAAAAATTATGAAAAAGAAAATTGCTACAACTATAAAGGATTTTTTTTTTCATTTAAATATGACTTGAGATTAAATTTTCTTAATAAACTTTTACTTTAAGATTGAAAATCGAATCTAATACGAAACCTATATTTTTTATTTACTTTTAGGTAAGTGCTCCAAAATCGAATCACGAATCAACTCCAATTATGATCGTAAGTATATAAAAAAAAATCCTATTCAACGTGTTGCACTTCATCTTCATATTAAAAATAACGTTAATTTAATTTTTCTGATTCGTTGAATCTTATTTTGTTTTGTCCTCAATTCAATTCAATAACAATGCTCAATAATAAAATATCGATTACAGAACCACCATCATATACATGAGAGTGTGTGTAAAATACACACAAGCACTTTATTATTTCATCAAAGGCGCCCAATTTACGACTATTATTATTTGGAGAAAGACAAAAGTAATATAAAAAGACGTGTAATTCGATTTTATTTTATGAACTCTAAACCGACAAAAAAAATAGTATATTTCTTGGTTCATTATTAAGCTTTACAAATACACTTTAACTGGTATTATACACAATCCATTTATAAATCATGTGTATGTTTGATCGTTTGTAAATAATGATGTTAAGGAAAAAAATGTCGTAATACAATGAAAATGAAAGGGAGTGAGGTTAAGTGATGATTATAAGTGCATTTTCAGTTACAAGTTGCTAAATATAAGCCCAGATCCAAATCAGTGGAGAATGAAGTTCAATCAAAGCCGTATTTCGTATGACTATTAAACGAGACTTCTCCAAACAGGAAATCGTCAATCTGGAGAAACGACAGAGCTGTGATTGAACCTTTCAGTTAAAGTCATATTTAGTACAGAAAAATTTAAGCCCAGATCAATTAAAAAACATTCTTATGGCTGTCATCTGTCTCAAAAAATAGAGTTCAGTCAATGAAGATCAATACAAGGTATTCGAGTGATTACAGCATTTTTATCTGGACATGCAAGAGTAAACAGTCACTTCTCTAGAATAGGTGTGAGAAATACTGTGGACTGTCCCCTGTGTTGGGATCATGAGGAGACTACAATGCATATCTTGGGTGTATGTCAGTGTCTCGAAACAAGGAGACTTAACATATAAGGGACTAGTAGAGCTCAACCTTTCGATTTACTCCAGATGGATATAAGACTGATTTACCGCTTCATTAATAGCATATCTCTAGTTAAAGAAGAATATCATCTTTAGCAAAATGAGAATTATGGGTATAGTTGTAGCAACAGCGAACGATTTTCGCCCGAGCATCGAAGTGGAGGTGCAAGTATAAGTCTTGACATACCTAGGCCATGATTGATTCCCTCTTTCATGCGAAAGTAGATTGAATGATGAGCTTGGGGTGCGTCACTATGTGACAACTCACAAAGAGCCCTAGTGGCTTAGATTAGTAAACGCTTCTGAAAATCTATCTATAACCTAAGCCCTCTCCTGTTCCTTGTCAAAGGGGACGATATTAAATTTTACCTCAAAATGACCACTATCAGATTTGCCCTAATGTCAGTAACTGTGATTGAATCACACAACCGAAACGCCCTCAAAATCGCATTTTCTTCAAAATCCTTGCAACTCCTCATCATAACAACAGCTCTCCCGTTACGCGTCTCAATTCCCAATCCACGCATTTCCACCTCAATTCAATTCAAGTTACCCCTAGTTCACAAAGGAAATTCAACAATAAATATTCCCAAAATACCATTCATTGTCAAAAAACGAATAATGTATGATAAAAAGAGAAAATAAGTCAAAATTGAGACGCCCATTTCCTATATAAAATGATAAAGAAAATATTTATTCTTCATTTTATTCACCAAGAATAAAAAAAAAATAAAAACGAAAACAAAACAGACAAAAAGAATTTTTATGTCATCTTTCTCAGTTCACAACAGCTTTTGTCGAAATTCACATACAAAAAAAATAAAAATATTTTTCAGATTCCCAAATCAAAAAAAAAAAAAAAATTATATAAATGTTTTATAAATTGTATATTGAATTGTCAATGATACAAAAGCAGAAGTTATGATATTTTTCTTTTTTTTCCATATTATTGTTGCTATTTTGTTGTTGTTGTTGTACGTTCCTATATTTTGTCAAAAGCTAAATAAAAAAGTCCCACTTCTGTCGACCGGATAAAAATACTGTTTATTGAATGAATTATTTATTGAACAATAATAAATGAATAATAAAAAATAATATTATTATTAATATTGAGAAGCAAGAAGCAATACAAAAGGAAAAAAAATGAAAAACAATAACATTGAATTTATGCAATGTATTTTACACACATAAATTAAACATTCTTTCTGTTTACTGCCAATATTATTATTTTTTGGCAGGACATTAAATAAACCATTAAAATTATACTGTATTTAGATGATTATTATTAATTTTATAGCACATTTAATGGGAATCTTTTGAAGTTTTATTGTTTTAAATGTTAAATTGGGAATTCAAATAAAAAATATTAGAAGAAAATGAAAATTAAATGACCTTTTGAATTGTGTCCATTAAGTGCATTTAGATCTCATTTAAGACGAAATTGAAATGACAAGATATTTGAGGATGTTTAACAAGGAACTGGACAGGAATTGAGCCTTCAATTTTCTATGGAAGTCTGGATCATGTTTTGGACAAACTTTAGATTCAAATTGAAATGAAAAGATTAACGAATTTTTTGAAGAAGTAGAAAAACTGGCAATCAATATGACTTCAAAAATGCATTGTTTAAAATTTCATGTGTCCGATTTCATTCAATTAAAAAATATGTCATTGGGTTTCTTTTCAGTTGACCCCCCTGTGATCTTCTGGGTGTTCAACAAGAACTTTTGTGGAACAAAAAAAGGACTTAAGCGGTTTAACCCTGTCTCTAAGGTTCTGCAAGGCCAGCAAAAATCATTGATAACCTTTGACCGAAGAATTTCATTTAAATTCATGCAAATCTCAAGTCATTGAGAGGTTTTCAATTTGAAATATCAAGTCAAGGCCTCAATCAAAACGTTTTTTGAAATGAGACCTTGTCATTTCATCAATTCAATGCCATATTTTGAAATCACTCATCTAAGTGATCATCTTTTAGTGAAAAATAAACACAAAAGACGATATTTTTTTAACTCCAAATAACTTATTTTTTTTCTCACCATTTCAAAAGATATTGAATATTCACCATATACGTTTATTAGATTTCACATTTTTATTTTCACACTATGCGGAGCATCACATGCATTGTATTATAGATTGAAGTGTCAGAAAACATTTTTCTATTAAAAAGCTTTTAACTAAAACAATACAAATAACAAAGGTTGGCATTTACTTACGAACTTCAATTATAAGACAGCTTTTCTATGTGTGTGAGCTGTGTGTGTGTTGTGTGTGTGCTGTACACGTATAAGACACATAACCACCTAAGAGTAAGCTTTGAAATGAAATAATTTTCTGTAGTCTCTCTTTATTTATTAAAAACTGGATTTCTACTGGATCCAATTGAAAGACGTATGGTTTTAAATAAAAATATTACTCATAGAAAAAGAAAATTAAAATCTACTGAAGTGTGTGCTCCTGTGTGTGTGTGTGTGAGTGTGTATGTCTTGTAAGGGTTTTTGTTGTTGTTGTTGTTGTTATGGGATAGTGTAGCTCGAAGAATAATGAAACTAATTAAATTATTATAAAACATTGTTAATTGATGTAAACATCCTTCTTTTGTATTTTAAATTTTATTCTGATTATTTTATTTCATTTTATATTATTTTATTCATCCTTGTGGTTCTCTTTTTGAACACACACACACATTGTATAGCAAGATAAGGCATGAAATAAAGATCTATTGTCTAGTTACTTGCATAATATAGGTAAATAAAATGGAATTAAATTAAAATCTTAAGACAGCAAAATTGAATTTAAATTGAAGTGAAAATGAAAAATTTATACCCACACAAACAATAAATAGACAAATTGATAAAAAAAAAAATACGGAATTGAATAACAATGAAAAATGGTTTCGCTTTAAAATTAATTACAGTTGACCGCGATTAGTGAGATACGATAAGATAAAATGAAGAGAATACCGTTGAAAGGATTTTCATTTTTCATCATTTTCAATCATTTTTTGAAGTTTTTCAAAGGTTTTACAATCAAAAACTTCCAATCAGTGAGTTTTAAGGTCAATTCTTGAAGTTTTTCAAAGGTTTTATAATCAAAAACTTCCGAAAAGTGTATTTCAAGGTCAATTCATGAATTTTTTGAAAGGTTTTACAACCAAAAACTTCCAAAAAGTGTATTTCAAGGTCAATTCATGAAGTTTTTCAAAGGTTTTACATCCAAAAACTTCTCTAAAGTGTATTTCAAGGTCAATTCATGAACTTTTTGAAAGGTTTTACATCCAAAAATTTCCAAAAAGGATGTTTCAAAGTCAATCCTTGAAATATTTGAAAGGTTTTACAATCAAAAACTTCCAAAAAATGTATTTCAAGGTCAATTCTTGAAGTTTTTGAAAGGTATTACAACCAAAAACTTCCCAAGAGTGTATTTCAAGGTCAATTCCTGAAGTTTTTGAAAGGTTTTACAATCAAAGACTTCCAAAAAGTGTATTTCAAGGTCAATTCATGAGGTTTTTAAAAGGTTTTACAACCAAAAACTTCCGAAAATTTTATTTCAAGGTCAATTCATGAAGTTTTTGAAAGGTTTTACAATCAAAAACTTCCAAAAAGTAGGTTTCAAGGTCAATTCATGAAGTTTTTGAAAGGTTTTACAACCAAAAACCTTCCGAAAAGTGTATTTCAAGGTCAATTCATGAAGTTTTTGAAAGGTTTTACAACCAAAAACTTCCGAAAATTTTATTTCAAGGTCAATTCATGAAGTTTTTGAAAGGTTTTACAATCAAAGACTTCCAAAAAGTGTATTTCAAGGTCAATTCATGAGGTTTTTAAAAGGTTTTACAACCAAAAACTTCCGAAAATTTTATTTCAAGGTCAATTCATGAAGTTTTTGAAAGGTTTTACAATCAAAAACTTCCAAAAAGTGTATTTCAAGGTCAATTCATGAAGTTTTTGAAAGGTTTTACAATCAAAAACTTCAAAATTTTATGTTTTAAGGTCAGTTTTTGAAGTTTTTTAGAAATTTTTATACCAAAAAATTCAAAATATTTTGTTTTATGATCAATTTTTCAAATTCTACGCATTTTAAAATTACTCAACTGAAAAATTTCCATCATTTCATGTGGTTTTACAACATTTCAATACACACATTCTGACATTAATAAAATAAAACCAAGAAAAGCAAAAAAGGTTTTGAACCCTTTTTGTATGAAAACATCAATGTTCCATCTAATTATTATTTGACAGCAAAGTAAACCTTGTCCTTCTCTAAAAACAATAAGGTTTTATTTTATATCAAAAAAAAATGAAAATAAATAAAAAAAAAATCAATATTCATATTATGTTTATGTTGAAATTTTATTGAAAATATGACATTATTATTAAGTTTAGAGTGAAGAAACCGAAGAAAAACATGGGATGGAAAGTAAACAACCGTGCAAAAATTTCAACATGATTGAAAATTTAATTTAGTGGTTTCTGTATTAAGTTTCATTACAAAAACAACAAACATGTGGATTTTAATGGCAATGAAAGGAATTTAAAGGAGAGAGAATGAGACAAAATAAAAGCAGGAGGAGGATCGGAAAAAGTAAACAATCGATTTAAGTTGTACAAGCAATTAAGCAGAAATAATCGCAAATAACACTTTGCAATATAAACAACAAATTTTCTTCTTCATTTTCTTTGTGTTTTTTTTTATTTTCGTGGTTCGATTTTCCAATTAAAACGATGTGATGAACATTCTTGTCATGATTGAATTTCATTGAAGAAAAGGGTCAAAAATGTAACATAAAAATAAAATGAAAAACAATGAAATCAACACGAGAAAATGTTTTCTTCACACATTGCGATGGAATTTATTTTTATTTTTAATTGAAATTTAATTTCATTGAATGAAATTATAAATAAATTTTATAGTGCAAGTAAACACATTTATTTAAATTTTTGCGTGTTACATTCTAATAATAGTCTCATTAATCGAGTGTGTGTGTGTGTGTGTTCCAATGTGTGCATGAATGAAAAATAATTTTTTTATTTTTTTTATAGTTCTTTTAAAATTATTTGAAGTATTTGATACACATCGTGAAAGGAAATAGAAAACTTAAAAAGAAATACAAAATAAAACCAAATGCGTCACATTCATTTTAATTAACTGTGTGTTTTGAAATTAAGCGAATTTGTGGTATTTTCAAAGAAATATTTGACATTTACTGTTTATTTTTCATTCATTCATAGAACTTTTTTATTGTTTTTACTAACTTTTGACTTTAAATTGAAATTGAAATTGAAATTGAATTTCACTCCCACATCATTTTCATTGATTTTCATTGAAATCACAAAAAATGAAGAAGAGGAATCAAAATTTTGTTCAAGGAAATCGCTTTAATCAATGAAATTTTTTTTTCATACAAAAAATTGATGATAAATTGTATCATAAAGTCGAAGAACAATTAAAATTTAATCAAGTAAATGGCTAGATAATTTTTACAGCGTTGGTGTGATTCAATGTGTAGACGTAGGACGCTGGATTTTAGGCATATCATGATGATACTGAATATTTTTTTTGCTTTTCTGCTATTTTAGAATGTTAAAAATAAAATGTCTATAAATTGCACGTATTTTTGCTAAATCATGTGATTTAATAAAGTAACACAATAACATGGCAGTGTTTACATCATTAAATAAAGTGCATTTAACTGTCTGAAAGTGAAATAGAAAAAAAGTTATGAAGAAAATTTACTTTGACTAATAGGGGAATTAAACGTCGATATTGTGATTGTCATGGTTTAAAGGCAAAAAATTTGTAAGGTTTTGTGATAAAATTGAGCACCTGCTAAATAGAGGGCGTTAAAATTAAAGACTCTAAGTTGAAAGTGTCTCTTAAAACACGGAAATTTTTTAAACTGAAGAAATTTTGAAAATCGCTAAAAACCGCGTAATTTTCTAAAATTGTTGAATTTTCAAAAACTGTGTGGATTTTTTTTAAAACTGCGAAGTCTTTTTTAAAAATTGCACGAATTTTTTTAGAAACAGTAAAAAATTTTCAAAAACGGCGAAGATTTTTTTAAAAACTGCACGAATTTTTTTAGAAACAGTAAAAATTTTTAAAAACTGTGTGGATTTTTTTAAAAACTGCGAAGATTTTTTAAAAACTGCGAAGATTTTTTTAAAAACTGCGAAGATTTTTTCAAAAACTGCGAAAAAATTTTTTAAAACTGCACGAATTTTTTTAAAAACAGTAAAAAATTTTCAAAAACTGCGTAACCATGGAGTTTTGAAGCGAAGTTTTCAAAATCCATCAGATTTTTAATATTTTCAAAAATTTGCAAATTTCTGAAATTTTTCGAGGTTTGCAAATCCCGCGCAGTTTTTGAAAATTCCACGGTTTCAGGACAATTTTTTAAAAAAAAAATCCGCAATAAAAATTTCACGGTATAACTTGAGAAAAAATTTATTCTATGGCCTAGGTCAGAATCCCCCAGATGATCGATAAATTTTAAATTTTCATTTTAATTTCAAATAAATTTCATTTTACAAAAAAAAAACTTTTAAATTTCATATAACCCTTAAAAATTACATCAACCAAACGACATCCTATTACTCAAAAATAATCAAACAATATTTCACCCTTTATCAGTTTTCCTTGAAATAAGTAAAATACAAAATTCTTGAAACCATACTCCGATCATAATTTAAAATAAAACGTAGAACGATAAAAACAACACTATAAAATAAAATAAAGGAAAAAAAATATAAGAAAATTTTCCTTTAACCAATTTTTCATTGAAAGAAAAACTAATGAAGCTCAATAAGTATTTCATATTTTCCTTGCCTTGTGTACATGAAAAAGGACTTCATCCTTGTTAAATTTAGTTTTAGTCGTTTTATTTTTTGTTTTTTCCATGAAAAGTATGCTCAAATTTTGTTTTATTTGGATGTAAGAAGATAGTTTAGTAATATTCGATGTACAAAAAATAAAAAGGGAGAGAAAATAAAATTTATCCTTTTCTTGAACGTCAAATTTGCTTTGATAATAAAATGACGTAAAAACAACAATATGTGTTGTAATATGAGACGACTTTGTTTGGATCTCCTCTTAAAAGGGAAATCGATTAGGAAAACATTGAATAAATTTTTTTTTATACACAAATAGAATTAGAATGAAGAATAACAGTGTTGGTCGATAGATTTTTATTAAAAGGGTTTTTTCTAATGATAATCCATTGCTGATACATTTATCATTCACTTACATCCCTGTCTATGTGTGTTTTCTAATTCAAAATAACACAGAAATTGGATTATCCCCAAAGCAACAGATTTATATTTATAAAATTACGGCTCACATTCACGTGTGTGTGTGTGTGTTGTCGTGGTAAATGTATTAAAATATACAATTACCGGGACGGTGACATGTAAACCGTGGGTGTATGTGTGTGTGTATGTGTGTGTGTATGTGTGTGTGTGTGTTTTTGTGTGTGTATGTTTTTGTCACAATTCAATATATTTATCTCTAAGAAGGAACATTTTGTATTGCTTTAGGGAAGTAATTTTATTTTTTGAATAAGATTCTATTTCTATTTTCAAAAAAAAAAAAAAAATAAAGAAGGCAAAATTGTAATAATATATCGTTGAATTAGACAAACAAAAGTGCATAGATATAGAAAAAATTAGGTTTATTAACTTTTCCCTGTGTGTTTTCTTAATGAAATTTAAGTAAAGTAAAAGTTTTCGTTTAAAAGACATATGTGTTTGGTGTAAATTACATGAAAATAAAGACGAAGAACAATGTTAAATGAATCTCTTAAATTTCATATAATGTGGGATATTTCATGGATGAAAAGTAATGGAAATGAAAATGGCTTTAAAAGGAAGAAAGTGAAAGAGAGATTGAAGTTTAAAGAGATACATTGAGCGTTAGCCTGAGAGATTTCAATACTTAAAGAGAGAGAGAGAGAGACTGAGTCACAATCAGAGAGAGTGAGAAACTTATAGCTAAAGTTAAGTTAACTTGTAGTAGAAGAGCGAGAGAGAGCGAGATATTAAAAGTAAAAGAGAGAAAATGAGAGATTTAAAGTTAAACGGAATAAAAGTGCGATTTAAAATTACGGAGAGAGGCTAAATGACAATAAGGAAGATCATATTCAAAGAGAGAGTGAAGCTGAAACATAGAGAGAGAATAAGACATTCAATGTCAAAGAGAGAGAATGAGAAACTTATAGTTAAAGCTTGTAGTAGAGAAGTTAAAAATTTAGAGCGAGAGAGAGAGATATTCAAAGTTAAAGAGAGAAAATGAGAGATTTAAAATTAAAAGCAATAAAAGAGCGATTAAGAATTACAGAGAGAGATTAAGTTACAATAAGAAAGATCGAAAGTCAAAGAGAGAGTGAAACTGGGTCATTGAGAGAGAGTTTGACATTCAAAGTCAAAGAGAGGGAGAAACTTATAATTAAAACTGTTAGAAGAAAAAAAAATTTTAAAGAGAGAGAAAGAGAGATATTGTAATTTAAGAAAATGAGAGATTTAAAGCTAAAAGGAATAAAAAAGAGAAATTTAAAGTCAGAAGGATTGAAAGAGAGATTTAAAGTAACAGAGAGAGACAAAGTCAAAGTTGGGGAGATTCAAAGTCAAAGAGAGAGAGAATGAAATATAAATAAGTTAAACCTATCGAAAAAGCAATTGAAAAATGTTAGAGGGAGATAGAGAAAGATTATTTTTCATAAAGAGAGAGGCTGAGATATTTAAAATTAAAATAAGTCAAAGAGAGAGTAAAATGAGATTTAAAGTTCCATTGAGAGAGAGACTAAGAAGAGAATTGAAGTAACAGGGAGAGAGAGTGTGTGAGGGAGACAATGCCGAAAAGAGCACTCTCAGAGAGAATTTAACTAAATTACATCAATTTCTCTCTCGTTAAATGAAACTCCTCTCATCAAAATTTTCATGGTGAAAAATTTTCTCTCTTTCCTCTCATATTTTAAAAAAACAATCTCAAATCTCTTTAGAAAAATAAGAAGAAAATAAACAAAGACATAACTCAGTCAATAATGAGATAAAATTTCATCTCAAACTCAAATGAAAGAAAAACAACTTGTTACACATCCTCATACAAACTGAAATTCTCTTGAGAGAACCCCAAAAAAGAAACACACACACATTCACCGCTTTCCTCATTCTCGTCATCGACACGCAATCAAATACAATTAATTTGATGCGATTTGGTAATAAATTTATATTATGATGTGTGACGAAATGAAATAAATATTGTAATCTAAGAAAAGATTAGACATTATTGAAATATAAAGAACCCTCGTTTAGTTTTTTTCCCAGTTCACATCTTCTTAAAGCAACTTTTTTTTAAAAAAAATCAAATAAACGATGTGCAGATACCAAACAAATGACATTTTAAGCTTGTGGTATGTTTTGTATTGTCTCTCATTCTCTTCATTTTCATTGAAATTTAAACGTAACATGTGCAGACGATACAAAAAATTAACCGCAACGTTTGGATTTTTAATAATGATCATTTTTATAGTCCATAAAATTTGTGTAGATTTATTTATTTATTAAAAAAAAATGCAACATTGTCACAGTACCATAAAAATAATAAAGTCTCAAATAATTTTTTAAAAAAAAATTTAAAGAATAAATTTACTCATTATTAATTTTAATATTATTATTAAATAGTATTGAAGCGTAACGAATTATAGGTTAACAATTTATTTTCTCTTCTTTCTTTCATTCATTTTACCCCTCAAAATGTAGTGAAATTAATTCACTTGCAACGCGTTATTTTGTATGTTTAAATTTTTTTGATGTGAAGAGAAAAAGGAACATTAAAAGCAATTGAGATCTAAAAACAGGGCATATTAAGTCCATAAATTATGGATTTGAATTACATGTTTCATGTGAGTAGGTGAATTTTTTCGGTACATTTATATTAAAAGTAATCAAGTTTCCTCCCTTTTTTGATTTTTCAGATTCAGTTTAACTGTCAGATTTTGTATGTTGTGATTTGTGACGATTCATTATGATTGCAAAACAATCAGTTTTTCATAGTTAACTAGATTTGGAAGATAAAAATTATAGACGGTGAAAGATGAATTTTGTCGAGATTGAATCTTAATCGAAAAGCAATAAATGATGATTGGTCCCGAAATGAGAGGAAAGGAAAAGTGGAAATGTGTGAAGATTTATTGGAAGCAATTTTATGTGATTATGTATCAATTTCTTGATCATTTTCATGTAATTATAACTCGATTTAGTTTGAAAATTTCTCAAAATATTTTGCGGGGCATGATGCAAAAATAAGCTTAAAGACCTGTTGCGAAATGGGACATGACACGAATCCGAAGTAGGACTCAATACGATGCCCAATGCGAAAACGAACTTGAAGCCCTGTTGCTAGATGGGATATGAGACGGATTCGAAATAGGACTTAATACAAGGCCCAAGGCGAAAACGAGCTTAAAGACCTGTTGCGAGATGCGGCAGTACATGAAATTCCGTTGCGGCACATAATACGTAATCCATGCGAGTAATTACACGCAAAATGACAAATTCCATAAATTTCAAATGCATTTCATTCCTCTCTGACGTCATTCAACTTAAAAATCACCATGAAACAAGAAACCATCCAAAAAGTCTTACAAGAAAAGAAAAATAATTTCAAACAAGTAAAATTAAGTTTTAAGTTTCATTTCACCATATTTTACCACCAAAACTATTGAAACACACACACAATTGAAAGTTGAAAGTTTCATATTAATTTTAAAAGGAAATGAAATGCAAGTAATCAACAAAATTTATACATAAACCTTCTCCTTCTCTCTCCTTGCCTTGCCTTGCCTCTCCTCACATCTATTGTTTGGCATTGGCTTTGCAAAATTGTAAAAGTTTTATCTTTAATTTTCCAAGCGAAGACATTTTGTATTAGTTTATTTTATTATTATAATACATTTATGAAGATGGAAAAAAAATGGGAGATGGGAAAATTTAGTTAAAGCAAAATCTATTGTCATTCAAATTTTATGTAAAAAAATGTTAACTAAAGAAATTGTAGAAAAAGAATATGAAAATGTGAAAAGAATGTCATCATCATAGTTGTTGTAAGAAGAAGACGAAGCAAACCGCAGACATATTACGTGAATGTACACCACCAACATTATTTTATTATTATCTGTGTGTGTTTCTCAATGTAAATTTATCGTAGTACATGGAAAAAGATAACACACTACCAAAAATGAATGTATGAAAGATTTAGCGTCTGTCTTAATATCCTTTTTGACTTATATCTCTTCTTCCAATATACAGGTGTGTAGTCATACATTGAACATAACAAATCTTAAAATTCATCTGAATGAAAATTTATGTGAATAATATCGTGTCTTCGTTTTATTATTATCTGTCTGTTGCTACCTTGTCTTACACACACACAATGAATGAATATGAGCTTGCCTATCAAATTGGTCTTTTGCTGTTAAATATGCAGGAATATCTTAGAACAATAACAAACGTACCCGCTTGATATATTGTCTGATTTTAAGGTAAAACACACACACACTGAAAATTTCCCGCATATATGAGATGAATGCAAAAATGTCCTTTAAAATGTGATAGATAAAATTTTCCATTGAATGATCCATTGAATGAAGATTTTTTCAACACAAATAACAATATTTTCTGATTTCACTCCTTTGTTCGGGATTTAAATCCTGCTTAAGCCTTCAAAAACCGAACCGCAATATGAAAGTGAACAGAATACAAGTCATGCATAACAAGGAACATGGAAACGCAGAAAAAGATACAATTTTTACATTTATAGATTTCAGTGCTGACTACATTCAATGTGTATTATAATGAAAAGGAAAATAATGAATGAAAGAATATTTTTAAGCTACATTCTACTCTTCAATAAAGTTATACCCTTCAAATTCTATGCACACATGAATATGAAAAAAAGGAAGAACTGTTTTGGTTTCACTGCTTCATGGATTTTGAACATTTTTTTTTGAAAAGATACAGAAAAATAATAATAATAATAAAACTTTTATGATTCACATACATGGATAAAATTGTTTATGCATGTATATCATCATCATCCTGATCCTTTTGTGTTTAAAAGTGGCTGATTTGTAGAATATGAAATTTTTCTATTACACTTCTTGTTTTTTTTTGTGATATGATACGATGAGTGTTTTATTACTGATATACAAATGTTTTATTAATAGGAAAGATTTTAAAGGAAGCGATGTGTTTTTTTTTTGCTGTTTTGTGAAGAGTTACATTGATTTAAATTGAATTTTTTACTCAAAAAACCTATTGTTTTAAAGCGAATTTAATGTCGATTTGAAAATAATGCGACTACGGTAAGTTTTTGTACCGTCTATGATCAATTTGTATGAGAAGCTTGTACGTGAAAGTTGTTTACGTAAAATTGAAGTCATTGAGTTACACGATATCATTGATTTTTGACTAAATGAATAACAATAATTCGAAATTATCCAATTTTTCTGAAATGACTCACATTTTTTATCCAAAATCGGATACGGTCAATGGAAATGCGCTTGGGTTTGTCGTTTACATTCATTCATTTCTTTAACGCTCTCAATTTGACTGTTTGATGGGAAAGCTCTTTAAAGAATGGTCTAATCAACCTCACAGCCAAGAACTTCTTTTAAAGTTCAGTTCAGAGATAAAAATCCATTAAATTGAAGGATTCTGATGACGAAGTTTGATTTCGATGAATTTTAGACCGAGGATGGGGGACAGGCTTAGTCAATTCCGTCATATTTTTTTTTGTCATGCAAAATTTGAGCTTTACATTCGCTTTTCAAAAAAAAATAAAACGTAAGTTATTTAAATCAAGACAACAAAAGGACTCTTTGAGACCGTAGTGGTGCCCTTGTAAATTCAACCTATTTAAACCAAACCAGTTTAAACATATTTTGAAAGTTGAAACCATAAAACATCTGAATTCTATGATTAAAGCCTTTAATTTTTTTGAAAAGCCTTAATTTTTACTTTTGAGTGTGAGACGAAATTTTTTTATTTGAGAAAATTTTTAATTTGATCAATTTTTTAGACCGATTAAGACAATTAAGGTCACATTTTTGATTGAAGTGTTGTATTGACCTATTTCCGCATAAATTTACTAAATTTGGTTTTTCTTGACTCTGCTACAGATAAAAATTGCGAGCTACAACTTTCCCATACAAAATATTATTTTTTTTACCTCAATCTCAATTAAAACTCAATTTAGTATCATTAATTGTTAAAAAACAAAGTCCTAAACAATGAACAAAAATTAAATTTAAAATCCTACAACTTTCCCATACATCGTATCATGAATTTTGATACTTTTCAACTATTTTAAAGTGAGATTTCTGTTAAATATTTTAAAAAACTTCAAAAAAATTTCAAATTTGTTTTCTTTTTTTAATAGTCGCCCATAATAGTCCAGATCTAATCAGATAACTTTTTGGCATTTCAATGACTTACAACTTTGCTGAATACTTTAAATCAATTTATTAACCTTATTTTAAAATTTTTAGAGTGAAATGAAAATTTTCTGAGTCAAACAATGTCAAATGGGCCTAATCTTAGTGTCAAATTAATGTCACATCATCCTCAATGAAATAATTTTTTTAAAAACTGTCACTTCAAATGTCACAAATTTTCTCTGTCCTAAAATCAAATTTGAAATCCTCATTAATTACATGTTAAGTTATTTTTCAACAAAAATTAAAACAAACAAAATTTTATTTTACACATATGACGACAAATGAAAACCATTTTAATGAGATCATGTCAAGTATGTAAAAAACTTTTTTTGGTAAAAGTTTAGACGAATTGATGACAATTTTGGTTAAATTAAAATTAAAAAAAAAAACAGGAAAACTGTGACTTTAATTTATTTAACTTTAACTTTTGTTCTATGATTTGTTTACAATTGAATGAATTTCATACCAATAAACTTTAAATATTTGACATGAATTTCATGACAATGAAAGTTTTCACATAACATTTCATTTCACTTCAAAAAAAAAATTATGTCATCGTTATTTAATGAGTTGTCACGAAATTTTAAATTATTTTTTTTGCCACCCCTTCACTCCACTGCACTCCACTCCAACCCACCGTTTTGTTAATATCTGTTTTTGTAATGCCTTCAGTAATTTCGTATTAAATATAAATTTAAATCAACTGTCATCTGATATTTGATAATCCATCAGTCAAAAAACAAACACAAAAAAAATAATGATAGAGAAGAATTTGCCCAGACAATTTGTATTAAAATTCAGAGAATCAAAAAAAAAAATGGAAATCAAAATAAATGAATTTATCCCGAAAATTTCCATATTTTATATTTTTCTCTCAGTTTGACATGAAATCACACAGAAATGAAATGTGATCACGAATAAAAAAAAGTAAAATAAAACAATCTGTTATTTACTTTACATCACCAGCGGGAAGGGTGACACATTTCTTACTTACATACAGCGAGTGAGCCAAAGCAAGATATATTTTAAATGTATAAATAGATTGTTTTTTCCGATAGCGACATTTTCATTTATATGTTTATTTTATAATGGATTATCTATTTTGTTATTCTTATTATGTTTATCTTTCAAATGAAATAAATGCAATATGAAAGTTTAGCAGGATGATAAAGGATTAGCATAATATTAAAAGAAAGCAAAAGAGTCCTAAAATTTTAAAATTTGTTGTTGAGTCAAGTAAATATTTGATGATGATGATGAATTTTAATTTGGAAAAAGGCAGGCGATGGAATGATGATAATTTTTCATTGAAATTATTATAGGAAACATTTAAAAAAAAATTATAATTCATGTCTATGAGCAGAGTCTGAGAAGAAAATGGAAGATGAAGGAAGAAAATCGATTAAAAACTTTTCAAGCACAGAACTAATAATTAACGTTTTTTTTAAATGGATTTTATGTTAAATGGAAAGCGAGTGTCTTTTGTGAGTATCAACATTAAATAATTTTCATTAAATTTCCCTACAGAGTTTTCTTTAAATATCTACATAAAAAAAAATGTAAATAAATGAATGCAGACGACAAGATAATGATATGATATTTGTGTCTCTTTGATATTTTTTTTTACAGTCAGCTTTCTGTTCATTGTATGTGAGTTGACAAAAACGCACAAGATTAGGGAGAATCTTGTTAAGTAAATTAACTTGAAAGTGTAGTGATGAGGAAAGTGCTTTGTATCGTGTGGTGAATGGATTTTTAAATGTTATTACATGAAAGCTTGTCACTGCAGTTAAAGAGGCGGCTGGAATATTTGCTTTAATCATTTGGACGCTTTTAGACGAATTGGCTGTTAATCGTTGCGTCCAAGGGCTACTATGTTGAACTGAATGTGTCTCAGTCAGCCTCTAAAAAACACTTAACTACAGTCTCCTACAAAAAATCGATCAAGACAAAAGAGAATTATATGGCCAATTGTTGGTTTAAACGCACAACAATCACATTTTGGGGAATCAATTATTTTCCATTTGAATAATGAATCGTTACATTTTCCTTGATTTGTTCGTATTTTAAGTACTTTTATAGTTGGATCATTGATCAGACGACAATTAAGCACATTTTGACTATCCCATCATGGAGCGTATCTAGCTTTATTTGGTGAGGGTAGCCGGCTAAGTAAAAAAAATTCTTTCAAATTTTGAATCAAATTTCTATACATTGCCCAAATCTCAGGGGTAGCCAAGCTACCCCAGCTACCCCTGGTAAATATGCCCCAAGTTTCCATTCCATTTTTACATCAAAATCTTTTTAGTCTTCCAAACATTGCCATACAAGTGAACGAGATGTCAATCGTGAATCTACTTTATCTTGCAAAACTTGAAATAGAAACGAATTTTGGTTTAAGTTGCAGTTGTTGTAACATAAGTGAGCGAAATGACGTCAAAACATACCTAAGAGCACAGGGCTAGTCGGCGTCTGGAAAGAGAAAGAAAAGGAAACTTTGGTAATGCATCTTTAGACTTACTTCATTCTGGAGTTTTGAAAAAGGTTTCATTGCAGGCCCTTCTGGTCCTATTGTGGATATTCTTTCTCATTAATAGGGTGCCTTAGCTCTTATCCTGTCATCTGAACCAGTTGCCATCTTTAGTTACGTCCAATCCAAATTTCTACCATGGCTCAGTTGTTCGATTAAGAGCTTGATGTCACAATTTTAATACTCTGATTCGAAGTTCTCAGTAAATGTCAAGATTGACTTAAAAAAAGATGTACAGAATTCTTAAGTAGTAAACCAGTAAAACTGACAGTTTATTTTGTATAGATACACATACGGAAACTTCAAAAAAGTTGTACGTAAACAGAGATTGTCAAACTTACTCTCGCTTTCCTGCAATAATTTTCAGTTTTTAATAAATTTTATACCTTAAATTTAAAAGAAAGTTTCCTCAAATTGCGTTCATTAATGATAATTTAAAGGATATTCTCTCCTTTTCTTTCCTCATCCACTGTATTTGAATGCTTAACCACCAATTATTCAAAAGCGTTTCAAACTATCTGGGCACCAACTGTTTCATTTAGTACACGATTATTCACATTTACCTATCACTTGATTATATTTATTGCATTTAAAAAGTTGTTTATATAAACATGAACCATAAATGAAATGAAAAAAGGATACAAAATAACTCAACAACAATAATAATAATAATAATAATGAAATATAAAATAACACAACAAAAGCAGTATCTATGATATAATAAAGGCACATGCTGAGCTCATGCATTTAAGCAGACCGACAGTGAATAATTGCACTTTTCCATAAATGTGTGTGTGTACCTTGTACCTGTGTCTGATAGTTTGTGAGCAATGAGGTTATGAAAAGGCGTGATAAAAACAGTTTTTAAGCCAACGTGCTAATTTACTAAAGTATCGTATTCTGTGTGTGTGTGTGTGTGTGTGTGTGAATTTACTTCTAGAACAATATGGTTAAATTTCATATAAAATAAAAATAAAAATGAAAAAAATATGGAATACAGGTAACAAAACTTCATAAACAGACGAGAAACTAGGAATTTATGCATAGAGGGATTTGTGGCATATCGGTATTCAGGTCGCCATTCAAACACACATTTTCCCAACGTGAATACAATTTAAAGGTATAAAAAATGGAAAAAAATAACAACGCAAAATAAAAGGAAAGAAAAGGAAACGACGATTTTTTTTTTGTATTTAGGCATCATATTTAACACTTTAAAGATAACGAATTTGCATTTGGTTTTTCCTGTTTTCCAAAGAATTTTACAATCAACTGTAAGTGACCTTCTACCATTATTTTGTGTGTTTATCTTTAAATGGAATAAGTTGAAAGTTAAATTTCATTTAAACACGCAAACATGCAGTTTATGAACATCCTTTGTAATTTGTTTTGTGCAATTCAGGGCTTTTTGATTTAACTTTAACATTTAATCAGACTTTTGATTTGGTTTTGTCATTTCAATTCATTTTCATTGAAAAAAAGAGATCAACTTTTATCTGGGATTGTGAGGTATGATTAACTGCACCTTTTTTTGATGATTGTTCGTTTTTTCAAATATTTTTTGATTAAAAATTTTTGGGAAACTTCAATTATGAAATGAATTTTAAGCGCATTTGATTCAAATTTAAGTTTTAAGCCCTCCTTTAAGCGTCGGAGCTTTTTTTAGATCTTTTCAGTATATTAACGAAGAATCCTCAAATTTTCGATGCTCCTTAGACCGATTTCCAGTCAAACCACCCTCAAAAGCGCATTTCACTTCAAATTTCACTCAAAATACCACATTTCAAATCAAATGCATACTTTTTGTGGTTATCTTGAATCATATTATTCATTTTTTCGTTAATATTTCATTTCATTTCATTCCATATCATAAAACGTTATTACTGAAATCCATATCAACCTGTCATAATATATCTTTCAAAAAATGAAAACAATAAGCATAAATTTCTAATTCCCCTTTATCTCTAGTCTTACGTTTAATCGTAAACAGCATTATAATAAAAAAAAAAATTGTATTGATTTAACCAGTTCATGAAGAAATAAAGTTATAATAAAATGTATTAAAAAAATTGATAAATTTAATTCTAATCCAAAAAAAGATAAATAAATATTTTAATCACTCACTTGCTTGCTTTGAAAGTAATACCATAAAAATCCTACTGACGACATGCCTCGTTTTCTTTCATTTCATTTCATTGAATATTTTTATCGCCTCACCCATATCCGAATTATTTGAAATTATTTGAAATGTATCACGATGATGATGATGATGTGTGTTTGTTTTTGTTTTTATTTTAATTCTTTTTTTTTTCATTTTTAGTAGTAAATATTTTTACAAGTTGTGTCTAAATTTTATTTACATCATAATTAATCATCCATATCATATGCATGACATTTGTTCATATATGAATTGTGAATTGAAACAGTTAATGAATGGATTTTTTTAATTTGTATGGTTTTTTTTGTATCAAATTTGGTTCATTTAAAGTGAAATTATATGAAATATATGTAAAGTATCTTCAGGAAAGTGGTAGGAAATGTAAAAAAACTTACCTTACTTAAAATCATCCTTGTGGACGATTCTTGAACTAAATTTCACTCTGCAGGACGTTTCTTGAACTAAATTTTACTTTAGAGGGCGTTTCTTGAACTAAATTTCACTCTGCTGGACGTTTTTTGAACTAAATTTCACTCTTCAGGACGTTTCTTGAACTAAATTTCACTCTTCAGGAAGTTTCTTGAACTAAATTTTACTTTAGTTGGCGTTTCTTGAACTAAATTTCACTCTGCTGGACGTTTTTTGAACTAAATTTCACTCTTCAGGACGTTTCTTGAACTAAATTTCACTCTTCAGGACGTTTTTTGAACTAAATCCCATTTACATCAAAACAATCGTTTATTCGGATAATTTTCCTAAAAATTTGGATCTAATTAATAATCACATGGCCTACAACAAGATCATTTTGAACGAGTTAATTTATTTTAACCGTTTTTTTATCAGACATCCCATTTTTCATAATTAACTTCAAATTTTAAGAAGAAAAAAAGATAAAACGTGTCTTTACACATCTAATTGGAAAAATATTTTGGTTCCATATTAAAAAAATTTCAATATTTAATAAACAAAAAAAAAAGTTTAAAAGCGTGAATAATCTGATTTATTTTATTTTACATTTCATATGATTATTTTCATGGAAAACTCTCATCTTAAATGTAAGATAAATTGAAAAAAATCTTAAAAAAAAAATCTGTTGTTAAATTTTTTTTTTTGTATTATCTTTTCATATCATTTCATAAGAAGTGTAAAATGCACAAAATTTGTATGCAAGTGAAAATTTTATTAATAACAATAAAAAAAGATGCAGAAAAAAAATCTCTTATGAAAGAGTGAACAAATAAAAGTGCGGCACTTTGATGCTTTTACAATGTTATTAAATGTTATTTTCCATATTCAAAAGTACCATTATCAGGGTGTTTACTTGCGCTTTAAATATACACACCTCTATCTATGACTTAAACCTGAAACCGTATCAATTTAAATTGTAAAGAGGGTGGTTTAATTTTTTTTCACTATTTTCTTTCCTTTGATCTCTCAACTGAAAAACCAAAAGCTAATGCAGTATTTTTTTTTGTATTTCATGGATATATTTATTTAAGATACACAAGAGATAAAGGAAGTGACTTAAAATTATTGTCTGTTTTTTTATTTTATATAAATTTTTTTCATCATCATCATACTTCGTTCTTTGAAGGCAAAAAAAAACAAAATTTGTTGAAACAGAGACTTGCCTGAGTCTGTTTTTATTTCTATTAGTCATTTTTTTCCTTCTATTTATTTTTCCATTAAATTCCCTATCAATTGGAAGGAGTAAACTTCATTCATTTTTTTGTCTTTGAGCATCTTATTGATTAACTTCTTCTTCCATTGAATCAGCATTTTCAAGAGAAAATGAAAAAGATAAAATGAAATGAAATGAAATCATTTCAATGAATTTTCAAGTCAAATAAAAAATAGAAAAGAAAAAACAGACATCAGATTACTTAATTAATTATTACACATTATAATCATATTGAAAGTAATTATTCTTATTTTCAACTTGAATGCTTTTAATCTCATGACAACAAATTACGATCTATAGCATTAGTTGTTAGTTGTCGTATCTGGAAATTTTCAAGTTTTTATGAGATTTTATCTGAATGGTTTTTCATTCACATGCATTCACATATTTAAGAGGAGGGGAAAATTTTTATGATACATTTAAGATTTATCTTTTTTTTTTTTGATAAAACACACTTGATGGATTTTCCATGACAACAATGGAAAATTTTTTCTATTTGAAGAGTATTTAAATAATATTTTTATTATTAACATACTTTAAACAGTTTTAAAATTATTGCTGTTTCTATGGATTTGTGTGTCTCATGTAAAAATAAAAAAATGTTACAAATTGTAAGTGCTTTGGATTTCATTGAAAACTATTTAATAATAATGTGAATGAATTTTAAGATGTTTTTCATTCAACATTATATTTAATGTTATTAATTTTATGATTTTTTAAATGCATTTTATAAAAAATAAAAAAAAAACTCATAAGGATTATTTTAAACTCATTAGCTTTGAGATGGATAGCTGATTTTTTTTTAAAATCACCGATTTTTAGTGCTTTTTGTAAGAAAAAATGCTCTATTAGAGACGGTTTGCCCGCCGGCACTCTGCCTGCTGTTCATAACTCCGGATCGGTCCAATAGAGCGGGGTCATTTTTTTCCTTAAGGTCAAAGAGCTCATAAGGATTATTTATTGAGACTCGGCTCATAGATTGGGCTCCAAAGCCTTAAAAACCGTTAAAAAACGGTTGAAAATTTTGAAAAATTGTTGTTTATTTTTGATGAATGGAGGATCTTATTAAAATGAACTTTAATTCATTAGCTTAGAGATTGGACTCAGAAATCTGGGTCAGGGATTGAGCTTCAGAGCCTCTAGAGCCTGTAAATGGACTAACGATTAAAGTCCCAGTTTTTCTTACAATAGTAGATTTTTTTGATTTTTTTCCAAATGACGGATTTTTCTAAAATTTTTTAAAATGACGGTTTTTTCAAAAAAATCTAAAATGGTAGACTTTTTTAAAAAATTTCAAGCATGGCGTTTCTTTCCGCCGTCACTCTGTAGGGCTATCTTTCAAAATGGTCCATCGTTTTTTTTTGTTGGATAGAGGAGCTAATGAGGACTTTTTTGTATTTTATAGTTTTAAGATTGCGCTCACGATTTTAACGCGAGAAAACGGTTAAAAATTATAAAAAATTGCTAATTTATTTTTATAAAGGACTTATAAAGAATAATCTTAAACTACTTACCTTAAAGATTGGGCTCCGGGTTTATACTTCCAAACCTTCAGCATCTAAAAAGGATAAAAATGGTCAAAATTCGAAAAATGGCCTTTTTTTAGTTTTCCAATTTTACCAATTTTTCAAAAATGCCGGTTTGCCGATTTTTTTGTCACTATCGTTTACGAAAATTTTCCGATAAAAATTAATTGAGTCCAATCGAAATATACTTTTCTAAACGGCCCAGTGGTTAGAATTTTTCATTTGTTGATGTCCCCACGCTTTGAGCGAAACTTGGTCCTAGATGAATCAAAATTGTCAGTCCGTATTCCTTTTGAAAATTTGCGATGTCCTGTATTACGTTAAATTACATAATTTGAGGTTTTCTGTCCTACAAAAAAAAATGTACGAAAATTTATTTTTTTCAATCCAAGATTCAAGGAAAATTCTTAAAGAACTCCAAAATTTCATGTCTTTCAATACCAAAACAAAGAAAAAGATAAAACTAATAAATGAAACTTTCATACAAATAACAAAAAAAATATCAATAAAATAATAAAAGTAGATACCAAAAGAAAAAAAAAATTCAATATAAAACTATCGCAACATATTGAACTTTGATATCAAAAGTATAATAAGAACTTCAAAAGTAAAAAAAAATAAACATTCAATGCAATATCAAAAAGTGTTACTTGACAGTGTTGTACGAGAAAATACAAAAAAAAGGTCAACGATATTTTTGTACTTCTTCTTTTTACTATGAAAACATATTGACCCTTAACTTATATGATAAACATATTTTTGTATCTATTTGATTCTGTAATTTTTTTTACTAATAATAATCATAATGATGATGATGATGCTGATGATAAAAAAGTCACATAACTGTACAAAAGGAAAATTGATTTGTATCGGAAATAAGAAAGTTTTTCAAAGAAAATATTGATAATTTTTCCTTCGATTCAATTTCATCGTGTATTCACTTGAATGTGTGTATTTTCTTTTTTTGTATTTTTAATCATGAACATGAGAAATGCATGTTGTTCATCTATCTATAAACGAATAATAATATCGACGCATGTCCTGTTTTCACATACACACACACATACGTAGACACACATGGAAGCCCATACAGATCACTTTTCAACGAAATCCGACAATATTATTATTAAAATTATTTTATGTGTGTTTGTTGTGTTTATAAAATGAAATTCAACATTTAATTGTGTTAGTGCTGAGTTCCCAGTTCACACATACGGACATTAACCCATACATACATCAATGCATACGTACAACAGATAGTAACAAACCGCAGTAACGTCGCTATACATACACATACACACAGTTACTGTACACATGGATTGTGTTGAGAAGGAACAATAATAAAAATACGACGATGATGTTTATGATAAAGAAGAAGAAGAACTGCGCAGCTGATTTCAATTCATATGTAACATACATGAAATGAAATGAGTTCCACACACACACACAAGTAAAATCGACGCAATCGCAGTACATGTCCATATCGTGTTGTAAGTCCATGATACATTTCTTTTTGATGATGAGTTTTTCATCAGTTCGGTTTAAGTTGTTGCATTCAACGGTCGTAAAATGTAAAATGCACACAAAATAATACCAAAAAATTTCTTTATTTTTTTCCATCATCTGTATGTAAACACACACACAAACACTGTGTATCTATACATATATGTGGAGAAGAAAAAAAAATACAAAGGATAATAACATACAAATAGTGCTGCACTGTACAAGGAGTTAAAAAAAATAACAGACATTGCACTGCCATTCAACACAACATTCATAAAACGAGAAATTTTTAAGAGAAGTTGTTGGCACTGTGATGCATTTTATAAGTGTTTAGTTTCACAAAAGGATACAAAAATATTTAAAAAATGCTATGAAAAAAATGTTCCTTTGAATGAAAATGAAATGAAATAAAATTAAATTAAAAAAGTGAATTCAATTCGACTTCTCTTCAATTGAAAGGTGAAAATTCTATGATCAATTTTTTAAGATCTATTTTCTGAATAATAAAAATGTGTAATAAGAAAAAAAAATAAATTGAGATCAAAAATTTTACTCATCATATAAATTGATTACAATAAAAAAATTAAAAAAAAATTAAACGAATTATTTTTCAAAAATTCAACTGAAATTCAATTCAAATTGAAAATTTATCGCAAAAATTTGCATTTAAAAAAATTTCTACTGTCTTTTTCTCATCTCAATGAAAATAATGATAATAACATTAAAAATATTTAAATTACATTACGTTACTTCCATTTAAAGTTCATCATGCATAACAATTTAATTACTTTACGACAAAAATTCTTCGTCTTCTTCTTCAAAAAATACAAAAAAAAAAACAAAAAAAGGAGGAATTCTATTTCTTGTAAAATGTGAAATTTTAAATTCTTGAATGAACTTTGTTTAACTTTTAATTCAAAAAATAAAGTAAAAAAAACTCATATGAATGAAAAACTATTTAAACTAAATTTTTTTTTGAATGTGTGTGTTTATGAAAATAAAATTGAAAATCCACCAAAATTACACCCAAAAAAAGGTTAATTTCATGTGAGATGCGAAAAATCTCAACTTTACAATTTAATTTCAAAAAAAAGTAAATTAAAATAAATATTTCAAATAAAATTATTTTTCTTGTACAAGTTTTTTTTACAATGCATTTAAAATAAATAACAGAGAAATTTTGAGATTCAGATTTGGATTGAGAATGCACACACATAAGAATATGAAAGAAAAAAAAATAATAATAAAAGGAAAGTTGTTCCATTAAATTATTTTCTTAGAATTTATCTTCCACTTACATTCTTTCGAGAGACATTAAACATACATGGATAAGAACATGAAAAACATTAAATAAAAAAAATAACATAAAAATAAAAGAGCGACGATGAATGAAAAGAGAACAAAAAATGAATAACATGAAAAAAAATTTTAAAGTCATAAAGGATGAGTTTTGAAGTTAAAATCAAAAGTTATTGTAATTTAATGCATAGACGACTTTTATAAGGACTTTTTTCGTCAAAATATTATTTTAAATGAATTGTATTTTGACCGAAAAAGGACTCGTCGAGTCCATGTCAGTGCCCTTAATTTTCCGTTTAGTAAAAATTTCCATGAAAACATTTCCAGGAAAATTATTTTAATGAAAATGATAATAAATGGACATTATTAAATTAATTTTAATTGAATTGAATTAAATTGAATCAAATTAAATTAATTGAGAAGAAAAAAAGAAGTAAAAAGCTTTTATGAGCACTTACTATTTTAAAGCACTTACTAAGTGAAGATGGCAATGTGCTTCTTAATATATGGCGAGTTAATTAAATTATAATTATTATCTTCTGCTTTTACTGTGAGAGAGATAATAAAAATTATTTTCTAGTCGGGAATTGGAAATAGAGGAAATTAAAAGAAGTCGAAAAACGAGGTTTTTGGCTCTTTTCCGATTATAAAATTTTTGAAGATTAATTACGAGTCAACATATCTCACTCACTTTTGTGAGTGATATAAATTTTCTGGGCTATTAACTTGTAATAACTACAATTATGATTTAGTCCTGATCTTGCCTATAAAAAACCGTACTAATGAATTAGACTTTATTTAAAAAAAAAAAATACTCACCAATGTCCTTATCCAAGTTTTCTCGTCCCATTTCACTTTGATGGATATCTCATGCAAGCCTTGTCCATGTCTTCTTTTTCTAATACCTGATCCAGTCACTATATCTCTGTTAACTAAATAATTTTCTAGAAAATTTTAAAGAGAAAATAAATCAACAAAAAATCGAAGCTAAGTCTTTCCAAATTTCCATACCACAAAATTTCAATGAATTTCATTATATTTTGATCGTTCTCGTCTCCTACTGATTCAATTTTTGTTTTCATTAACTTTGTTCAGTATGCGAAAATCATTAATTATGTAGGACGTCAATATATATTCATGATTCTGAGAAATTTGCAAGAATTTTGAATAAATTAAATTGCTTCTGGTTTCTTTACTTCTTCGTCTCTTAGGATTTGTGATGAGAATTCGTTGAATTTAATTTAATGAATATTTTAAGGCTTATGAAAGGATTTTTATTAAAACGATCACCATCGTACTCATTGAGATCGAGATGGTGCTTTTGAATAACTTACCTTAAAAGGATTCTCCGATGAGGAATTTGAAATACGACCAATCGCATCGAGTAACGTTCCTTGTAGTATTAGTTCAATGAAGTCAAGTCAATAAGCTTCGATGCTCGTGTTCTAAAAATTAGACACTTACCTTTATAACCTTAGTTTGAAAATAACTCCTTTAATGACTCCTTCAAATTGGCTATGAGGTTCCTGAAATTAAACAAAAAAAATACGATTTCATTATTTAAAACTTTGAAATGAACTCAAAAACGTACCATCCTTAAATGCATCAATTAAATTTACTCATTTAAATTAATTTCTTTCATAAAGTGCGATCAGAACATTTTTTATGATAATAATTAAAATTAAAATGTATTGCACTGGAAAATTAACAAATTTTTCATTTCATTGTGCACAATCAAAAAGTATGTTGATAGGACAATTTTTCTCTTTACGTTCACTAATTATTATTTTTAAAAAGTTATCGTTAATTCATATCAATTGCATCATCCGCGTTTTTTTGTATGACACAGTTAAAGTACGACTTGTAAAAAATCCTTCAACAGCAGCATCATCACACCACGATCATCATCAACACGAATTATTTTAAAACCTATTTATTATTTAAGACATGTCCTTTCATTCATTGCATTTTTTATTAGTTTAACATTTATACTAATTTGTATGCAGTAGCATTTCATTTAGCATAATTTAATTCACATTTTTTTTTTTAAAAAAGCATTTACACACAGTTAGCATGTTGTTGCCTTGTTTATCTCTAAAAATGTATATTTTTTATATGCATATTGTATGATACAACAAATTGAACTTAATAAATGGTAAAAAAACAGTGCAAAGAATGAGAGAGGCAACAAAATTGTAATAGCGCGAGGGATAACACTTTGCCTGATAAAAATAAAAAAAAAAAAATTAAATGGAAAAAAAAAATTTGCCTATCAACTTTATTCGTTGTGTAAATTAATAATATGCATAAAGCGACTACTTTTTAACAAGAAATAATAATCAAATGTAGAATAATCTGAAAATGAATTGAATGTAAAATGAAAACCAAATTGCAAATAAACACTGAAATGTTTGTCTTTTGTCGTTCGTTTCGCTATTTTTATTCTCTCTCTATGCTGATGAGTCCAAAAAATTGAATTTTGGCACAACATAAAAAAAAAGTAAAAATGAAACGACAGAAAAATTTATATAAAGATAAAAACGAAGCGACAAACATAAAATAACATCGGATGCTTCGTTTATTTGTTACACATTATATCCTTTTTTTTTTGTTGTTATTTGTGATTCGTTTACTTTACACAATGAATCTATATGACTTTTATTCTTCGTCCATATGTACCTTTTTTAATATAAATATGTATATAAAATATATATATTTATTTTTATCGAATCAGCATTTTTATCTTTTATTTTATTGCATTCGTTGTTTATTTATGTTTATATGACATGTTTTTTTTTTCTTTTATTATTAACTAAGCTCTGGTGATCAACAAACGCGATAAATGTGTGTTCTATCCCTGAAACCCACTGATGCGTTTAGTTTGGTCGGTTAGTAGATTGTTGTTTTTATTATCTGGTGAATGTAACAAGTAATATTTTTTACGATTGTTAACTTTAATTTTGGCTCGGACACAATGAAAGTGATATGTGAAAAAATTTCAATGGAATATGGACGGACAAGGATATTTGGAAATGATTTTGCGGCTACGTTTGAGCTCGATTTAGAGGTTTCTGGTCCTATTGAAATGGAAATTTTCTATGATGTTTAGGATGATGATTAGGTACGAGTAAACACATCCCGGTTAAAGTTAAATAGTGTATCTGGGCTATTAACTTGTAATAACTACAATTTGATTTGGGCCCGATCTTGCCTCTGGAAACCTATTATAAAAATAGATTAGACTCAATTTGAATAAAAAAATACTTACCAATGTCCTTTTCCAAGTCTTCTCATCCCCTTTCACTTTAACCGAAATCTGATGCAAGCCTTCTTGTCCATGTCTGCAGTTCCTAGTACATCAAGGAGCCACCATGTCTCTAATCATGCCACACACTTTCCGATTCCTATAAATTTGTATTGATTCAATCTCCTTGCGAAATTTCATAGCCTTCTCACGTTAAACATCAATTTGAATACAAATATAAGTAACCTCAAACAAAACCACAATTCAAAAATATTCTTTTTACTTGTATCAAAAACATTCTTTTCCAATAATAATAAAATGAATCAAAATAAGAGTTCTCTTTTTTTTCTTCTTAAATTTTAATTAAGCTCAATATTTCAATTCAATTGAATAAAAATATAAATACAAGTATTTTTTCGATGCAATGTTTCTTTAGTACTATTTTTTTCTTCTTTTAATATTAATATACGACACAAGTGAATCTGAAACGACTGCTTAATGTTCAAAAAGCCGTTCAAAAGCATGTGAATACAAAACAGATATTCAATTGAAGTTAATAAATTTAATTAAGTGATCGACAAAAAAAAAGGTACACATGCCATGAAATAATGCGACATATCACACACACACAAATTTTAGTTTTTTTTTTGTAGAAGAGTAGCAACAAAAAGTATTTCTTTTTATTATTATTATTATAGCGTGTCTTTTGCTTTTAAGTTTCAATTGCGTTCATTCATTTATAATTTTTTTTTTTGGTTTTCATCTCATTTTTATTTTATTTTATATTTTATTTAATTTTTATTGTATTATCATACACAGAGATGTACGTTATATATAAAACACTCATTTAGAGTCTTCAAAGATTTTTTTTTTACTTCATCATTTTTTTTTCTTTCTTTTATAAAAATTTATATTGTATTTTTATATGAAGCGCATAAATGTTTTTATAGGATATCGTCTTTTTAAATGAGTCTAAAGATTTTTCTTCGTCATTTTTATAAACAAGATTAAAGTACAAGAGAATTTTATTATGAAAAAGAAGAGAAACAAAAAAAAAATCCATTTCAAAAGAAAAAAATAGATTGAAGAACAAGGATTTTTGTTAAGAGATTGAACATTAAATAAGACGAAAGCCATAGACTTTTATTTATACATAATTATGAGAGTCAAGTAACTTTTAAACAAGTTGCATAAATGTTGCTTTTTGTTAAGTTTTTTGTGTGAGCCAAAAAAAAATCAACTTCACTCAATTAAGCACAAAAATCCTTTTAAATTTGATGTTTGTTGGACACTTTATTAAATGTATTGAATAAAATCTTTTATGAAAACTTTTATTTTTTTCATGTTATAAATTTAAAAAAAAAATCTAATGGAGACTTCAATTTAAAGAAAAAAATATAACACACAATCATTTTTCATTGTAACAATTACGATTAATAAAGCATAATTTTTTTCATTTTTTAAATTTAAGCTTTAAAGTAACAATACAATACAATTTAATTAATGAAAATGATGAATCTCTGTATGACGAAGTAATAAGATGTGCATTAGTGGCATGTTTATTTTATGAACAATCAATCTCTTTCATTGGATGACATCCAAATGATTCGAGTGAATTGACAAAGATGTTTGTAATCATCAATTTCGCCATGGGCGTAAATATGATTTTAATTATGTTTGTGTGATGAGAAGTGGGCTTAATTAAGTTAAAAAAAAGAGATTAGTTGTTGTTATTTATGGAAACGAACTCTGTAGTTATTTTGAGAGACTGAGACGAGTTCACTATTTGTTCTATTCTGTGAGAAGAATTTGAACACAGATATGGGATTTAATCCCCTATAAACTGAGCATATTTTGACACTAACTCTCATTCAACAAGTAGCATCTGAGCGGGATGCTATTTATTTGAAATATGGCTCAGATCAGATTTCTAGGGCGGTCTCCACAAAACCGAACCAACTTTTAGACTTACAAACAAGTTCATTGTAACTTACTTGTGGCTGGGGTCCCTTCTTAGGATGATGTTTATCACAGCAGTATATCACACCTTTAAATTAAATTACAGGACGTTATGACAATTGACTATAGTTTTCACATAAATAAATACTGATTCTTTAAAGCGTTTTAAAATTGTTGTATCGACAATTGTTGTTTTCACTAAAACGTGCATACCAATTTATCATCATATCTGATGAGGAAGGAACCAAATCGAGTGAATCAATTAAAGTAATAAGAAGTCTAATAGACCTGGTTCAGTTCAGAAAAGTGTCCACACCTTCTCAGAAAGCTAAGCAGGGCAGACTCCTTCACTTTTATGATGGAATCATGACTAGGAAAGTACTCACTCAGCGTGATACCACGCAATCTGGCATACTTTTGGGACATACAGCAAGCAGATGTGAAGCAGTCTCCTCTTGCTCAGAGCAGCATTTGCACATTGTGTCTCTAGTGTCAAAATGATAAAAGTGATAGTCTAGAGTACAATGACCAGTGAACATACCAACTACAACTCTGAGCTCAGTACGGTTCAATCAAGTGATTTTTCCTCTACTATCTCTTCAGTTATCGAATAAATCTTTCGCCTTTTACTAAAAATTTCCGTGGAGAGATGGACTTTGAATGAGCTATAAGACAATTTTTTGCTGTACGTGGTTTTACCAGGTCAATAATGTAAAACTCAAAAAATATACTTACATTGTCCTTAGAGTGCTTTCCATTTCTTAAGATATGATCGTCAATATCAGTGTTATCCCACTGAAATATCTTAATAAGAAAAATTGATTATTAAATTGAAAAGCTAATCAAAATTAAAAATACAAAGAAAACCTTACCATTTTTTCCATGAATCATCGTCCTCCACCTTAGCAGATCCATTTCATCAACACATTTCGGCTTAGAATACAGCATGACTCGAAAGAATTCTCTCATCTAGTTATTTTTTCAATTTCAATTGATTTGCACACAATATAATTGCTTTGATTTATCGTACTTATTAATAAGAATTATACTTAAATTCTCTTGTTGTAAAAATAAAATATAAAAAAAACAACTTTATCATTTCACTTTTGTTGTTCTCCTCTAAATCTCTAATTCCGTATCACATTCAAATCTGTAATAAGAAAAGTTGTAGAAAAATAAATTTTATGAAAATCATTCTCTTGATTATCATGTTAGGCTGCTGTGTGTGTGTGTGTGTTATGTCATGTTGAACTAGAAGAATAAAAAAAAAATCTAACTCTTCTTATATAAAATGAATTAATAAAATCATAATCATAATATAAAAGTATACTCACTGCTTGAATCTGGTAATTTAATTTACAATCATAATACGGAATGATATTGCACATATATATTTTTAATATTATTATTATTGTTATTATTATTATTAAATTTTCTCATGATGATGACGAGATGAAATGAAATTCTGAAATGTAACAAATAAGAATATAATTAAAATGTTATTCGTCTTATCAACAGAAAAAATGTTAAAGTTACCTTATGATTTTGAATTTTTCTGTGAATTTATATCACATTACATTTAATTTACCTCCATTTTTCAAGTCAAATTTCAAGAGATTCAGTTAACAAAACATTAGCATGTCCAGCGTATCATCAGTCAAGTAATAATTTATGTAATCAATTTATATGATCTCGCTCTCTCGCCTTTTCTTGATTCTTAGTTTCGTGTTTTTACACATTTTTATTGTTCTTCAAAGAAAAAGTCATTCATCAACGTTTCAATTCTATGAATAAAAAATATTCATTTAACCACTTATAATGTTACAGATAGTTTGAAAAAAAAACACCGATGATGGGGACGTAATGATAAAAAATTTCAAATAATAAAAAATATGATATAAATTTGTTGATAGAAAAAAAAAACAAAGGGACACACCGCAACATTTGAACAATGATGTGTAAAAAATATTGTTTAATGAAAGGAATAATAAATATTGTGACAGAATAACAGAGTTTGTTATTCAATTATTGGCATTGTTATTATACGGCGATGACTAAAGTAATATTAATATAAAAAATTTGTGTGAGTTCTGTGAATATTAAAATTAAAAAAAAATAAAAACAAAATTGTTTTTTCATCAATATTCATATCATGATATTACTTGTGAAGATAACCAACAATATAAATAATGATGAATAAATTGAACGAATAATATAAAAAAAATAAAATTTATCGCAAAATTAAATTTCAAAATAAAAGGAAAATAAACGTAATTCAATAATCATCACATTATCATCATCATCATTATCATTTTTTCCGTTGAATTACGTCAAAATTCATCAAAATGACGATGAAATCAATGAAATATAATGAATGTGATACAATAATGGATGGTTATAATCCGGTACCACCACCCTTACCCAGACGTGTGCCACCAATACGGAATATTTATGCAGAACCATTTTCCACAGAAACAACATCCAGATATGATACGAATAGTTCAAGGTAATATTAACATTTTATAAGTAAATTTGTATTGAAATTAAATTGAGGGAAATAATAACATTTAAAGATGAAGAAACTTGTTGAAAATTGTACTAACAACACCTTTTCATAGTCATATTCATTTTAATTGAATTTGGTTTTACAAATACTTTAAACTTTTCATATCTTCATGAAATTTCATTGAAGATAATTTCATCATAATTTGGTTTTTGACTAAATTAAACTTATTTTTGGTTAGAGGCAATTTTAACATATAAATTTATTGAAATTAAAATATACATAGAATTTGATATTAAATGTTGCAAGCGATTTAATGATAATAGTAATAAAAATCATTTATGTATTTATTTATTTAAAAAAAATCCTTAATTCGATTTAAATGCCTGTTTGTATATGGGTGGCCTGTAAAATGATAATAATTTACTTTAATTAAGTTTTAAACTACACAGAAATTTATGTTTTTTAATTTAAATGGATTTTCAGAGATTTTTTATTTTTCTATATTCATAAAAATGACAATACAGTGCAACAAATAAAAATTTCATGTCATATTGAATTGGAGTGAAGACACCATGTTACACTTAAGAGTTAAGAGCTCAAAATGAGCTTAGGTTGTGATTTCAAAGAAAAGTTGCTAAAAATGTGTCATGAGTTGCGTATTCAAATCAATGTCGGGGTCACCAATGGTTCATTTCTTGCTATTTATTTACAAATACGGAATAAATGGACTAAAGAACACTCTGGCTCTTAAATTAACGATAAAGATTATAACTGCTGGTTTGAATAAAGCCGCAGTGTAGCTCAAAGAAAAACCAACTGTCAAATGTCATAATTCTTTCTTTCTGATCGTACTTTGGACGAGACAAGACAACTCTGGAAATTATATTTAAATCTAGAAATTTGAGAGTAAGTAAAGTGACTATAATCCTTAAAATAACAAATACACATAGTTATAAGATTGACGTTTGTTGATCTTTATATTGTACCCTCAAAATTAAAACATTGAAAAAAATTTCATCAAACTTTGGTAAAAGTCAATCTTGTCAGGGTAGTCAATGGTGAAATAGAAATTGGTGCATATCGTCGTGGAATTACTGAAATATGCCTTATACCAAAAGAAGAAGTTGCTGATGAAGCCTCGCACCTTCATGGGTGGCAATATGTCCGAAAAATACATTAATACGAAATAATTGAAATTTACAGTAGTTCAATTCAAAATTAAGTTTCAGATGACGATACGATTCAAGACCCAACACTAAGTGAGAAAGTCATTGACCAAACAATCGAGAATCACATTATCACTTATTATATTTTTTCAACCTTATCACCAGTTAACATTGCAAAGACTAAAAATATTCATTTTAAAAGGAGTAAAAAAGGCAAACTATTTAAGTACTTACGCTTTGAAGAAGTGGCCACCTTCTCGCATCGAACTAGTACTTCAAAATTAAAACGTTATATTGACATGAAAAACGAATTAGTTGAAAAATTAGAAAAATGAAATAAAAGATAGTGTGCTGATAAGAAGCAAGCGCTGGCTTTCACGACAACCCATCAGCTACTGAAAATAAATAAATAAGAATTAGTCGGATGGATGTTGATAAGAGCAGAGAGCCGAGTTTCACGGACAATCCACCAATAAACATACATATAGTAGACAATCAATATCTCAAGTGTCTGTTAAGATTCTGAGAAATGTGAGCTCTAATTCTTTTATTAAAGTTTTGACTACCAGGTGCTGACTTACATAAGGTAGGAAGGTCGTTAAAGACATTTTAGCCCCTGAACAAGTTTAAAGTGAATTTCAAGATAAAATACAGAAAAATTTCACTTACCAGGTCCTCCTTTCAAATGTAAAGAACAGCAAATCACTGAAAATATTTTCATTTTGTTGCACAGTCAAAACAAAAATACACAATGTATAAAATTTTATTATTATATAATATGATTAAAACAGAATTACATTCAACATAGTACATGTAAAGGATTAAAAAATATTTATGTGATTATAATAGAGAGAGAAATAACAAACCAATATACCCATAATAATATTTTATATACAAATATTATTTCTGCGTATATTAAACCCTAGAACGTAGAACAATAAAATCAATTGGTTGTATGTTAAATTTAAATTAAAATGCGCTTAAGGATTTTTTTGTGTTTGTTATAGCATTGTATGGAGCTCAAAAATGATGATGAAAAAATAAAAACTTACTAAGCCTTATTACATTTCAAAAAAAAAGTAAAAAAAATTGTAACACAAAAAATAACAAAACTAATTGCAATGGATGTTATTTTTTTTTGAGTATAAATATTTACCTTTCATATTCAGGAAGTTTGAAATTTAACCGCAAAATATTATTATGGAAAAATAAATTTATTTATGAAACTGATAAAGCTTTTTTTTTGTAACAATTTTTTATGCTTTCATAAGCTCTTTGATATTGGATACAAATTTTTGTTGTTCCAAGTGATCAACATAGATATTGCATTATCATGTGTTTCGATTCAAATTTACATATGACATGATACGATATGATATGATGATAATAAAAGGAAACAAATTGAAGAATAATAATAAATTTTATGTTATGTATTAAAATGGAATAAATTTCGATATTCACGAAATAGAATAAGTTTTTGATGTATTAACGAAAATCATATCAATCAAACTTTTCTGAACGAATAAATCAAATTGACAAACGTTTTGTGACATTTTTTCTGGCACTTCAAATTACATAACTTTTAATAATATAATATAATAATTTTTTTTATTGTATAAATAAATAAAATATCCTACAAATGTAGATTGAAAGAGAAATGAGAATGAAAAAACAACAAAAAAAAAAGGTAATAATAATAATATCAGGTAATTCATCATCAAGGGTCTTCCATTTTTATAGTTAAGCATCCAGAAGAGCTCTCATACAATTTTATTCAAGTGTGAATAAATAAAAATGTTTTCTTGAGTTAAGTTGAGTTCCTCTTTACTCAAAAATGTGTTTAAATTTAAAAAACAAAAATCTGTTTTTGGTGCCGGTTTTTTTTTCTATTGTATTTCAAAAGAAATGAGTTGTCTTTTCATGTATTTTTTTTAACACAGACTTGAACATAAAACTATACACACTATTTCAAGTTAATCGTAGACAATTATGTTATGTTGAAATTTTTTTACCTGGAAATATAAAAGGACTTTTTTAAAAAGTTTTTTTTCATGTCTTTGTATGAAAAGATGTGTTTGTATATGTGTCGATGTCATGATTAAATTACTTTCAACATTTTTTAACGTAACAGAATGGAGATTTTGTTCACCTTTTGAAAATACACGTTCACCATATGTTACACTATATTTTTTATATATATGTATGAAAAAAATAAAAAATTATTTAATGGTACAAGTTTCATTCATTCTTGGGCGAGATAACAGGAGTCGGCTTGATGATGTGGTTATGAGTTCATTTCATATCTCGGATGCACATTATCAAACGAAGCGGTTTTTGACAAATTTTGGCCATTTTGACCCAGTTATATACGATATTTGACCTTGGAATATTCTACAAAAATGTCACCCTATTTATGCTAAACAAAGTTGCCATACATCATTATTGTGGTTTTTTAACAAAAAAAAATGATTTTTGAGTGAAAAACCGAATGTATGTAATATTTAAAGAACGCTAACCAACACATGTCAATATGTGTCATTTCCAACTTGTTAATTTTAAAAGCACTTATCAAAGAAATACATCTATGGTATGTTCAGCAAAGTTGTAGAAAATTAATAGTTCTTTAACTTTTTCTTGGGTGACTTGAATGGTTTTCATACAAAAAAATGGAGTTTTCATCAAAAAACCTAAAATTTGATACAAAATTACGCTAAATTTGAGCTTCTTTCTCTATTTTCTATGTGATAAGTTGAAAAAAAGTATTAAGTCTATCCTGCAAAAATGTTGTCCTGATTATGCTGAACAAAGTTGTCATACATCACTTTTGTCCTTTTCATACAAAAAAAAATGGTTTTTGAGTGAAAAATGAACTGTATCTAATATTAAAACAATGCTAACTAACACATGCCAATATCTGTAATTTCTAATTGTTGATTTTAAAAGCATTTATCAATGAAATACATCTATAGTGTATTCAGCAAAGTTGTAGAAAATTAATAGTTGTTTAACTTTTTCTTTGGTGGCTTGAAAGGGTTTCATACAAAAAAATGGAGTTTTCATCAAAAAACCTAAAATTTGATATAAAATTAGGCTAAATTTGAGCTTCTTCCTCTACTTTCCATAATATTAGTTGAAAAAAAGTTCTTAGTATATTTTGCAAAAATTTTGTTCTGATTATGCCGTTTTCTGTACCGTTTATTTACGAACGGCTTCTCAAATTGAAATTTATATCAAATTTTGGCTTCCTCAAAACTTTCACTGCCATAGACAATTTTTCCAGTACCATTTTATCGGTTCATAGCTCAGCCGACCCCTTTTTCATTTTCATTGCAAATAAAAAAAAAATTAAACATAATTCTGAATTGTAAACGTTTACCATCAACGGAAAATGAAATAAGGGAAAAAAAGTATTATTATTATTATTATTATTATAAATTGAATCCCATTATCTTAGACATGAATGTTGTACTTCACGTCAATTTATTGCATGCAGCATTTATACCAAGAAATTTCATAATTCATAAAAATTTATAAAAAAAAAGTAATATTTATTTTCATGTCTTCTTCTGCTTCTCTCTGACTATTCTTTTTCTTATTTGTTTCTTCTTCTGCTTCCTTTAAATACACAAACACACACACACACACACAGTTAACATGGATTTTTTTTGATACAAAAGATTTGTAAATTAGGTGTATAAAAAGTATTATTATATCTTTTTATTTAATTTCATTTTTTTTTGAAAACCTTATTTAATAATAACAAGAATATTGAATGAAAGCAACACACACGATGAGCTGCCATTTCGCTTGTTTTTTATTTGAAATGTACAAAATTGGATGTAAATATAGCGCAAATTTTAACATGTATCACATTAATCATGTGGTGCACACAGATTTTTTTTTCATTTTTTTTAATGTTATTTTCAATGAAATAGTAAAATTTCACATGTAAATGTAAATAAATTGTATTGGTGTTTCTTTCAAACAAAAAAGGAAGCACATTCGGGAATTTTATTCTAATATTAATATATTTTGATTTCCCAAAACTAATTTTAGTCTTACATGAAATCAACAACATCACACTTGTTCCATTCATGTTGTAAGATTGATGATTTTATTCTAGTATTTTTTTTTTGAAATGGAATGGAATTGAATTGAATGAAATGAAAACATGTCTGAGAGGAAAACAAAAAAAAAAGAAGTTCATTGAATTGAATTGAATTCCGGTTTCCTTATCCTTTTAAATTTTTCCCTAAATCTCCCTTTTTTGATTTAATTTCAATTTCAATGTAATTTCACTGGAAAATGATTTTTTTGTGACAATTAAAGTCAAATTTAATGTTAACTATCAAAAAAAAGGCATTAAATTCCAAATTAACTAGAATAATTTTCTTTTAAATGAAATCAAAACACTTCTTATTTACATTTAAATATAAATTTAATGAAATATGAAAAGTCAAACATGTGTTGAACATAAATCAAAAAAAATTAATTTTTTTTTTCGGTATACGTTCACTAATTATATGCATAGTAAAGAGACACTGCATTAAATTTTATTATAAAGTGCGTTATGATTTGAATTTTATACATAAAGCGTCAAGTTATTAAATTTTGATGAAAAAAATATTAAAAAAATTGTACACGCGCTTTTATTTTATTTTATTTCATAATAATTATGTTCAAATGTCAGAATGTTAAAAATTTTTACTCTTATTAATAATAATTATTAAACAAAATTTATATCAAACTAATTTTTATGTGCACATACGCATACATACACACACAAACACACACACAAATAGGAACAGAGCCATAAGTGATCACAAGAGAATTTCAATAAAATATTTATATCAACTTTGTGTCTCACTCTCAGTGTGTGTGTGTGATTTTACGACCGATTCCAAATAATTTGTCTTCTGAGCTTTAACTTTGTTGTTAAAATGTTATTTGTATCACAGATTTACAACCAAATTTTATTAAATTATTATGAAAATGATACATGGTTAAACTCAAAAACGATGTTGAAAAATAATTTTTTTATTTTTTCCTCAATTTTAGTTTTTTGTTTGAAACATTTTGTTTATTATTATTATTAGTATTAAAATCCCTTGAGTATGATGATGAGGACTAACTTTTTGTATCACAATGAACAAATTATGTGTTTTATTTATTTATTTTATGTTTATTAGGTATACACAATTTTTTTTTACTTTTTGTTCTATGGAAACAAAAGTTATGATGATATGCAATGAAAGTAGATTTTCACACATATTTTTAAGCTTTTTTGAATAAAATTGTGAAAAATTCACACTTTTAAGTAATATTTTGTTCTTTGGGTAGCATCGCTCATTCATCAGATGTGTAAAATTAAAATAAAATGAAATGAAATAGTTAAAAATAATCATATATGAGTGAAGTTTGTGAATAAAATTGCATTAATTAGATTATGAATTGCAAAGACACTTAAAGGTGAAAATGCAGGAGGAAAATTTTTGTACTTTGAGTTTTTTCGTCAATTACAAGGGTGATCTCGTTACTTTTAACTTACAATCATTGTCTCTCTGAATCTAGGCTCTAAGACTTACAATCGTTGATGGTCTCGTTACTTTTAACTTACAATCATTGTTTTTCTGAATTTGGGCTCTATGACTTACAATCGTTGATGGTCTCGTTTCTTTTAACTTACAATCATTGTTTCTCTGAATCTGGGCTCTATGACTTACAATCGTTGATGGTCTCGTTTCTTTTAACTTACAATCATTGTTTCTCTGAATCTGGGCTCTATGACTTACAATCGTTGGTGATCTCTTTTCTTTTAACTTACAATCATTGTCTCTCTAAATCTGGGCTCTAAGACTTACAATCGTTGATGGTCTCGTTACTTTTAACTTACAATCATTGTTTTTCTGAATTTGGGCTCTATGACTTACAATCGTTGGTGATCTCTTTTCTTTTAACTTACAATCATTGTCTCTCTGAGACAATGATTGTAATGATTGTAGATCTCGTTCCTTTTAACTTACAATCATTGTTTCTCTGAATCTGGGCTTTAATACTTACCTGAACCTTACCTTTAACTTAGGTGTTTACAGCGTTGAATTTTGACCTCTTTTCCTAGAAATTTATTTTAAAAAACCTGTGAGTTAAATTTCATAACCATGATGATTGAATAAAATTGACTATATTTACCTTCATAGAACCCTTAAACGAGAGCTCCATCCAAATTGAAATTCCCTCAAGTTCTCGTCCAATTGTGTAATTAAAACATTTGCCAATGCACGAACATCTACATTCAAAACATATTTAAATTAATTCAGCTTTGTATAAATTTTCCAACTTAATTATAAATAAATTTTACTATAACACAAAAATAGTATAAAGTGAGAGTAACTTCACATAAAATGTGTGTAATGGTTTCATATCAACCAGCATCAAAATTTTCATTTATTTCCGCCTCTATAATTTTCTTCTCATTCTAAACACATTCATTATTATCATCATTCTCATCATGATAATACACAAACAGCACAAATATTCATATATACGAACCCTCCTCCCAGCCCCATCCAGGATTATTGTATTCATGTCATTAAAACTTATAACTTGTAGTTGTTGTTGTTCTGTATTTATATGAAGAGAAAATGGTAGCAAAGGAAAAGCAACACAGTGGTGAAGGTTTGCATTTATATTATTATTATTGCTTCATATGCAAAATATGTATATATCGTGAAAAATTTTCACATGAATTTATGAGAGATGAGCTTGGCATGTGATATGATACGACAATGAAACAACAACAACAACGATATCAACGTCAAAGACGATGAAGGATAATATATCTCTAATTATTATTCATCCAATGTCTCTTTGCATAATATTTGCCCTTCGTTTTTCATTTTTATTATTATTATTTTGTCTTTCATTCATTATTATAAGTTTATATTATGAGAGGAAAGGAGACTTTTTCCATTTAAAATTTTCCTGTATGATGAATATTATTAAAAAAAAAATTGTTATAAGGAAAACAGACGTCTAATAAATCTAATAAATTTTCTGTTATGAATACTTTTAAGAAAGGAAAAAGGAACGAAGAAGTTTAATGCAAACGAAATATAATTTTAAAGTTTATATGTCAAGTGTTCCTTGTACCACTCAAACTTATACTGAAATTGTCATATCATATCATTTCATAAGTTTTTTCACATTTTCATTGAAACCCATGCATAGAAAAAAGTTGTGAAAAGTTTTCATTTTCATATATGAGTACGAAAGTTTCATTGACAACTTGGGAGGTCATTAGATTAAAAAAAATGTTTATATCAAGAAAAATACTATAAAATTTTTCATATAAAATAGAAAATCAATATTTTCTTGGCATATAAACTGAAATATAATAAAAAAAAAGATAAACACAAATGATGTATTTTATCACTATATTAAATATCATTTGAATAGAGATCAAAAGAAATGAGAATTTACTTTTGTACGCGACTCGACTACATTTAAGTCAACAATGTAAAATATTTACAAGACAAATAATATCAAAAAATATTTTCATATTCATATATGAAACATATTTTATTTTATGTAATATAATGATACCCGTTTATGAGATAAATATAATAATAATAATAATAAATTTGTAAGAAGAATTGAATGAATGAATGAACGTCATACACTATTTATGATGTATTTGTGTTTGAATTAAAATGAAAATTGTAACATATAAAATTTAAATGAAGAAATATCTTGGAAACAGAAGTTTGCTTTAAATTAAATGTTGTTTTTTTCTTCATATTTTCTTTGTAATGATATAATTTAATACCCAAAACGACTACTTAGTTTATTGTTATACATCTTCTTATAATGAGAAGAAAAAGTTTTTGAAGTTTCATGTAGATTTTGAAGGAAGTGCGCTTTTGGCAGCACTGTGAAATGCCTGTCTGAAGAATTTTTTGATATCGAATTACAAATGTAACAGAAAAGAGAAAGGAAAGAAAGAGAGAGAAAAAGATTCAGTTAAAAAAAGAGAAAACTAGTAAAAAAATATCGCATCAATTTACTTAAGGGAGCGTGAGAGAGAGATAAAAAGCTTAATAAAAGAGAGAGAAATTCGATGAAAGGGAGACAAGAATCAAAATAAGAAAAAAGAGAGAGACAGAGAGCAAGAGAAGATCACGTAAGAAGAGAGATACAGAATCAAAGGAGAAATTAAGAAGAGAGGTTTAGTCATTAAATGAAATACAAAAAGAGAAATAGCCACAGAGAGAGTAAGTGAGGAACATTGAAAAAAAGAAGAAGAGAAAGAATGAGAGAGAGTCATTTACTAGAAGAGAGAGAGAAAGACCAAAATTCAATTAATGAAATAAAGAGAGAGAGAGAGAGAATTTGAATTACCACGTTAAACTGTCAAAATGCACTTTCATACTCGATTCAATGTCAAATTTTCCTAAACTCTCGTTATTTCTAGGAAGATTCGTTCATCTGTTTAAAAAAAAAAAAACAAATTGTTGTGAAACATTTAACACTTTTGATTCAAAAAATAACATTATAACACATTTCTACTCAAATATGAGCGTTACAAAAAAGGAGAAAAAAAATACAATTTCCTTTAATATTACATCTAAATCATAATCAAATAAAGCTCACAATATTATTATTGTAGCATTTTCATATAAATTTTATTTTTATTTTCTAGATTTTTTTCTTTCCATTTAATGTTAATGTTAACATTTTAAGCAAATACAAGCAAGACTATAAAAAGAAAAACCTTTTTGTGTTTAGAATTGAGACAAAATTCAAATAAACATCCAATTTTTTGAAGCTAAATGATGGGATGAAATAAGGAGACGTTCCATCCAATCAGTGCGCTTTATTTCTTTCATTTTACAAAGAAAAATGAAAAAAATAATGGAACAAATTTAGTTTATTATTATAACGAATCAAATAAATTTCAATTGAAAACGTTGTTATTTGTTCATTTTATACATGAAAATATGAATACAATAAATTCTAAATTGAAAATATTGTTATTTTATGATTCAATGGTTGTTTGTTATTTCGTCTCATGCAAAAAAAAGGTATATGAAATTGTAAATATTAATAATATCGTTGTATTCTTTTTATTTTGGAGGTAGATTTAAACGAAAATAACTTAATTCTTGTTCATCATGAAAATTTCTATTATTTTCGCTAATCATTTAACGAAACATAACCGTATTGTTGGCCATTTATTAATTAATAGGATTATAATGTCTATAATAATCTACTGGACACTATAAATAATAATAATAATGCTAATAGAAAAGCAAAACACACGCTTAGTAAATAATCTACTTATCCTACTTTATTGGTAACGTTCGTCTGTATCGTTTTATATGAAGCTTACACTGCAAGACAAAAAGTTATCTGAAATTTCTACGGTGAATGAAGTGAGTTTGATGGAATTACATATCAAGGGTGGTGTTTAGAGAGCTATCCACCCTTCATCGATTCCGTAGTCTAGGCTAGGTCAAGAATTGAATTACAGAGCTGTTTTTTCTTCGATTTCTCTCCAGTTTCTTACCTCAAGCACCCTCAGGTCTTCATTAACGTTAGGAATATATCTCAGCTTACGTTGAACTACACCACGATGAGCATTCGGACTATATTTGAATATTTTCAAGAACTTGGTCTTTCAAGTCAACCTAAAAATTTGATGTCTAGCTCAGCTTATTTTACAAGACAATAGCTTTACTTAGGGTAGGTTCTATTGTGGTCTTAGCTCTATTTTAAAGTTGTATTTACGTCCAAATTTGCATAGTATTTGGTTCAATTGATATTGAAAGCTCTTCATTGCTCTTGGTGCTTGTTCTGGACTTAGACACGAATAAAGCAACAGTGCTTATTGTTGAACTGTCAAAATTGTTTGTTTCTAACTTACCAGACCAGTTAAGATTTTTAATGTCAGAATATGCTTGAGCGCTAATTTCGTCATAATTGCAGAATTTATAAAAGAAATGAAAATGTCAATTGACAATTGTTGTTGTTTTCATTAAATCGTTATAAAGTTTCATGCCTTTGTAATATAGCAAATTTCGCTACTTGTCATGACGGTAATTTGGAAGATGGTAGTGATTAATTGTCCTCAAATTGTACGGTTGAGCACTTCTAACAACTGTTAATTTGTTGGCTGAATATTCCATGAGCACATTTTTGAGTCTGGGCTGAAGATGCTGAATTTATCCAAATATCACGTGTTTGTTTTACTATTTCAATTACTTACCTTGAATCTTTATTGAAGCCTTGAAATTTTTTAATGAGAATTATCAGAAAACTTACCTGTCAAAATATCCTGAGTCCTCAAGTCACGATTCTGTAAACTTCCAATGACATCTCCGGTCGCTCTTCATCTTGCAGTGCAGTCGCACGACTAACTGGCAAATAATAAATGCATGTTGTATATTCATCATATCATATAATAATAATAATATAAAAATAAACAATATTCTGAATAATTTTGATGAAAATAACATGATTATGCGTAGGTAGAGCAAAATAATCTGTATACCGTATGTGTTTGAGTCAGTTATGTTTATTTTTATTGGAATAAACAAACACCATCTTGTCTAGCGATGAAAATTATTGCGTTGATTATGAGATTGATGATGAAAAATATTTGGCGTGCTTCATTATTTCACTTTTTTTGTATTTAGATATTTTTTTTAATATTTTACATTTCCTCTTCATACTATTTTCGGTTCAATTTTTTTCCATTTTATCATCATAACATCATGACAAAAACTCACAGATTCGATCCTTCTTTTGTCTTATTCAATTCAATTGAATCCACTTTTTCCCCTTTAATTTACATTTGATAGAAAATCAATAAAGCAAATATTTCTGTAGTTGAATGATAATATTTATGATAATTGTTCAGACGAGTCTATTGAATTTCAAATGTTGAATAAAATTAAAATGAAAAAACTGAGTGATGAAAAAGAATTTTGATTAAAACAAAAGATTTTTTTATACCACTCATGTTGAATCTCCGACGGCAAATTTTAAATGTGAGTGTGTGTGCATCTGATGTTACTTCAATGGTGTGATTAATTTTTTTTTCTCTGTGCTGTCCATCACGAATATCTGAAGGGTGGTAAAATATTTCATTGTTACGCGTATATTACATTCAATTTATTGTCGATCAAATAAAATTAAAATATAGGACATATGTTTTATTTGTATATAGCTTGAAATGTGAAATCATATAATTTAACTTGCTTTTCATGTTCTATAAATAAATAAAAGAAGGGTAAGTAAGTAAGTTAAAGCACGGGGGTGATTAATGTTTAGAACATTGTTTATTTTAATATACCTACAACAATAAAATTTGTGTTCAAACTCAATTTAGTGCACGCAATACCGAAAAATTTTCGAATCCCTGAAAAGTTTAAAGTTACAATTAAAATTAGAATAAAATTTATACATTTCCGCATGACAACGCTTTATTTTGAGTTCGTAGAATTTGTATGAAGCTGTAAAAAAGTGCATTTGCATTAATTTACATAATAATGAGTAATAATATTTACCTTCATCAAATCATCACAATAAAAAGTAAATGATTTTTGACATACAAGGTACCTTTGAAGCAACAAACCTGTCTCTGTTGAATTGGAATTAGAATTAGATTTTTTTTTTTGTATCATTATTAATTATCGTTATTACACTGTAAGATGATTAATTTATGGTAGTCTTACCGAAAATGAATTTTTCTGATAGCTTTTAACACATCCATGATCGTGATCCATGATTCAGAGTATTGAGATGACTCAGTGAAATGTTCACTTGAAATTTAAAATCTTCAAAAATCGTTTCAAATTTCAATAAAAATCATTCCATTACCAAAGACATTCACCTTTTAACGATTGATGTCTGTGCTGAGGAAATGGATTTAAAGTTTTGGATTCGAGCAACCTTCTTTGTTATAGGATAACGATCTGTCACATGGATGTTGATGCCTTATCAGTCACTGACTGGTGATGACCAAAATGGGTCGATGTTTTATATCGTCTTATCCAAGACAAACACCAAGATATGGTTGGGTGTCTTTACTATGATAAATGATAACTATCTGTTACAAAGAAGTAGATGCCTTTTAAGGCACTTAATTGTAATGACTTAATTGTAATCGTGATTCGTTATTTTAACGTCTTATCCAAGGCATATACCAATCTAAAGTTTGGTGTCTTTGCTATGATAAGTAAAATTGTCTACTTTTAAGGCCTTGGCTCATGAGAACTTGAAATTTTCTTTTGATTTAATGTCATATAAATCGGTACAGGGCAGTATTATAGTATCGAACTCGTGACGTCTAGTAAATTTAGCAAGTACCTGAACCCCTAGACCATAGCACCGATTTTCTTGCACACTCAATGAGAGACATTTTTATTTCAATTCATCATATCACTTTTTATTTTCCTTCAACATCTCTAAGGCGAAACTCTTGACATAAAACTTCCCTTTTTTCATCTCCTTCAATTAAATTTCGGTCACTTTTCCCTTTACAGTGCATTTTAAACCATGTCTCTTAATTAAAAGAATGTTCACAATAATAATAATCATGTTCAAAGAAAAATTATTCAACACTCTCGATCTACAAAAAAATCACCTACACACCTTATTAATAACACCAATTCACATACATTTAATCGAAAATGTCTAAATCAATTAAGTGATTGAACAAAATATTTCAACATCTGCTCATTAAATATATTAAACAATCGATTCTCACATTCATTCGATTGGTCAAAATGAATATTTAATTAATCGGATAAATTAGAAATGAGCTAATATAATTTTTATTTTTTTTTTATTTTCACACTCTCTTCTTCTTCTTCTTCATTTCATTATTTGTAATGTGACGACGACGATGATGATGATTTTAAAAAGTTAAAACTTTAATTTATTTAACCGATTTATCTTGACAAATATCTCTAAATTTGGTTGAACCTAACATGTTATTATGTAAATCAGTGGAACATTTATGACTAATATAATAAGATAATTTAATGTATTATGATTAAAAAAAAATGTAAAGAAGAATAAAAGAAAGATTAGAATTCAAATGTTAAAAGAAACAAAACGTAAAATGACAGCACTTATGTAATTTTCAAACCAATTTTATTGTTTAGAATGACTTTGAAGTACACATAAAATTACTTTTAAAATACAAATTATGTTTGAAGCATTTTCGTTACCAACACACACCACATTATAAGTTCATTTTTGAAGTTTTTTTTACATTTCATGTGTATATGGCAAGCGAGAGGGAAACATGATAATAATAAAAATAATAATAATAATAATACAAAATGTTTATGTGCACCGGATACTCTTAATTTTCTTGGCATTTTGAAGCACTTTGTTTATAACACACAGTTAATGTATCTTTTTTTTTTGTTTTTGAATCATATCTTCATTTATTATAATTTTATTTTATTATTATTGGTTTATATTTACTAGAATTTTACATATGTCAGTTGATGCCGATCATGAAATATTCTGTTTATAATAATAATAATTTCTATATTTCATAGTCGAACAATGATGGGAATTGAATTGAATTGAATTGAAATGAAATGAAACAGAGAAGAAATTGTTTCATTGATAAATAAATATTGACATGAACAAGAACATTGTTTTAAGGTTTTATTTTGTTGTATTGAAGAAATTTCAAGAAAATAAAAAGAAATTTTTTTTTTTTTTGAAATTTGTTATCGCTGTTTTCTGTCAAAGTATCCCTTTAGCGCCCTTTGGGTCATTGAACTTTTTTATTATGGGAAATTTTAAATGAAAATATGTTTTCTTTTTTTTAATTGATTAAATATTTTCATTTGAGTTCATTTTTTTACAAGTCTAATTGCAAAGAATGATAAAAAAAAACCTTGAAAAAGGATGAAAATACATTACAATTCATGTAAGAGACGGTAAAGGGATTAAATTGAAAGAAAATTATCAGCGTATTCCATGAAGCGCTCTGAGCTACTCGCATGAAGTATTTTAATGCTTGAAATGACTTTTTTTATCTGGAAATTTCATTTTAAACGCCAGAAACTTCATATCAAAATGTCTTGTTTTCAATTTTTTAGTGCGTTAAGAAGAACATAATTTTCAACATATTGCAAAAGTGCTCTGAACGACTTTCATGCTAAACTTCTTTCTGACTTTTCTTAACTCAAAATTTGACGTTAACCGCCAGGAACTACATTTCAAAATGTCTTGTTTTCAATGTTTTAGTTCACTTTAAATAAAATAAATGATTTTTTTGTTTATTTTCGTGACTGGCTGATATCCTTGGTATATTCTTCGAAATTGGGGTCTTAGATTAGTGGATTTGAATCATAATTTTTTTAAAATGAATTTCCTGAAATATCCGTTAAAATTTTTGAATAATTTGAAAATAAAAAACGTTATTTTTGACAAAAATATAATGAAAATTTCGCTTTGAGGTCTAGAAATTGAATTTCTGATCGTTTTGAGGTCTGTAACTGAATTTCTGATCGTTTTGAGGTCCGTAAATCAATTTCTGTTTGTTTTGAAGTCCGTAAATCAATTTCTGGTCGTTTTGAGGTCTGTAACTGAATTTCTGATCGTTTTAAGGTCCGTAAATCAATTTCTGATCGTTTTAAGGTCCGTAACTGAATTTCTGATCGTTTTAAGGTCCGTAAATCAATTTCTGATCGTTTTGAGGTGCGTAAATCAATTTCTGATCGTTTTGAGGTCCATGACTGAATTTCTGATCGTTTTGAGGTCTGTAACTGAATTTCTGATCGTTTTAGTTCAGTTTTAGCCTCAGCAACTCTAAAAAAAAATCAATGTGTCAAATTTAATCAGTTCAGTACAATTTTTTGTCTTAATTTTGAAAAGCTCAAAGTCCTACATAGGGAACGCCTGTTCGCACATACCACTCACAAATCAAATATCGCTTTAAAATGATGTTATCAAAAATAAATAGTAAATTAATGAATGAAAATCGTTTTCTACAAACTTAAATAACACATTTTTAATATTAAACTAATGTAATTTATTATTTAAAAGCATAAATTTTCAATTTCAAAAATCTCACAAATGGTGGTAAAGCTTACAAATGGTGGTAGCTAATGTACCACAATAAAAATTTTTAATGCCTTTCTTCTTTATTTTTTAATTTTTACCATAATTTTAGAAAAAAAATTAATATCCAAAAATAACTGTGTAACCTTGTACAATGTACATTCCATAATTAATCAGTTAAAAAGGCCCCACAAAAGAAAAATCCAGGTTAATTTTTTTATATAAACATTTTCTTTCAATTTTTCAATGATGAAATGTTGTCTTTTTATGAAAATTGTAATGAAAAGCTTTATTGTATTACTTAACATTTGCCATTTACATACACAAACACATTGAAAGAAAAGAGACAATAAACCCTATTTTTTGCCATAAAAAAAGTTTATTTTTGCCTTTTCACTAAAAATAATAATAAAAATATAGCAATGTACCATCATCATAACGAATAATATCAAAAGGAAGGAAAGTCATATTTTCATAATGGTATTTTTCTTCATATTTTCTGTATTTTGTGTGTGTTGTTTGACTAAATGTAATATTATCGCAGAAAAATTTTACATACTCCAATAACAAAGATGACATCGTACTTTTTTTTAGTTATTGTTGTCATTCATTCATTCATTCATTTTAGTGCAAGAACAATGCCAATGAATGTGGGACAGAGAAAAGGTATCATAATTTCATTTTATATGCGTTAATAACGATAAAAATTTGGACATAAGAGTGAAAAATCATATTTTGTGGTTGTTACGTGAGTCATGTTAAAAATTAAATTTGATCTAAGTCTGGAATACAATGAAAAAAGTTTCTGCTGCAACTTAACAACAAGGACAACATGAAAATCAACTTTAAAAAGTCTTGTTTTATTATGATATTTAAAATGAATGTTAACGCAGCATGAGCATTGAGTTTATTATTAAATTACATATTTTCTTTTTTTTTAATATAATAATTATTATTCTGTTTTTGTTCTAAAAAGCTTTTAAATACACGCAGCATCACTTCATTGCACTGTGAAATGAAAGTGCTCTATGAAAATTCACTCGTCTCGTCTCTTTATACAGAACAGGGTGTCATTTTCACCTCACAATGTCTCTCCTTTTAATCTTATAACAAACATTTTAAATATAACTTTACTTTTAATAAAAATAATGACAACATTGATAATTATTAGTACATTTAACTTTGAGTAGATTTTCTGAAAAAGCAAGTAAATATAATTAAAATTAAAGTCTTTCATTAGAGTGACACAATAAAACGAGTAAAAAAAGTTAACGTAAAATAAAATTATTATGATAATGATGATGATAAAAAGACTTTTTTTCGTATGGTATATGTAGTTATTATCAACATTGTTATCACTTTGTGTGACTTTAATTTATGTTAAAATTTAATTTCACAAGATGTCACTTTTATGAATTTTATGCAAAGTCATATCAGTACAGACACTAACACTGAGATTTTTACTTTATTTTGCGTTGAAATTAAAATAAAACAAGCAAAATTTTTGGTATTAAGTATTCAAGTGGCGTTGTTCATACTGGAATTGTACTTACTTACTTCTTGGAGATTGTGAGGTGCAGGAATTAGGTCTTGGACTATCAATCTTAACGTTGGCTGTTCGATTCTCGCTTCAATCTCAATCTTTACCGGCTTCTCAATTTGAGTTAAAGGCTAGATAAAGGTGACGACTGCTTGGGATGACAGGATAAAAGCTAAGTCCCTCGGATGATGACAATGAGTATGTACAATGGACCTGACTGATGGCCTGAGTGCAGGCTTAACAGCCGCCCTACAAATCTGATCTACTTCTTACTTCTCCGGCACTACGTCTATTTTTAAGACTGGGTCTGTTGAAGAATGTTTTTCCAAGATTCTCTACCTTGGGCTTGCGGATTCCAGTTATGCACCCGTAATGTTCGCAGGTGTTGTCCGATGTCATCGATCTACTTTCCTTTTAAGAGTCCAAAACCTTACAGGCCCTCAAGATCGTTTCGAAATAACGCAGCTGAGATTCGGTTGGGGTCCATTCGTGCTAAATGACCTGCCCATTGAAGTCTGTTGACTTTTACAGTTCCAAATCTATAAGATACCAGTGAGAACTAGAAATCAACATCTCACAAAAGTCTCAAATCAGAAAAAAATCATGATCAAGATCCTTCAATCGTGAGTGGCCCTTAAAAGCATTGCCTCGTAGTCCTAAAATACCTTTTGATAGTCTCAAATATTTCACATTTCACAATTGAGTAAATAACTTCACTGTAATTCAGCTCCCTTTGTTCAAATTTAACAAGATTAATATTAAAATTTTATCTTTTACAGAACATTCACTATGAACAAATTCTTTTTCAAAAATACACTCAACACATGCTATATGAAAAATTTATATTTCAAATTATAAATTTAATACGAGATGAGAGATAATATTCAATTAAATTAATTTGATTTAATTTTTTACTATTATTATTATTATTATAAAATGCATCAACAGAATACACATTTACACCATAATTTGCTTTTAAATTGGGATAACAAAGAGGCGAGAATAACCGTTTTCATTTTATATTTTTAAAATTTTTTAATTCAATTTGATAAAAGAACCGTGTCGTTGAATTGAATACAATACAAAAAGTTATACGCCATGTTTTGTGAGTTAAAATTTATTTTCCTTCATAAAATTTATAGATGAGCAATTTTAGTTTAAAGATAAAATGAAAACAGTGCTTAGGTTTTTCGTTTTGACTTGAAAATGACACAATAAAGATGATGACGATGATGATGATAATGCATCCTTTTTATATGGATATTTTGTATGACGAAATCGTGTGATATCAATATATAAGGATAAGTGCGGCGTTGTAGCAGTCCATTAAACATTATGGCATGTCTGTTTTATGGAAGTTGATATTTTTGCATATAACTTTTATTTTTATCATTATGGGAGTTGATATTTTTTGGATTATAAAATTATGATGAAAAAATATTATGCTTGTATTTAAAAGAAATTAATTCTTTTCTTTTGGTTGAATGATATTTCAATACAATAAAAATGAAAATTTATAAGAAGAAAATTATAAGAAGATTAAAAAAATTGTGTTTTGATATGAAATTTATATTAATAACAATGAAAAATGCAACTAGGTGTTTCTAAAATTAGCTTAATTTCTTAAAAAACTTGTCCAAGATAGTTTTTTCTTGTATTTAAAGGATTAAAATTGTTATTCCAAGCGGTTTCATAATCTTTTCGATGGGGAAAAAAATGTTGTTTTAAGTGGAATTAAGTCTTTTGTTCTACATTTTATGATTATCCTTTGACTTTATGAATGATGCTTCAATTAACGTTGTATAATGAGCAGAAATGCACTCGAACACTTGAAAAGAATCAGGATAAATGACGGTGATAAGCCGCTTTAACAAGAGTCATCATATAGAGAGCTGAATGACATGGATAAGTGTCAAGAGTGTCAAAGTTCCTTTTGACGTGTAAAAATAACTTTTGTTTGCTATTTTTCAATGTGAACGATAAAGAGTGAGATCTTCTTTACAATTCAAAAGCCAAACTTTACAGGGCTTGGCGAAATTTTGTTAACGTGAGCAGACCCTCAACCATAAAACAGCGGGCAATGAGTCCTATTAAAGTGCTTTTGTTTAAATGGCTTGCATAGCTGTAAGCTAGTGATGTTTAATTTTGCTCCTCTGAATTGAAATTAAATTGATAGGACTCATCGGTTGTATCGACTGTAATCTGAGCTATTTTCCTTTAAAATTCTCAAAATTCTGGGCTTTCATTTAACTTACCTGAGATCTCTGGACTGTTTGTATTTTATTTTCACTTAACTTACCATTTATTTGTGGATAATTTTAAGACCTGCAATCAATGAATTTGTATTTGTTTACTTACTTGACAAGTGCTTTCCCTCACCATTGAAATCCCTTTGAACATTCTTCACCCAGCGCGCTGCAATGTGCAATTCACTTCACTCTGTTTTTGGTTGAACTTTTATAACCTGTAAATATAAATCAAAATTCTTTTTTAATATAAACTTTTATTTTTTTTTATTTGCATTCCAGAATCAGTCACTAATAAAATATTTTTTTTTCCTTTTCATTCCAGGTAAATGATTTCAAATAATGATCAAATATCGAATTGTGTGTACACAACACCATCGCAATACGTTTTCTTTTATAGTTATTTTTGTGCAAATATTTTGTTGCACTTAAACCTATAAAATATGTATTTGCGAAAAATATACAACAACAACTGTGAGTAATTTTACCTCTTCTTCTTCTCCTTCATCATGCAAACACATACAAAAATAAAATTTAGCAAAAAAAAACAAGAAGATTTTACTTTATCAAAAGCAAAATATCGCTTCAAGTGTTTAAGAAATGTACCTTGTATAAGAAATTTATATATACATTTTATAATAATAAAGAATAAAAATAAAATTTAATCCGGTTTTCGTAAATTGTGTATGTGTATCATCTCAATGTACCTTTATAATAATAAAAGTAAAAAAAAAGTATAAAATAAAAGAAAAACACACATTCACATTCATATACAGTGTATCAATGAACATTTTGTTGTTGTTGTTGTTAAAATATTTTTTAGAAATTGCATGTTGTGCACCTACACTAAAAATAAGACGCCATTTTTAAAAGTTGTTAGTTATGAGACACAAAGGAGAGAATATTCTTGTTATGTGTATAGAGAAAAATTTCTTTCGTTTTTAGTTTCAAAAACAAACAAAGTATTTGTTAAAAAGATCATTCATTGTATAAAAGGATGTGTAGACTCGTACCATATGGCTTATTATTACAATAATAAAAAGAGAAAAAAAAATTGATTCTAAAAGTAAATATCATATGTAAGGTTGTTTGTCTCTGTATACCTTTTAAGTTTTATTCATATCCTCTAATATGATGTTTTTTTTTGTTTGTCTGTTTTAAATTGAATAATAAAACTATATTTTATCTTTAATATCATAAAGGAACACAAATATGATAATCAAATTTCATATTTCATGGGGAAAATTGAAATAAATTGAAATTCATGGGTCTTTCCAGTTTGCAAACAAAAATTTTCAATCAAGAATTTTGATTTGGCTCAAATAAGCTTTCATATTTACTTACTTCTTACTTCTCCGGCGCTATGTCCATTTTTTTAGACTGGGCTTGTTGAAGAATAACTTTCAAAGGTTCTCTATCTTGCGTTTGCTGTTTCCAGTTATGCACCCGTACTGTTCCCAGGTCTTGTTGGAGGCCATCAATCCACTTCTCTTTGAGACGCCCCACATCTTGGCGGCCCTCAGGATCGTTTCGAAATAGCGCAGCTGGAGCTCGGTCGTGCCAAATGACCTGCTCATTGAAGTCTGTTTACTTTTACAGTTGCAACTAGCTCGAAGTTATACCTTCTTCTCTATCCGTCACCTTCACGTATAGCACCAAAGATAGTGCGTAGTTTCAGATCTTAAAAAAATTAAAAATAAATGTCAAATTTAACTTAAAACTCATATTTTAAAGTAAAATTCAGGAAAAAGTAATCGCAATGCTAAAACAAAAGATAGAATGAAAGCAGAAAAAATTAAAAGTGCACGTGAAAAGATTTCATGATTATTAAAATGTTCATACTTCATAAAAAAATACAGATATACATTTTTAGTTGAGAACATGTTTCAATTTTCATTATTAAAATTAATCTTAAATGTGCATGCAAAATAATATTATTATGTGCAAAGTTCAGATTGTAAACAAAAATAAAGAGAGAAAAAACATGATCTGCTAGAATCTAGATAGAAAAGTTTTTTTTTGTTTATTAATATTTTATAATGATGGTAAACTGTAATAATATTTTTTGTATCTTTTTCTCACAGTATTTATCTAATTTTTTCATGATCTGGGTCAAATTGTTTTCATATGCACACAGTAAATAAAATTCGTCATTGCGTTTGCTTGCTGGGCGGGTTTGTCAAACTTATGTATGGCTTAAAGACAGTGAGTTCGAACGAACCTCTTGAAATTTGCGTCAAAAGCAATTCTTACCTTTTTCCTTAAAGTTTTTCACTTAAAGCTTCCTTAGATAAGCTTCGACACCGTCAATCTATCACATTTTAGGAGAACCTTCACCACAACGACCATCTGGGAATTTCTGAAAAGCATCTCTGGGCTATGCCAGTTATCCCTTGAATGCATATTGTCTCAAATCATGCCATGAAATTGAAATCTCGTAAATTGACCTGAAAAAAATTCAAATTGAATTAAACCTGAAAATAATTTTCTTTTAAATTTATCTTAAAATATATAATAAACGTTCGATAATATACAAAATAATGAGAATAATCAGTTAAAATTATATCACAAAGCTCACATACACGATTCATGAGTTTATATGATAAAGTATGGAAAAAAAATAATAATATATATATATAAAAATAAATGATAAACAACGAGCATTATCGATTTTTGAGAAATTTCACATCTCACAACAACGGTGTGTATATTGTTATATATGTGGAACAACCAAAAATTGGAAACACATACTTTGTGATGATGTTGATGATGAAAAATAAAATAAAAAGAAGAAGGGAGCAAAATAATATCAAACCACTATAATGATTTTTGAACGTGCTCGATAATAATGAGAAAGAGATTTGGTATTTTATTTCAAAGCAAAAATGTTCTGTTTTGCTCGTTTATTTTTATTTTTTTGCTTCTTTTCTCATATATTATACATTAAAATATATCTATAAGGCCATTGTTATTATTTTTATTATTGCATTGCCTTATTTTGTGTATTTTTTTTTTTTTGATTCAAAACGTTTTTTATTATTTATAAATTTATTTTTTTCCTTTTTTCATATAAACTGCACGAATAAGAATTGAATCAGAATAAGAATCAGAATGATAAAATTGATATTAAATTGAATAGTAAAATAATAATAATAATAATAATAATCATCATGAATATCCCGAGGCTCAAAATACAACCGATGATTTGCATTCGTTTTCACATGATGTGCTAATATTATGATTATATAAAGACATTTCACATGACAATTACAGGTATTTTTGCGTTCTTACGTTCTTTGTTGCGTTGTGGGAAAAAAATATTAATAATAATCGTCATATTTAAATTACTTGTCATTATTATTTTACATTTTTTTGCTATACAAAAAGATAAACGGAAAATAATAACATATCATAAAAGATGCCATTGATGTTAAATTACAAGGAGGAACTTGAATGGAAATTAACAGAATTAGCGAAATTAACCCTTGAAAGGTCTTCGAAGACAACAATTACATTGAATTGAGATCAGGCAACTCTCTGAGATGGTTTTAATTGATACGCTCTGAAATTTTGTCTCAATTTAGCATATTTGGCGCCAATATTCAGAATTTAGATGTCAATACGTTGAATTTATGTTTTCGAACGAACCTGTTTTGGTTAAATTACAACGATAAGGAAAAAATTTGAGTCGACACTTTTCCTCTTTTCAATAAAATCGCTCACTTTAAATCATCGTATCAGATTTCTAGGGCGAAGTTTCTCCACACAAGAGAACCAGCACTCAGACCTACAGGACCCATCATTGTGCATTGTGGTCCTCTCTCTCAATTTTCTAACTGGGTACGCAAGTGAAAGATTCCCAATCTCTATTTACGTACAGAATTTTTCGTATGTGTATGTAAACAAAATGAGCTGTCAAATTTAATCTGAATACCCAGTAAGTCAAACGGACATTTTCTCGCATGGTTTGAGAGATTATGAGCTAAATGCGACAATATCTTAATGTTCTCGTCCCCAAATCAGGTTTTTTTTGTGAGATTGACTTTTCAGAGCCCAATAAAGACTTATTTTCAGATTAATACAAGAAAATTGGTTAAAAAAATTTCATTGTCTGCACATGCTGGGAACCAAAATTTTTGAAAATCATCGAACAAACCTCGTTTTATATTTCACTCAACTTAGCAGTAATTTCAAAACAAAAATATTTCATTCATGGTATGATAAACATGCCAACACCATCTTTTAATGCATTTTTTTCCATTCAAACAAGACCTGTCAATAAATAATCATAAAATAACAAAAATAAACGTTCACTGTGTGTTAAAATGAAATGATATGTGTCATCATCATTTTTTTTTTCTTTTTCTTATTTTATCACACACTTTTGAATATTTATATATACATAAAATGCCATTAATCATTCAACTCTGATCTTAATGATGATGAAATCTCCAATAAATATCTCGGAAATTCTTAACATACATCTATCATACTCATGCTCATATAATGTGTGTGTGTGCTGGGAGGAGTCATTAAAGAAAAATAATAATAATAATCAAATATTCACACTGTTAATCGCATAAAAATGGGATTTTTTCTTTTACTTCGTCTTAAATGTGTTTTCAAAAATTAATTTCCTCTTGAATGAGTGTTTTTTTTTTGAAATAAATGTAAATATTAATATAAATATTAGAAGAGAACAAAAAATTATTATTATTTTTGCCAAGTGTATAATAAGTAATTATAAACATCTTCATTATTATTTTTATCGTAACAACCGTCAAGTCAAGTTAATTTTTGAAAATGAAAATGTGTGTGTGTGTGTGTGTGCATCAGCATGATAAATAAAGACTGAAAGGAAAAAAAAATAAATATTAGCCTTAAGCTTATTATGATTATTTTTTCCTCTTATTTTTGTATTTTTTTTATTTTTCTTCTCTTTTAACGCAACACACACACACACACTCTTTGCAATGTCATCGTCGAGAACATAAATCACTTTCACACAACATCTAAATGAACATCAATTAAAATTTTCGTATATTATTTTGAAAGATAACACCAGACCGCACATTTTTGTGTGAAGATTTTAAAAACACACACACCAAAAATTTCATAGAATAAATTTTCCTTTAATTTTAACGCTCACTTTAATAATAATGACTTTTAAACTGGTTCGCTTCTTAAATGTGTTATATATTTTTTTTTTCATCTGTAAAATGTAAATAAAAATATTCAACAATAATAAAAATCAACTGATTTATGTGACAATAATTTTTTTTAATACTCTTTCCGTATTTTTTTTTAACTGAATTTAACATTTTTCTTTAATTTTTTTTTCATTTTCATTGAGAGAGATTAAGAAAAAAAAAGAAAAAAGAAAATCGATGTGATTACGGTAGTAATAAATCTAAAAATTTTATTATACAATTGTATTTTTATTTGTATTTATAGAAAACTGTCAACAATTATTTTGTCTATAAGTAAAAGAAAAAATTTTTTGATGTCATATTTTAACAACGATATCAATTTTCTTTTGAAATGTTTCATTTGGTGAAAATTTCAACGAGACTAATGGAAATTTCATTTCAATGTATCGACATATGATAAAATACCACCAACAATGAATGAATAAAAAAAATAGTATGACAAAAAACATGTAGATTTTCATTTCACTTATTAATATTGATAGAATTCTCTCTTAACATTGTGCTCGTTCCTTTTTCTGCTTCTAGGTGTATGACCGTTAGACAAAAATTTTAAGTACAATATCATTGAATTATGAGTGTGTCTGATCAAAGTTTTCCGCAAAATTAAGGGAAACTATTGGCGACAAATTGTCTATTCATGCAGTGCATAATTTATTGATACAAAAGACCTTACTTTTATATGAGAATAAATGTTCATTAGTGACAAAATTTGAAGGGTAATGCAGATTTGGGCTTAGTGCATGAAATGAAATGAAATATGGGTTAAGATATTTTGTTCTAATTTTTCAGTACTGAAACATGAATAGAATAGCAATTTTTGTTAAATTATGGCTCTTTATCAGGATAAAAAGCTCTTTTTGAGCAATTCTTGGTCATGTTGAACTTTAAAAGATACTTTTGAGCCAAAAAAAACTCGTTTTATATACAATTTAAACATAAAATGCCTTAATTTTGTATGGGAAAGTTGTAAGTTGAAATTTTTTTTTAACTAGAAGAATTTGAGGGTAAAAACCCCTTTAACATGACCGAAATTCACAACTTTTATATGAAATTCGCTCTTTTCAAAAACTCTTACTCAAGAAAAAAAAAGTTGGGTCAAGTTACGGTCCATCGTTGTCGTAACGGTTTTATAAAATCCTACACACAATTCAAAATGTTCTGTCAATTCAATGAAATCTCAAAATAAATTCAAGTATTTTATAAAAAAAAAAAAAATTATAATCAAACTAACGATAAATTTCTTAATTGAATCCAAAACGAGGTCTCTTTCATTTCATTTCCTATAACAACGACCACAAAAAATAGATAGATAGCAAGATAATAATCTATCGAGTACAGCAATTTAATTAATTAAGGTCAATTTTTATTTCGTGCGGTTATACAATTTTTCTTAGCCAAAAACAAAATAAACTTTTATATAGCAAAAAAGTAAGAGGACAAAATAGAAAACATGTAAATATTAAATTAAGGCATTTATTGTATTCACATAATAATAAAATATAGACATAGAGAGATGACTTAAATTGTTTAACAAGAGATTATGGATATAAAGTACGAAGATAAATGCTGAAGTTCATTTTATGACAATACAAAAAAAATAAAAATAAAATTAGATGTCTTTGGATTTATATTTAGGATAAAAATATTAGGAAATTTCTTTAATTGAATATCATATCATATGTGTGCGGTTTTGTGATGAGAAAAATATTATTATTATTATTATTAATCATGAAAATGTAATAATAAGTATCATTTTGTTCTAATTCCTTAAATGTATCCTCATATTTAATGGAGAAAATGAAATGAAATGAGGAAAAAAAATATAAAAGAATATAAAATAAATATTAAACATAATTAAATGTGGCGCCACATTTGCTGTCGACTCTCTCGTTCAATCAAAATCGTGTCTGCCTGGTTGCCTGTTAATTTTCCTGTAGTTTTTTTTACCCACTTTGTTCTTTTCTCTGTATTCTCAATCAGTAACGAGTATATAAAAGTTCATTATTATGGTAAAAAAAAACACGAGTGTGGAATATGTTTGTTTTCCACTCATCTCATTCGTTATTCAATATGATTGATGAGACAAAATAATAATGGATTTTTATTATTATTATTTTTATTATATCATCATCTATAACAAATACTCTATTTATCAACGACGACGATGAGATGGCACGTACAAAAATTAAACAAGGCACCGATTCCCATTCTATTCATTTTCATACAATGTTATATTCATAAGATATGAAAAAGGTGATAAGCAATAACAATAGACAAGACAATACTTGGAACGTGACACACAATTAAAATTATATTTTTTTCACGCATTTCATTATTATTTTTTTTATATATTATCTATCTTTTTTTCTTGTATTACACACACACACACACACACAAACTCACATTCACAATATATTTTTCGTATTTGTTTTTAATTTAAAAATGAAATGAAAACAAACAAAAACACTCATTTGATAAATTGAATTAAAAATAAAATACACAAAAAAAACGTTATAAAAATATAGAAATACATTTAAAAAATGTGTCTATGCATGAATTTTCAAATTGATAATGCAAAAGAAAATAAACAAAATATTAATTAAAAAATGTTATTAATTAATATTTGGTTAGGATGAACTAGATGTCATCACATGGCATGAACTAAAATTAGTTTTATATGATAAAAATATGAAAAGGACGAAAAAAATTTTTTAACGCTCATTTTTAAGGGTTGTTTAATGGTTTGTTTGATTTAAATAGTTTTTATCTCTTTATTGCCCTTAAATTTGGACTCACAATCCAAAACAAACTTGATATAAGAACTATGATACAATTGACTGATATTTTTCACAGACTCCTACTTGAAAAGACCCTACATTGCAAGATTTTTCTGTTTCGAACGCGAATTGGGCTTCAACGAAGTACAAAAAATTAGTATGATGGTCACTCATGCAGTAAACGTCTTTGAGTGACTTGCGAGGCGTTTTTGACTTCATTTCTACTGTTTCAGTTCTAGTCTAGGATATACTTCAATGCAACGTTATTCTAAGAGCTACAGCACTGCACTACTCTTTTCAGCTTCAATTTATATTCTGGGCTATTAAACTGCAATAATTACCATTAAGTTCTAGGCTTTTCTTCTTACTTACCTGCTTCAAAATCCTGTAAAAAAAATCATATTAGGAGGCTACTTACCTTGTTTGAATCTGATTGCAAAATCCTTCATCTTGCTTTCCATCCAGCTTTGCTTTAACTTCAAATGATATGAGGCTTATCTTCTTTATTCCAGCTGCCACAACCCCCTTACCAAATTTGAATGGATTTGTAACATACTTAGTATTATAATTTTTTCACATATTCCTTTGCCTTGAAGCAAATTTAAAATACTTTGATATAATTGAATAAATACTCGTATTATTTTTATTTCCTAAAATAAATATGTGACAAATTTAACTGATCATTTATATCTCTTTTTTTTGCTTTCATTTTTTCTTTTCGTTCAAATGTGTGTTTTATATTAACTTTGTTATTTTTTATACATTTTGCCTTTTTTTATTCACGTCAATTACTTCGGTTTTATCTTACTTCCCTTTATACTTCTTTTTCTTTACTTATGTAATTTCCTTTTCATTTTTTTTATATTATTATTCAAATACTGGAAATTTTTTAACTTTTAAGAAAAACATAAAAGGGACACTTTTTGTATTTGCTGTGAATTTTTTTCCATTCAACAAAAAGTGTGTCATATAGCACACCAAGAAATGAATGTTTAAATAAAAAAATAGATTCTTTATTGTAAAGCTTTGCTCATTTATCATTTTCAATTCTTTTTTGTTGCAATTTCTCATCTTATTATACATTTATGTAACTGATAGTATAACATCCTATAAACCACCCTGTATTACATCAATAAAACTTTTCTTTCACATGAAAATTGTGTGTGTGTATGGAAATTTCAATACTTGCTTTATTTTATATCCTTAAGCCTCAAAAATAAAATAGATAAATCGCGAGGCATTATATTTATCATATCTTACAAAAAATTTAAAGCACCCATATTTTTGAAATATAATAGCTTAAATAATATCCTATATGTGTGGTAAATTTGTGTGGATTTAAATGAGATGAGAAGAAAAAATGAAAAATACAAGGCTTACACACAAGCACACACACATACAAAGATTATGAGTAGTGATAGGAAAATTTTGACTTTGATAACCGGTTTCATTTGAAATTTGTAACTTAAATTTCATTTCAATGAAAAATTTAATATGAAAATTCTCGAGGAATTTACAGTTAAAATGTTACATCACATAAATTTTTTTTCATGAGCTAAAGTTACTAACAACCTATCAATCAAAAAACCGTCCATTCTCGGTTATTTTTCATTACTTGACGCATTAATATGTAAACAATTTGAAATTTTAAGCAGCATCCATCAAGCGTCATTTATCATTATTATTTGTTCATCCATGTAGAAAATTTAATAATCTACATTTTCACATAATAGCATAAAATGTGAACAAGTAAGGAGCCAACTTAACTGACTGGCAAATAATACGTGTTACATAGCAATAATGGCATAAAATGTGTAAAATCATACACACACACACAGAGAAAACTATTTGATATATAAAATGCACATGTGACTGTACTCTATTACAGTTCACTGATCCTCATTTCGTTGTTGTTTTTCTGCATCATATTGCACTGAATCTTTTGCAGTAATTTTACACACATATAAAATCATTTCTATCACTGCATACATTTCGTTTGCTATAATTGTTCATGTCATAAGGTATTGATATATATATATAAATATAATTTTATATGTAGGTTTATGGGCTTTAAAATATACAATTGGGAATTTCATTTTAACTTACAAATTTTCCATTTACTCCTTGTATTCTTATATTGCAATTTAAAATTCTGGAATTTCGTATTCATGCCATGTCATTGGCATACAGGTCAAATGATCATCACAGATTGATAACCATAAATTGCTTATAAATCTGCGATTGTGTGTTTACCCAATAAAATATAAATTAACCTTAGGGATGTGTTTGGACAAAATAAATTTATTTGATTATTTTGAGTCAGTAAGTGTAATTTAATACAAATAACAGAAATTACCTTTACTGGTTGTGTCATTTTGAAATGGGAGAATTGTGGTGATTTTCATTTCAAGTGAAATGTTGAGAAAAGTTTTGTATTGTCAGCTGGTTTATGATCCATTTATTACAGCAAATCAGGATTTCCTTACATTTCTGGACCATCTCGCTTTAATTTTTGACTTTTTATGGGATAAAAAGGTTTCTGTCCATCATTTAAAGCCTTTTTCGTATTGTGAGTCCTCTAATTGCAATTTTTTATTTTGTTTTTATTGAGGCTTCTTTTCACTTCAAAGTCTGGAACAACACTGAAGTAAGCACGAGAGAAATATTTGACAGGTCCCTTTGAACATTTTTTTTAACAAAAATTTTTATGAGCCCTATGAACAATTTTTTTTAAACAAACGTCTAAAAATCGTCTCAAAATGAATCAAAACCTGCTCCACGGTCTTTTTGATCCCTGATAAAAGTCATTTCTCGTAACCTTTTTAATGTTCCACTTCAATTTTCATTGTTGAACTGTAACATGACATGTCAAAAATTAATCACTCAACATAATAAACAAAACATCCTTTGATTAATTAATTGGACAAATTATCGCACTGTTTGTATTGTATAAATTTTGTGTCTCTCTGTGTACGTGATACATGTGTCATAAATTTAATTGAATATAAAATCTTTGCATAGTCATATGCATAATTTCTTACTTACTCCATTTAAAGTGTAAATCTTTAATATACCATTTTTGGCAGATGGAAGAAAGGTAACAAAAGAGATACAACGTTTTTTTTGTGTCTCTAGGGTGCTAATCTTTAATCTTCATTATCAAAACTGTTGTAAAATACTTCTCTTTTAAGAGTTAACTACGTAACTTTTTGATGTTTTTAACATTCATAGGAGAGAGAGACCGTTGATCTTACACACAGATTTTATATCTTTTGACTTTGTTTTATACTTTTTTACACACAGAATTAAAATTAATATAGTCCTGTTGCTGCTACTTTTTTATTATAATTTTTTGTTCATTTTCCTTTTTTGTGTGTGTGTGTTTGTGAGAGTGCAAAAAAAAGAAAAGTACTCACCAAGGTTATAAGGTGTTGGCACTTAATTAAACATAAATTTTATGACCGTTATAAAATGAAATGGCTGCTCTGTTGCTTACTTTTCTTTCCATTTTTTCATATTTTATGATATATTTAATATAAATTACAAGTACATTATACATCAAACAAAGTAAGAGAAAAAATCTTATAATTTTTTTCATTTATTCACATTTAAAAATAATAAGTTAGTTTAATAATCCTGTGAGTACTTGAAATGTAAACAGACAAAAAAAAAGGAGAAAAAAAGAATTTGTTTTACATTTTTAATCAATCTCAATGCAAAAAAAAAAATAAGAATTTACCTGGCTAAAAATTTGAACAAAGCTTATCAATTTAAGATTAATTATTAAAAAGTTAAATAAAACAAAGCTGACTCCAACACCATCCATATCCATAAAAGAGCTGCACAGGCACTGTTACGTGTATGGTGAATCGTGTAAAATAATCTGAAAATACAGAGAAACATGCCTTTGAATAATGAAACAGAATATTAAATTATCTTGATTATATTTTAAATCAAATGTGACACAAAAAATATTTTCTTCTTTTTATCGCACACTTTTTTTTATTATTATTTTTATAATACATTTGCCTGGAAAAAAAAGGGTCAACCGTTATACTAGTCATATATTATTTATAATTTTTCATGGATTTTCATACATACTTCAGTGGATCCCTTTACTTTACTCTGTATTTCATCGTTTTTGTTTTTTGCTTATAGAAATTTGCTTCGTGAGGTTTTTCATATCGATTTATTTTCCATCAAAACAATCAAAATTGTATTCCTGTGGGAAAAGTCCCTTTTATTATTTATTTATGAAATTTGTCTGTTGATTTTTCGCTGATGGTTCTGTAATATTTTAAACGAATATCGGAGGCTATGTGATTGTTTTTGAAATGTATTTGCAGGAAAAATGCGCTTTTAAGAGGTGTCTGAAGCATAAAATGTCTGACAGCATCAGATGAGTTTCACTAGCAAAGTCAATAGGAAAGAATTTCACTTGACATTTCATTTGACGTTTATACTTTATAGAAACACATACGGAAACTTCAAAATTTTGTATCTGTAAATTGTAAACGTCAAAATGAATTCTGAAATTTTTTATGGACTTACTGGGTCAAATTCTCATTTCTCGATTGTTAATTTCGGTTAAAAACTAGAAATAAAAAAAGAGAAAATTTTCTCAGAGAGAGAGAGAGAAAGATTTCTGATAGAAAATTCCAAAACATACCTTAATGTACTTTCATACTACGTCCATGTTAAAAGTTTATCAAATTTTTTATATGTTTGATTTGCTTTTAACGATTTTCTCATTTTTTTCTGCTTTATTTGCTCTATGTTATGAGTTATGTGACGAAAACAGTTTCAACCCTTATTTTTTATTGTTCAAACATAAAATCCCATTATCTTTGAATTATGAAAAAACAAACAAATGAGTTTTTTTCTGTATCTTTTCCTTTTCCATAAATTATAGATCAAAATTGGAACGTCGAAATTAAACTTGATTAAAAAAGAACAACAAGAAAAGAACATCATAAGTAATTAATTAATTTTTCATCTGATAACAAAAAATTTTTCATAGGATTTCAAGAAACAATGTAAAATTATATTATTCAATGAAAATTTAATGAATTTTGATTTTCAAGAGGAACAAATTGAAAATTTTCTTTTCTCATACACTCATACTAGGACTGTTACAGCTCTGTGAATATGAATAATATATGTCGTCTGTTACTTTTACCAGATTCAGATAACAAAATACCCGATTTATGAAAACGGACGGAAAATCTCTTGGGAAAACAAGATACAATTTTGTACATCATTGAGTAAATTTTTTTCTGTTATATTCTGATTTGATATGAAGAAAAAAGAGTAGAGACAATAAGAAGAGATTTAGATAACAATAATTTTTGATTTCTTTCTCCTTTTTTTATATTTTATTTCTTGTATCATTTATTATTGATGATGTTACATGTTCTACACCCACAATATCAATAACAACAACAACACAACACCTTTTCTCAAATACTCTTGTATTACATGCACTTTTCTATAATCTTTACATGATTTTGTATTAAATCACATGTTCTTTTTATTGTCTAGACAGTTTTAATTCTATATAAAAACATCGATATTACTTTTCAGTTATTACATTTGAATTAGAAATCATGTTAATATTAACATTAAAAGAGAACAACATTTGTCTGTTTATATTTAAAAACCATGAAACTTAAATAAAGGAAACAACCCTGTAAGTTTTGTATCTAATTTCAAATTTTAATTTAAATTTTCTCTCTCAAATAAAAGTTAGAAAATGTGTTGAGAAGTAAACTTTTAACCATAAGCTCTCACACACACACACCTACAACATAAAAGATGACAAGTTATCTATCTTATTATTGCCTTTCCATGTGTGTGTGTGTGTGTGTTCAAGAAAATTATATGGCAGATTCAAATGAAATTACATTAGAACAAAGAAAAGTATTGTAGACAATTTATATCTTAATCGCATCATGGAACACACAATGAACAAAGTTTTGATATCAATAACATTTTAGACTTGACTTGAATTGAGACTTGATTCTGTATTGAATTGAAAATGATATTGAAAGTTACCACAATTCAACATCATTATTTTTTAACTGAAATGATGAGTATGCCTTCGTTTTATGTGGAAAAAAAAATTAAAACCATGCAAATAGGTCAACTGAATAATGCAGTTGAATTGATGTAAATGTACAGAAATGATGAGTATTGTAGATGATATTAAAAATGATGATGATGATTTACAGATGGCTACGCTGTTTTCTGGGCTTTATTTGGGCTATATAACATGTAATGTAATCTGGGCTCACTTCACCAGAGGAAGTTGATCCTCCAGGATTAGAGGAAGAGGCTTAATTTAGATGCTCTTCGGGGTTAATTTGGATTTTGTCTCAGAGTAACTCTCTTCATTATCAGCATGGAACTGAAATAAGAAAAAAAATTAATATACTTACCATTTAAATTCGATACCATCGTTTTTTAGTCCTTGATACAATCACCACCAGCATCCTCTCCAAAAGCAATTTAAAGTCCGCTTATTTGATGAGCCTTAAAAATTAATGAAAAATCATTAAAATAACTTGAATTTTTTTTTCTTGTCTAGACTTAATTTACCTCGTTTTTCCTTATAGTTTCATTTTACATTGATTGAAATATCAAACAAACAAGAAAATCAATTCAGTAAGATTGAAACATTATTTTTTTTATAATTACCTTTCACCGTAAATTATTCAAATATTATTCTGAATACGTAAATAATTTATTTGCCTTAATACAGATTTTTCCTCTTCTTTGATATTACTTTTGCACTTTTAACGTAAACACGGATAAACAACAACCATAATAATACCTGATTTTATTTTTTTCTGTATGGAGCGATGCAAGTGCGCATATAAATAAATAAATGAAAACTTTTCCATCCTTTTCATTCTAATCAAAATCTACTTTCTCTTCCTCCTCCCTTTTGTTTCTCGTGTTTCAACTGAATCTTTTTGTATATTTTCATTATTATTTCCTCTTATTTTTTTCATATTATTTTATTTGCACGCACTTTACTGTCTTATCTTTATCTAAAATATTATTCTTTTCATTTTCCCACTGTCCGCTTCGTTTCACTTTTTTTATGATAATAGCAGGAATACCTTTAAAATAAAAAATGAAAGATTTAAATTATTTATAAATTAATACAATACATCACTCACTCACAGGCTCACAGGTAAATCATTTTCATTTTTTTTCCTCTCTATAAAAATAGATAAAATTGACACGGTTTAAATGTAAATATTTAAATGCTTTCACAAAATTTCCTTTTTCATCTTAGTTTGCATAATTTTAATAACAATTTTTTTTTTAAGTTGAAAAAGTTGAATTAATTTCTTTATTTTAAATACAAATCAGTGTGTAAAGAGACAGAAATAGAAGTTTTAAATACAACCTCTTTGAATAATGAGAAAATTTTCATTTTGAAGTTTTGTATTTACTTTTTGTGTAAAATGACAAAAAAGAAGTACGAATAATCATAAAATGTCAAATGATATTATTTTTAAATGAAGTTTTAAATTTGAAGTTTTTTTTCTTGAGTATTTGGACAGGAAAAATACAGTGAAATTTTTAAATGTACCGTGAACTGGGATGATTTGGTTGAAATGACATTAGAGGTGTCAATTTTTTGACATTTCAAGCTATGAATTAAATGTCAAATAAACGTTAAATTCTAAATTTTGAAGTTTTCGTATGTGTATCTATACAAAGGTTAGTTAGGTTTTACAAGGGCACCATCGCGATCTCAAACAGTCCTATTGTGGTCAGTATCTATACAAAATGAACTGTCAAATTAAATTTACTTACCTCTTTTTTTCACTTTTCGCTTGGTTTTGAATTGTATTGAATTCACAAAGGTACTGTGTTTGACTGAATTGGACGCCACCCATAATTAATGTCAGTCTCTCAATTTTTATCAAATCCTACAATGATAGATAAAATTTCTTGATGACTTTAAATCACATAGATATGATAAAAAATACAAAATTTATTGGTCAAAGAAACTAATTTAAGTTACCTACGCGTTTGATAAGATTTTATAAAAGAAACATAAAATGAGTCCAAATTCATACCTAATTAGTTCAAAAATAGAATCCAATCTAATAAAATAAAGAAATTTCAGTAAAATTTATATTGATAATGGCAAAAATTAATAATAAAATAAAATAAGATGCGATAGATAGAAAGACGAAGTTTCATCTCATTATTTACTTTATAATTAATGTTTTTCTTCTAACATTTTTTTTCTTTCTGTTATAAATTATTGGTCTTTCATTTATTCAAATTTCAATATTTTTAGGAGAAGATGAAAAGAATGACATACAACAAGAACTACTTACCTTACTGTAGCGTGTTGTATAGATTGTACATTATTTCTCATTCTCACACCTACCACCTTCTTCATTATAATTTCTTGCTTCATTTCATCTCGCATCTAAAAAGTAAAAAAAAATATATATAGATAAATAAAAATTTTAACGACTAAAGTAAATATAAATATAAAATTAAAATGAAGAAATAAAATAAAAGTTTATTGATTTACATAAACTTTAAATACCTGCGCGTTTCTTTTTTTATTTAATTTATTTGTGAACAGAGCGAGAGAGAGAGCACACAATGATCGCCTTCGTTGAAAAGTTTATTTCAAATTAAATCAAATTATGTAAAAATATATTTATAAATAAATAAACAAGGGAGATGAAAAACACATTATTCAATATCGGGAGATTTGATGATATCACTCTGTGTCGATGTGATATGATGAAGTATAACAATTATAATTATAAAAGTTGAATGCCTAGTTAAAAATTCAGGATAACCTATAACATAATAGTTGGAAACGTTAAATTTTAATCAAGTATCTCTGTATAAAATGAAATAATAATGAAAATAAGTAATTATAATTTTAATATTTGAATGCTGGGTAAGGAGAAAATTCCCTGGATATTTGTTTGTACTTGAAACCAAGGGCGCATGATGAATGTAAATCATCAACTTAGTCATCAGCGTCCTAAAGGCGTTTCTTCACTTAAGAACCGAAATTCAATTGAGATCGAAAGTCCCTTACTCGAGCCCTATGATGGGATTCGATAGGACAATTAAAATTCTTTTTCGCTGCAGTGAAAGGAGAGTTGGAACAATCTCGAGATCGCCAGTTTAGTTTTTGCGACTTTAACTTCACGATCTTAAAAGGTATTTTTTTCAGCTTCTCAATTTAAGTTAAAGGCTAAATTGGTAAGTCTATGATCCAGCTCAACATTCATGAGAAGAAGTGCGATTTGCAAAACAATCCGCTTCATTGGTCCAGTGGTTAAAGCATTCGATTTCCAACTGGATGCCTTGGGTTCGATACTCAAAGTGGACAATCATCAGTACTATATACTGTTGTTTTCTCCTGTTTGGATTTATATAGTGCGATAAAAAGTATAACAACACATCATGGAACTTGATCACAAGCTGGTACTAATCTGTAAGGCACTACCGCTCCTTAGTAAGATACTCCACTATCTGTACGCAGCAAAAAGTAGAGGTCTTTAGGATAAGCCGATAAAGTAGAGCAATATCAAAAATAATTTGCAATATATAGATTAATAGATTTAAGTTTCATGAAGATGAAAGACGTGCCTTCAAGGACTCATTGTGGGTCACTAGTGGTCTTATGAAGAGAAACCATAAAAAAATTACGTCCTCTCTAATCCCCTAGGTTTTGGTTCAGTTACAGTAAAATGACGTAACATTTCAGTGAATTTTCCCCTCACAGTGTATGTCAGCAAGGCTTACCAAGAACAAAAATATAAACATAATGACAAACATATACCAGTGAGTCGATAAACTCCACTAATTAATATGCAAATGAACGTTAAAATTCATAAAGAGTAATTATAAACAAATTATAATTAAGTTTATATAGGAATAAAACTTTTTATAACTGTTTTTCAAATTAACTTTTTCATAAAAAACACAGAAAAAACAAAACTTTTCATTAACATTGTTTTCATCCAATTTCCAGGAACTCAGTTAAATCCCCATTTCATTTAAAATTCATTTTTCATTATTATTATTAAAAAATTGATACAAATTGAATAACATTTAAAAATCGAAATTCGATGATTAAAAATTTTAGAATAATAAAAAATCAATAGTAATTTTGCTTGAAACCACTAATCATCCACAGACACACACACAAAAAAACCTGCTAAAAATGTGATTGAAATGTGACATGAAGCAAAAATGATACCAGCATGGAAATGAAATGCAAAATTCGCAACAATGCTTATACATTATTTAAAATCCACAATTAATTTTAACAATGGTGAAGCGCGCCAAGTTAAATTTCATTTCTTTTTTTTGAAAATTGATTGTCACATTCATTCATAATATGAACAGACACACACACATTTAAACATTTATTCAAATTACACCTGCTTGCCCTCTTCTATACAATTCAGTTTTTTTTTATAATTTTATTTCAATCGATCGATCTTTCGCATTTCAATGCACACACTACTAACTGTCATTGTCTGTATCTGTACCTCGTCTCTTTAGAAAAATGTTTTAAAACATTCTTCCCGGCAATTTTACCTACTGTACGGTAACTGTATGTTACGTATAACGAAAAGTCATAAATTGAATTGATATGATAATTCATTTTCAATTTGAATTTTTTTTTTATTATTATTTCACAAAAAATTTTATTTAAATATTCTACACAATTACACATTTCATTTACGAATGGAATTGAGCTGGAATATAAAAAAAAAATTAAAGGTAATGCCTTTTGGATAAAAATTTGCATAGAATGCCTTATATGCAATTGTCATGATGCCGACAGGGTTTGAAAGTCATAATTTTATAGAAAATTGTTGAGAAAACTTTCAATTGATTTCTTTTTGTTGAAATCCTTTTAAATTCAGTCGATTCATAACTGAGTTAGAAATTAAATAATAATAATAATTTTAAATGACTAATAAACTCAGGACTTTAATTAAGTGTCTAACTAAAATTTTGTTTTAAAATAAGTGAAAAACACCTAATAAATAATTGAAATAGTTTACAGAGACCAAAATATTTGTGTAGCCGAACTAACTTTAAAATAATAATACAAAAAGTTTATGTGTGAATGCATTCCTTTCAAAGCAGGATTTATTTTATTATGAAATTATTATGAAGCTGATGTTTTATTTTATATTTATTATTGTATTACACACTGAAAGGAAAAATGATCGCGAACACAACTAACTGTCAATATAATCGTAGTGACTGTGTTGCGAACAGAGCTTAAAATGTTGAAATGCGATCGGAATCGTAATCGAAATCTTAAGATAAATATCATCAAAATCGAAATTCAAAATAATGTGATTGTAAAAAAGGTGTCAAGCCTTAAATTTGACAATTATATTAGGACATTACTGCTTACTTGTAGTGACATGTAAGCAGTTTTTTTAAATTTTAGCCGTTAAATTCCAAGACTGGTCATTTTCATGAAATTTTTGCCTTGCAGTGTCATTTTGGTTTAGAGAATGAATTTCATAGATTGGTTTATTGTATGAATTTTTATGCAAAGCCAAACAATGTACTTAATTTTAAATATTTCACTTTTGTGTATCATCACAACGAAGAAGAGGAACTAAAATTAATAATTGTATACTAAAATTAACTTAAATATTTTCATCTCAACTAATTATCTTTCATTTTTTTCATTTTCATTTCAGACTGGGTCCACCAAGTCAACAACAGGGCACATTAGGACACAATAGTAGCACAGGTGGATCACACATCGGTGGAAATTCACCTCTAGTGATGCCTGTTTTCCCTTTGAGGACATCTCATTCTGCACACACGCCACATTACTCACCATATTCACCATCAAGGTACGTGTAATTAGCATAAAATTAGCAAAAAAATTAAAATAAAAATATTGATCATTATTGTCACATTTTTGTGTCTTACCATCATCATATATCAAAATGTGTCGCAATGTAATATATCGTCAAACTGTAATTTATGGTATTTAAACATTAATATCGATTTGTGGTTAGACACCAAATAACAAAAAAAAAATAAAATAAAATAAATAGAGGAAAAAATACTCAATGACTAATATTTATTGGTCCGCAGACTAATTACAGCAAGTTGTTGTCATTAATTACCCCAGAAAACGGAAAATTATCATAAATTTTATAATTTGACATTATTTTATATATGGATTAGTTTTTTTTTTGCCTCATTTTCTTTTCAAATGGAACATGTGTGTATTAGTTAGGTTAATAATTAATGTTTATATTTATTTTTATTTTTATATAGGTTTCAAATAGACAAGAGATGTCAACATAGGTGCTCATGGAAATGTTTTAGTATTGCCTTAATATTATTAGCTGTTGCACTTACAGCAATGCTAGCTTATTTTGCTGGTAAGTAATTGCTTTTTTAATTTCATTTGAACACATGAATATAAAATGACATGAAATCTGATATGAAATTGAACTTCAAACTACAGGTGTCGCTTCATTTTTATGCGAACCCAGATCGGAACGGCAAAATTTGGAACTAAATATTTATTTACATGAAAAAAACGGAAAAAAAACTTTATAAAGTGGCTGAGGTGATCTTGGGAATCTGCGTTCGATTGCTGGCTAGTACCCTATCATAACCTGAAAAATCGGTTGATGGGTCCTCACAAAACGGCCATTTGGATGGCGCTACAATCGCTTACGTATATTTCGCTTGTTCCATGCATAAAAGACACAAAACCTATGCTTATACAAAAAATATCCAGGTGGCGCTACGAACGCCCACATACATTTGTGTTCAAACCGTTTTTTCAATGAAACCCCCTGATAAATTCACTTAAATTATCGAAATTACATAATTTGAACAAAAATTGACCTAATTTTCAATTTATATGTTTTTGAAGAAAAATACTTTTGTTGACAAAACTTTTATTCATTTTGGCTGAAATGGCAAAAAATTTTATCATTTAAAAGTAAATGTATCTTATTATTTTTCTCTCATTCAATACATCTTATTTTTAACTCAGTGAATGTTAAGAAAAAAACAAGTAAGAAGAACTCATTTTCTAAAGTTTTGACATGATTAATAATAAGTTTATAATTAAATTTGAAACAGAAAAAAAACAGTTGTATGTATTTTTTTTCTGAACTCCTGCAAATTTGATTAAACTTTGACTGCACTTTTGTGTTGTTTTTCATTTCAAAGATTTTTTTTCAAATGAAATATGAAATAAATGTTGCTAAAAACGACTTTTGGAAATATCTGCATATGAAATTTCAATTTAATTAAAGACAATTGAAATCATTTTTGTTTGTTTAATCTTTTTAAATGGAATATTAATTTAATTGAAATCTGTTTTTCAATCGAAATTAAAAAAAATTTCATTTAAATTAGTTGAATTTCATCACAGTGGGCCAAAATTTCGAACAGAAACGATTTTGATCTCGTTTTTTGAGTTATAGGCCCACTGTGACATTTAAAATGATTACTTCAATCGTCTTTGGGGCACTGTGAGTTGAAAAGTAATGAAATTACTAAAGGTCAGTCTAAATTTAATCATTATGAAAACACTTGCAGTGTTATGAGGAGGATCGTTATCTGATATCTTTTTAATAAAAAAATAAAACATATTTGCAAAATATAAAATTTCTCACATCTGTTTTGATCCCATGTATGTAAAATTACCCTTTTTCAAATAGTTTTCCTTCACATGATAAAAAAAAATCATATCAAAAACTTGAGTGGAATCCTCTTGAAATAGATACACATCCAAGTTTTATCTTGATGTTTTTTTTGAGATACCAATGAAAATGTTTTTGTTGATTTTCCAATGAAATAAAATAAATTAAAATATTATTTTGTCTTGAACCTTACGCATTGTGATGAAAATACAAGGAAAAAAAATAAGATGAAAAAAAAAAAACTGAATGGTATTTTAACGCCTCTCTTATCTTAAAGAAAGCACCCGTATCTCACGTTTATGCGACAACAATATTTGAATATAAAGCTTTCATCATATCATAATAGCACACAAAAAAGAGGTAAAAAAATAAAAAATAGAAGTAAAAAAACGTTTTATATTACTTTATATAAAATAAAATATATCACATATGCTTCTGTTTTTTCTTCTTCTTCTTCATCTTCCTCTCATGTTGCTTCAGTTTCACTTCACATGAACAATTTATCACGAAATAGGTCTCATATAAGACGTTTAACTATAAGAAAAAGAAATATGATGATAAACAACACACACACAGAAAAATGCCATATTACCATACAAAATTTATATTTCGACATTTGAATAGCAAATTTTCACTTCTGATTTGGAAGTTACCGTATTACCATATTATATTAAAGTTATGTTCCAGAATAAATTGTGATGAGTGTGTGAGCTTTCAGGGCAATTGATCACTCTGCTCCTACTCTCTTGTTTTCTCGTGTGATATGTACATTTAACAAACAGACATAAGATTGCATGTTTGTTTGAATTGAATTGAAATACACACACACACACACAAAGTAAAATGATGATAAAAGGAAATGAAAAACAAATTTGATACATTTCATCTTATGTGATGTATTGTTGACAGGAATGGTGAAAATAAAAGATATTTAAGTGAAATTATTTGGATTTGATCACGATATATTTTGTGGTGAAATTGAATTTCATTTAGCGTGGTGATGGAACGAAATTTGTGTAAAATGAGCTGGACAAGTTTAAAATTCGATCCTAACTTGGGGTTTGAAATGAAGCACTTTCATTGTAGCTTTCTTAAACTCGTCTTATCTGAGTTCGAGGCTTGAATAGGGGTGAAATTGCTTGAAACCACAGAATGAAAGCTGATTTTCTCTCGTAACGATGATGAGTATTGAAAATTGCCATATCGGTCAAACCACCATCGCTCGTTTTGCTATCCAAGCACTTAAGTTTGCCTCATGTGAAGATTTTCTGAATACATTTTAAAGTTCATTGAATTATGTTCTCAATTGCAAAACCAATTAATTTAAACAAAATGTTCTCACAAGTAACATATGTTTAAGTGATGTAATGTAAACAATTATAAATAATGCAATTTCAAAAGAATTCTTTGTTCTATCTAAGAAAAAAATTAGTTTATATTAAAATGGAGGATACTTACTTGAATCAGTCTGGGTCTTGATGTCAATTGCTATCCTGCTTCCGAAGGCCTCATACTTTGGACCCTGGGTTGTGTTGAAGATCTCAAAGGTCAATCTAAGTAATGCAATACCAAAAGAATTCTTTGTTCTTCCTAAGAAAAAAATAATTTATATTAAAATGGAGGATACTTACTTGAATCAGTATCAGCCTTGATGTCAATTGCTCGCCTACTTCCAAAGATCTCATACTTTAGGTCCTGGGCTAAGTTGAAGCCCCGTTTCAACGTCAATCTTAATATCCTTCAGCAGTCCAGTGTCCGCTCTCCCAGATTCATGATATTAAAAATTGTGTTTCAAATCGGCACTTAAAGGGTTAACCATTACTTTTAAAAAGATTATAAATAAACAAAAACATTAAAAAAATGTAATATTTTATAAACAAACTGCCAATATACTGTCATCACATAACAATAATAACTTTTAAAAAAATGGTTGAGAAAATAATGCAAACAAGCAGTTAAAAAAGTCTAACGACTCTATAAATAATATTCTTCATAAACATTTAATAATAATAATAATAAAGTTGAAACAGTTTTCTTTTTAAATGTGCCTGTCATCGTCGTACATTAAAAATGATGCTCATAAAATGCATTTTATGGGGTTAAAAAGTAAGTTTTTAATGTTTGTTTTCATGTTTTATTTCTTTTAAAGAAGAAGAAAAAAAAAAGCCAAAGACAAATATATATGAAATGTATAAATTATGAATTATTTTTAATGTTTTAACAGTAATGGCGATGAAAAGGCGATGCGAAATGGTAATGTCTATAAACTTATGACACACTTTAGATAAATAATCTTTTTTTATTTTAATGTTAACTTGGCAAAAGCATTTTAAGTGCTAAAAATTGTTTATAAAAGATTTTAAGCGGATTTCCAGTGACTTTGAAGATAAATGAGCGTATTTAGACCGCTCATGTCGTCTGTCGTTGAATTTTAATGCACTCAACATTAAATGCGTTTAAAATTTCGTTTAACTTAATAGCACAATTTTTATCAAACTTCATGTTACCATATGACATGCAAATTATCATATGAAATTTGACATCAGTGTGAGAAGTTTTATTGTAAACCTAATATTTGCAAATAAATGTAAGAGAAAAATATTCGACTGATGTCAGTACATCAATATTTAAAAACTGATTTGACTTTTGTATGTTCAAACAGGAAATAAACTGAAACCAAAACCGGAAATTCAGTGTCTATAGAAGTAAAAAGTTTCAAATATTTGTGCAATTATTATGAATGGGAAAAATTTGTGAAAAGTAACTTGATATGTACTTGTTATTGTTTGCCTATTTAGGTTAAAGCCTATTTTACATTGCAAACTTTGTCTATTTTTAGTAAATTTGAGTGCTGTGTAAAACAATGCAAACTATTAAGTTTTGTTTGCAGTTCAATTTTAATTGGTACCATATTGTCATTTTATATTCATGTTAAATTTTAGTACACACTTACATTTGAAAATAAATGTATGTCTATTTGATAGGTGTAAAAGGACGTGTTCCATTAATTAATGCAAAATAATAATAATAATGTATTTTGTTTCATTTTCTCTCTTTTCATGTACACACAGCAGTGAGTTCAATGAAGCCAAATATTGATCCAGCCAATTGTATTCTAGTCCAAGATCAAAATAATGGTCAACAACATGATGGTCAACAATTATTAGTAACAGATGCGAATGGAAACAGTATACCAACAGTGTCTCAACTACCAACGGAGGAATCTTTAGCAACTAGTACGCAGGATCATAATTCATTTACGACAGCACAACATGGAAATAGTGTGCCAACTTATCAGCAAATGCAACCAGATCCACAGGCACAAAAATCTCTAACACAACAACAACAATTAGCTGGGAATGGTGGCTCACAACAACAACAATCCCAACAAAAATGGCCTCAGACAATAGAATTGAAAGAATTTAATCAACCCTATCACACCACAATTCCACCATATCAATTCTGGAGTGCTGAATTTCGGAATAAGCATCCAGCATTTATACAATTTAACTTAACATTACCTTGGGGTGCAAATTTCGCAGTTTATGGTCGTCGTAATGTCGCGCCAAGCATAACTCAATATGATTTTGTTGAATTTGTGAAAGGTGGCCGGATTGATCATCGATTCAAGAAACGGAGAAGGCGAGATGTTGTCGATGATATTGCTGAGGAATATGAAGGAACACGTGAAATGTTAGCTGATGCTAAAATTGATACTAATCGATATAATAACGATGAAAATGTAGAACAAGAACCATATACCAGTTTTATATCAGCAATTTCTGGCATAAATGAAGACGAGGCATCTCACATTATTTCGAAAAGATCCTCTGATTTAAATGGATTACCTAAAATTGATATGGAAACAATGATGGTTAATGTTACAATTTTACAATATTTGGATACAGGCAGATGGATTTTATCTTTATACAATGATGAATTAGTTGCACACAAGATAACGCTCACTGTAGGCGAAGCTGAGGGAGTTAGTACTACATGTCCCAATGACTGCTCCGGACGTGGATCTTGTTATCTTAGTAAATGTGATTGCAATGATGGATATAAGGGACCAGACTGTTCCATAAGTAAGTAAAAAACGAAAATTATCTTCCCTACTTTTACGTAATCCAATTTCAATATGTCTCTGATAAGCAAAAACGAAAAAAGAATGTGAAGCAAAAATAGAGCAGTATACAAGAAGAATATTAACCGACATTTAGAATCCCATAATAACGATATATTGTCACTCGTCTTCTCACATAACGTACAAAAGTGTAATAATAAACTTTATTCTACAAATATGTTGTTTTCCGCAAAATTGATTCAATATTTGATCTTTTATTGAACACAAACACACCCATAATGTATTCGAGTGAAAATCATCAACTAAACATATATTTATATTTCACATTACTTGTTTTCAACCGTTATATAGACTATCATTAATTTTCCTCGTAATTTCTTATCTTAGAAACACAACTTCAATTTAGAACTAGAATCGCTTTTAGAACATGAAAAGGACTCACTGTTAAATTTCAAGATTACAAGTGACCCTCATGAACGGTATCTCTCAAGTATTGTGACATTTATTTTATTCTTAGTTATTTTTCATAAAAACGAAGATAGCAATGAATAGCATACACAAAAAAAGCCAAAACACACACATTTACTATTCTAGTTATATCTCTGTGTGTGTATCGAACCATAATATATTCAATAATATCTTGTCGAGAATTCTGTAGACATAACAATGAAAATCATTCGTATGTAACCACCATACACCATCATCACCACCACATATGTCGGAGATATAAAAGGACAGGATTATGTAATATTGTTATCCTTTTTCTCTGATATTACTATTAAATTGCGTTCGTTCTTTTTTTTTCTTCCTTTTATTATACTTGTAATACCATGAGCAAGTAGTCTCATATCAAAACATGGTAATATGATTTTATATGAATACGAGGAAAATTTTAAGGACATATTGCTTGGAAAAAAGTATTTTTTAAATAATGAAAAGTTTCATGAAACTTTTTTCGTGCATGAACAATTTGAAATTATCATTGTTTTCTGGGCTAGTAACTTGTAATAATTACAACTGTGGTCAGAAATCGTTACTTACGGTCGTTCGCAGGTTCGAGCTTCTTGGAAATCTTTCGAATCTAAATAAATATTCTGGGCTAGTTAAAATTACTCACCGTATTTTTTTAATGATACTTTGACAACTAAAGTCTAATAGTGATGCACAAAATGAAAAATTGCTTTGATGGATGCTGTGTCATTTCAATTCATCATCATCACTTTGAATAACGAAATCCCATTTTTTCGATCGACTTGTTCTGAATTCTGGTCCGAACATCATGGTCAGTTCTTCTTTCATAAATTGATTATTCATCAGTATTTTATCCCCACGCATCAGCTCACATAATCTTACTCCTCGTTTCTTATCATCTATGAAACTGAAAGAAAGAAAAAAGAACATTAAAAAAAATAATATATTATGCATGTCATAGAAAGTTTTTATGACTCTCGTGGCCGATCAACTCTTATCATACCAATTTATAAGTAAACGTCTCATATATATGCAAACAAAAATGAATGACGTTGGCACTTTATCTCTTCTTTCATTCTCCATTTTTAAAAAGATATGTAACATGTATTATTATTTTCAAATGTAAATGTGCAGAAGTTCACATTAAAAAAACTTGTATCTAAAGAATTGGCTTAAAAATACTGCTTTATCATTGCATCACGCTTCATTTTTTCTTTTTCTTATTATTCATTTTATTTTATACCTCTCTACAATAGTTTTTCTTGAAACATTTTATGTAACTTTGTATTATTATAATAATAATAATAATAACAATTCACATAATTTAATGTTTTCTCACATAAATTATATTCTTCTTATACCATTATTTTCATTTTCATTTTAATTTTTTAGGTGTATGTCCAGTTCTTTGTTCATCACATGGCCATTATGGTGGTGGGGTTTGTCATTGTGAGGATGGTTGGAAGGGAGCCGAATGCGATATACCAGCACATGAATGTGAAGTTCCCGGTTGTAATAATCATGGACGTTGTATTGATGGCGATTGTCATTGTGAACGTGGCTGGAAAGGACCATTTTGTGATCAACGTGAGTAAAATTTTAATTATCCTGATATATGTTTTATGTATTTGTACATCATCGTGTAACATATAACATATAAAATGCGAACAAAAAAACTTTTAATATCGCTTAGACAGAACAAGTTTGACTTGAAAATAGCGCTGTCTAAAAACATGCATCAACACAACAATGATGGACACACACATAAAAATGACATTTTATTATTATTATTTCCGTTTTACTTTTCCTTGTTCTTTTTTTTCATTATTACGCAAGTTTTTCCTTGCAAATAGAAATATTTCGTATAATAATGAGACGCACGTCCACATTGATAACATTTTAAGAATATACGAGGAAAAAAGGATCAATCACGTATAGCGTAACTGCAAAGAAAATGAAACGGAAAAAGAAATATTTTAATAGCCCCAATTCTGTTTAATATGATAAAAAAAAAAACGAATCTTCTTCATGTAATCTTTATAAATGATCAATTTTAGACAAAACAAAAATATGCGACGTGTTTTGAATTAGATTTGTTATATATTGACAATTTTTTGCGTATCATATTGATTTATACTGAAGTTTTATCAGGAGATAAGGATTTCTTCATTAGAATCAATCAATGTCAAATTTTGTACATCACTATTTTTTTTAATGAAATGTTGCTGTGCCCTGTCTGCCTTAAATTTTGACTCACTTTTTGTAAGTTAAGATTAATATTTTACCTATTTCTTTTAAATTACAGCTGATTGCTTGGATCCTTCCTGTTCAGCACATGGCACTTGTGTCGCTGGTCAATGTTATTGCAAGGCTGGATGGCAAGGAGACGATTGCAGTGCAGTTGATCAACAAGTATACCAATGCTTACCTGGCTGCTCAGATCATGGCACATATGACCTTGAAACGGCCACGTGTGTCTGTGACAAACATTGGACTGGACCTGATTGCTCTCAGGGTAAGTTTAATTCCACGAATTTCTATTTAAAACGAATTTCAATGAACTTTGACTTTTAATCCCTGTAAATAAAATCAATTTGTACAAAAAATGTACTCAAATTCTGGATTTCACTGCAATGAAAAACATTTTAATATTAAATAAAATTACTCCAAAAATGTAACTACAAAAAAAACCCAGTCAATACAATTCAATTTAAAGAAGCATTCAACAATAACCCTGGTAGTTACATTTTCAAAATGAATATTAAAAAAAACCGTCTATTGTTTGATGTGGTAAAAATCCGGATCCCATTATTATTTTAATATTCAGTCAACATCAATTATTTTATTAAAAATGTTTTTTTTTTTTCATTTCAATTTTTTCCCCACAGCTGTCTGCAGTTTGGATTGCGGTCCACATGGTGTATGTGAAAATGCAAGATGTAAATGTAACAAAGGCTGGACAGGCAGTCTCTGTGACCAGTTAACATGTGATCCAAGGTGTGCCGAGCATGGTCAATGCAAAAATGGAACGTGTGTCTGCTCTCAAGGCTGGAATGGACGTCATTGTACTTTGCGTAAGTAAAAAATCCTTGAAGAGTCAAAATCCCCTTAATAGTCATAAATTCCTTTTAAAAAATATTACCTTTTCATAACATTTTTTTTTAATATCCTTAAAAAAATATTTTCATTGCACATAAATTATACATTTAATATTCAATCAACTTACATGAAACATGATATGCATAAAATAAAGTCAAATATATGATTTATTACCATTCATAGATTATTTATAATGTAAAATAACATGTTTATGTAATCATTGAAAATACACACACACACACACATTTTCAATATCATTCAGTTTTGTTCGATTATTATTTACTGAAAAAGCTTTCAAAAATAATGAATTATATAAATTTCATTTCAGCTGGTTGCGAAAACGGTTGCTCACGAAATGGTCAATGTACCTTAGAGGACGGTGAATACAAGTGTGTTTGCATTGAAGGTTGGGCTGGTTCCGATTGCTCAATTCCATTAGAAACAAATTGCAAGGATTCAGTTGATAATGATAATGGTAAGTGCATTACATAAAATCATGCAGTGAAAATTCTGCGGACAATACACATAATAAAATAAAGTGAAAAACTTTTTCCAAGAAAACGGAGAATTTTAACAAGAGACAACTTCAATTTCATTTTTTTCTTCATGTTGTTGTCAAGTTTTCATGCATACAATAAGTTTTTACAGTAAAATTTAACACGTTTTTTTTATTTTAATACATGTGGGAAATGAAAAGTTTTATTTCAATTTATTCTTTTATTATTTGATTATTTTTATTATTTATTTTTTTTTAAAGAAAAAAGAAAGTCATTTCACTTTACGTTTTGAATTTTTTATGAGTCAAAACAATCACTATTTTGATTTTAGAGATAAAATAATATTATTGGGCAAATCAAATAAAATCATTTTTTGATAGTAATTCAATTGAATAAGAGACAGTCTGGTATTTGTTTTTATAGACCCTAATCAAAATTTTGGGTTTCGTTTTTAAATTGAATCATATTCAGGCATCAAAATTGATGTCATTTCATTTTAAAGGGGGGAGAGGGAAGTTTTTATTTAAATTTTAAAATACTGATTTTACTGAATCGACATTTTTTACATCACTAAGAAAAAAGCGCGGGCGAAGACAGTACCTGATGTACTGTATTCCATGTAAAAAATGGCAATTGAGTTAAATTGCGATTCAAAAAAATGTCTTAAAAACATGATTTTAATTTCTCATTTTACTCACCAGATGGCATGACAGACTGTTCCGATAGCGAGTGTTGTGGCCATCCAAGTTGTTCAGATCACATCATGTGCTTGGCTTCAAATGACCCTGTCGAAGTACTCTTCCGTAAACAACCACCATCAGTTACCGCTTCATTTTATCAACGTGTCAAATTCTTAATTGAAGAAAATTCAGTTCAATCTTATGCTCACATGGATGAGTATAGTGAAAGGTAAGTAATTTGTTTACATTTTCTCTTACATCTTCTTGTTTTTTTTTCTTTAGTGTTTGAATTTGAGTTACATTTAAAATGTAGTCGTATGCTAAGAAATTGTCAAATAATTTAAATAATAAATATAAAAGTCTTTCTAAGCTAAAATAACTAAGAAATTAAATATTAATCTATTAACATAAATAAATATTGGTGAAGGGTTACACGAATAAAGAGAATTATACGGTTTTCAAAATTATGTTATAACTTTTCTGTATAGAGAAAGGATAAACTAAATAAATGTTTTTGGATTTACTGTATAACTATCTATATATATTTACTACCACTTATATTATATATTTCATTAACTAAACAAACGAAAAGTTAATTTAAAGTTTTGAAGAAGAAGAAGAAGAACAAAAAAAACGCTTGACACAGTAAAATTTTTCTTGTCCTCGGGTTTGAATGAAGATTAAATTTACAGAAAAAAAAGTTTTAAGTTAACTTTTCCTTATACAATAATAATAATATAAAATGTATTTTCGCTTTTTATAACAATAACAAAATCAACATAGGCGTAAATTCTTTTTTTTTTATACTCGTTTTGTTAAAAAAAAATATATATAAAAATACTCTTAAGAACCTGTTTCATGTAAAAATACACATTTTGTTCTCATGTGAGAACGAGAATAGGAAAAAAAACATAACATTATTGTTAAAGTGCTCTCAATCGGTAATTTTTAGAGCAAACAACTGCATTGTATGTATTTTTACAGCATAACGTTAGAATCCTTGAATTACATTTAAATAACCGCATACACAGACATACACTCAAGTGTCCGGATAACACTTTTGTATGTTAACAGAAAATAGAATAAACACACATTTCAATATGTATGATTTGAAAGATAAACTTACATATTTTAAACATATTCCAAAGTTTTTCCTTATCAACACTTTGGATTTGAAGATATAAATTTTATTTTCATTTTAAATTTATTATTCAATTCGAGCAATGTGTTGAAGTAAAGTAAATCCAAAATAAAAGTAGCAACACTACAGTACATATTTAAATATGAAATATATTTTATATTAAAATAACGATAAATTTTATCAAGAAAGTAAAAGAAAAAAAATACTACGATACAAAATTTACATCATCCCCTCAAGATATGACCACTTTAAATATTTAATAACTCAATTCGATTAAATTCTACTACTGTTAAATTGAAGAAAAAACGAAAAATAAATTATCGATTAACTTTTTTTTTTTGTTATAATTCTTAAAGTTGGTCATCATTTTGAGTTTTGTGTTTTGTCTAATGTTTTACCCTGTGTTCGTCTATCCCATTAAGTTCATTATAATTCCTTTATTATATAAAACTATTAATAAACTAAGTTACAATAAAAAAAATTTTTAAAAAAAATAGTAAAATTTAATAATTATTCACAACTTCATATTTTTGAAACAAAAAAAAAGTGTATTACATTAAAATTAATTATAAGTTGGGTATTTTTTTTTAAGTTTTTACTTTTAAACTTTTTTTTTACCCTCATTTCATTTCATTTTATTGAGTTTCCCTTGTTTTAATATATTTTTTTTCTTTAAATTCAAATTTAATTAGATTTTTATTTTAATTTAAAGTTAATTTCCTTTTTAACATCAATATTATACACATTTTATGAAAGAAAAATTAAAATAAAATACCTTAAATCACCCCTTAAATCTCTTTAAATGTTAAATTAAAGTAAAAGTATTAAATTGAATTTAACTACAATTCCATTTAAAAAAAATATGAAAATAAAATATTTCTTCTATGACCTGTTTTTTTTTGTTAATCTAAATCTAAAAAATTTGAATCACAATAATTGATAAACGCAACTTTTTTATTTTTATTAAATTACACGGCATTGAACTGTTTCAATTTTAGGCTTAAATTGAGAAGGCTTCATTCATATACGAAAGGTCTCAATACAATGAGGGACAAAGAGGGGAAATTTCAAGTGATAATCAAATTGGTTCTGAGAGAGTTGAAATTGAAATTGGGAATATTTTGTTTGTAACTATTAATGTCATGTCAATTTGAGTCAAGAATCAAGTTTTCAAAGAATCTCAGTTTAATGGAAATGTGGAAAATTTAAGCAAGATTGTTCAATTTCAATTAAATCAGTTCGTGATCTGAACAATTTAAAAATCAAAGTTTCATCTTCAGCTATGAAATAATCTGCCATAATATGCTTCTAAATTTGTTCATTCTCCCCAGTTAAGATTGGCATATTTTGACATTTGACGTGGCTTAGATGTCACCTGTTTTCAAACGAATTTCAATACAAGGCAATTTCTCATTTCATTCAAATAACTCGGCTAAGCTCAAGCTTCTTATGAAAAAAGTGACATGGAATCGGCAAAGTAAAATGTTTTCAGTTAGAAGTAACTTAAATGGGAAAAGTCAAGTGGCTCAATTGTGTGAGCATATCCAAGAAACTCAATTTGGCTTAGTCCTTCTTTGAATATCACAAAATAGAGACGTTAAATTGAATTGAAGACATTAACAGCCATTATTAAAAAAATTCAAAGAAGACACCAAAAGAAAGATGTAACGTTAAAATGTATCTGTTCAAAAGTGATATTTATTTCTATTCTTTGAAGGCAGTCCAAAATTTTCCAAGAAAACTGTCGAACAAAAATTCAAATCAAAAAAAGTATAGAAATTTCGTAACAGCACATAATAAAATGTTTCATCCAAATTCAAGCTGATATCTATTGACGGGTTTTCTGCCGTCACTGTTTTTAAATTTAACCCTAAGAGTGAGATCAGTGGGATTAGTTAAATGTTTTCGAGACTTGTCAAGTCACCGTCAAAATTCCTTTCAGTGATTCTTTGCAGTGAGCGTCATAGTCTCATGTTTTGGTCGGTGTCTCAGCCATGTACTTAGACTATAACTTTTTAGTATGTTCATAAAAAAATTTGTCAGTATCAGACGGGGTCCATCCTTTTTCGAGTCCATCTTAATTTAACACACTATTAATGAATGACGCCTCAGAATTTGATTTTCTCAAATTGAACTCTCAAAAATGAAATAGTTTAAATGTCAATTTTTGTTATGTCCTAATTACATATTATTTGCTTATTATGTAAGACTTAATTATTTGATAAAAAAAAATCAATGTTACTTTTTTTGTTTATTTTATAATTTTAAATTATTAAATATTTTCATTTAAATATAATAAATTGTTTTGGTAAAACAAAACAAAATACAAATCATGAGTAAGGTATAAGAAAATTTTAGGAATTTTTATTCTTTTTTTCTTTAAAAGATAGGACTCCGTTAAAATATCAATAGTAATAATAAGAAATTTAAACATATAATAAATAATAAAATATCAAACAAATACTATACTAAGAGTGAATGGACGAGTGAATGTGTTGTTTGTCTAATATTTTATGTTTTAAACACTTTTTTTTTATCAATTTTTGTTTAACATTTGCTTTTATTGAAAATAGAAATTTATTTTAAATTTAAATTAAAATATCTTACAAATTTTTCTTAATTAAAAATTCCAAGAATTCAAATTCTCTGGTAGTAAAATACAATAAAAGGAAATGTTATTCAAAATTGATAGAAATAAAATATGCTTGTCCAATATAAACTACAAATGGCAAATGCTCTCTCTCTCAACAATCATTTTGTGATTGAAACATTGAACCATGAAAATGAAAGAAAAAATAAAAGCATTTGCCATTTGTCTATTATAATTGGATAATAATTAGTAATTTTGTCCTGTCTTCTTTGTGTCCCTGTTGCTGTGCCATGCCTCGGTGATCTGTTGTATCCTTCAATCATATAAACATAAAAAAATATATATTTCGTTGCTGTCTTCGTAAAATGTAATCGATAAATAATGATTTGTCAAACAAAATATAAAACCACACACATGTTACCCGTTGTCCCGATGTTATTCCACATAAATAAAAAAAAATAATATCATATTAACATAAAAAAGCGAGTTTTGGAACTCCTTTACACCGTGGTAAGTCGCAGTCTTAAAGCTAATAAACGTTCTCTATCTCTCTCTCGTTCTTATAACAATATTATATTATTATTATTATTATTAAAATAAGTATAAATTAATAGCATTTTCATGTATTTTGTTAGTAAATTCATATTTTGTTTAAATATTTCTTTTAATTTCATCATTCATCATACATTAAAAAAATAAAAAATTACATTTAAATATTTAAACAAAACAAGTTACTTTTATAATTTTATATCATTTCAATCTTTTAATGAAACATCAAAAAAAATCTATTTTTGCATAGAAATTTTTTATTATTCATTTTAATTTTAAATTTAATTTTATAAATGTTCCAAATATCAAAAAAAAAAAAATTTAAAAAAATTAAACACAGATCACTTTACCCCCAAAATGAATGTTGCCCGAGTCCTTGAATGTTCGTTTGCTTAATTTTTACCCCTTGTCCTCCCCCATTATATTTCCATATCATAATTTCAATTTTATTTTCCTTTTTGTACATTGAATGTGTTTTTTGTTTAATTTCTTGTACTTTTATCCCAATATTTTATGTATTGTGTAAATTGTCATCCCTTTTCCCCCTTTTTCATCATCATCACTTCATGTTACATTTTACATTTCATCATCATCATAATCATCAAACAAAAAATGCACAACTTCTGTTGATTTAATTATCATTGTATTCCATTTCAAATATATAAAAACAACAAACATTTACACAAAAATACAAACACACACACACACACTCATTTCAAATTTCAATTCGATTCAATTCAATCATACATTTATCTGCGTTGGTGCCTTTTTATTATTATCATTATCATATTATTATGTTGAAACATCCTGTGTAATAATTAAATATATTTTTTTTATTTTTGAATATAAGTTGCATCCATTATTATTATTATAAAATGTGTAATTATGATGATTTTTGTTATTTTTATTATTATTATTTCAGTGTATCAATATAAAAGTAATAATTATAAATATAAAAAAGTTAAAATTTTAACTTATTAAGTTTGTTTTTTTTTATTTATTATAATTATTATTCAATATTTTTTTTATTATATTTTGTGTAATGTTTATCCATATGTTTAATATTATAATGTTTATTTTTTATATTATACATTTTATGTTTATTATCATTATATTACATTATAATATTTTTTATACATTTACATACAAACTCATTATTATCCTTACTTTTTATTTGATCAAAAACAAAAAAAACTCCCTCTAATTACACACCAACAACATCAATAATTACACATTAAATGTCAATGTTTTGTGCTATTATTATTATTATTATTATCATTATAATTATTATTGTTAACACTATTTAAATGTTTTTGTCCTTCGTCACTACATGTTTGTTACGTATGTTATGATAAATTAATAATGATAGTTTTTTTTAATATAAATATTACAAAAAAATAAAGTTCTACAACAATTAAAGTTAAAAAAAAACTTTATGATAAAAAGTCATATGAATACTAAATATAAAAATATATCAGGAAAGAAAATTAATAATAAATATTAAAAAAAATCATTTAATATTAATAAACTACAATTAAAAGTTGTATAATTAAAAAAAATATACAACAACATTATATCTTAGATTTATATACAAAAAATTTTAAAGGAAAAATATTTTTTTTTAAACAAACAATTCCTATTCGTGTTTGAAATTATTTTGTTATTTTTTTTTGTTTTTTTTTAATTCATAATATTGTAAACACCTTTCACATTTAATTTTAATTATATTCATGATTTAAAGGCATCGTATTATAATGAAAGAAGAAAAAATGTTATAATATGAATAGTAATTTATTGTTAACATGAAACTTGATTGAAGTTAGTGAGGGCTTTAAAGTAAAATGAAATTCACTTAGGAGGAATTATAACCCACCACAGCTACTTATGGCCCACTTATTGATGGGCTTTTTGTGGGATTTACTGTCAAACCTGAAGTATCTAACAGCATACGCCAAACCACCACCATTGGATCTAAGCTTTTATCTTGTCATCCGAAGCAGTCGCATCTGTTTCAAATCAGAATAATTATTATAAATCAATATAACAGTTATAAGACTTAAAAAGAGACCCCAATAGGACTCTTTGAGTCCACGGTGGTGTCCTTGTAAAACCTAACCAAAAAACTACAAGTTTTGAAAAACACACGTTTGGGTAGAAATAATTTTAGCAGTTACTAGGATCGAACTAAGCACCTATAAGATGGAATACAATACGTTCACCATCACGCTATGATTACTCCTTTTAGTCGTATGCCGTAATCGTGACAGGTTGATCAAATTGGATTCTGAGACAAACGAGAAAGATTAACCTACCTGGGATTGCGTTGCGGTGGTTAACGTGTTGGACTATCAATCCTAAGGTTGGCAGTTCAAACCTCGCTTCGGCCATCAAACTTTACAATCTCAAATGTCCCTTTTTCCGGCTACTCAATTTTCGTTAAAGGCTAGATAAAGGTGGCGACTGTTTGGGATGACATGTTATGTTATGATAGAGTACTAGCCAGGAATCGAACGCAGATTTCCAAGATCACCTCAGCCACTTTATATATTTGTGCTTTTTGTAATCCACATACATCATTCTATATGTACTAGTGTTGTCTTATTCTCGTCTTTTTCTCGAATAGTAAGAGTACTATGTATGATTCAGACATATGACAATCTTATGTAGCGTACTTTTTCCAACAACGAGCACCATTCACAGCTGCTTAATCTAGTCGAACGAACGACTGTATGCTAAACCACTGCACCAACGTTATTAATTGGGTTGACATACCGTATAAGCAGAAGGCCTGACATGACTTGAATTTATATGAAGATAAGCTCACTAAGCCTCATTTAGAACGTGGAAGTGTTCTTATAGAATCTAATCTACTAACTGGGCATACAAATTTTAAATGAATTCAAATACAGGCCCAAAGGCCAGGCTTCTCCTCGATTTCAAAGGGTCCTATTATGACCATTTTATTTTCTCGTCAAATCACGTTAAGAACTAGAACTTTGTAAGCAGTAAATCTTCTTTGAAGGTTCTGAGATTTACAGATACAAGTTCCTTTGACAAACAAGAACTAATTTGCCCTCACTCTCTTCTGGAAGAGTTAAATGCCCCCTCTAACTTTAATCAAGTTTACTTTCATTAAAAACAAAATCATTCCAAGGCAGTTATTTTTGTTCCTGCTTCTTATTAAATTTTTTTTTGTTAACTTACGAATTTTAAATTAAAAAAAAACAATCCTTGTAAATTAAACACGAAATTGACAATAATTTAGTTTTGCCTGCACTCATATCAAAGTTCATATTAAATTTTGTATTTTTTTTTTGTAAAATAACAAAACAAATTTTAAATCTAAATTCCATCCTTGACCCAACTTATTAAAAATTTTCATTGATAAAAATAAAAAGTTAACAGACTTTTCATCTTTAAATTTAATAAAATTAAATTAAGTATGAATTTATTTTGTATTTAATTTAATTTCCTTATTTCCTTAGTTTTCTTATAAAATTATCATTTAAAATTTTCAGTTAAATTTAACCACTCTGATCTTTTTTTGTGTATCTTAAAATTAATTTTCTTTAATTTTTCATTTAAATATGGTATATCTAAAATAAAAATGTAAAACTTAACAAAACTTTAAATTTTATTTATAAAATGATCAAATATATGTTTAATTTAAAAAAAAAATCCTAAATATCCTAAAAATCCTTATGTGTAACACCTTCCCAACCTCATCCCAATCCTAAATGTCAGCGTCATTTTTTGTGTTTTCGAAAGATAAAAGTAAATAAAAGTATTTAAAATTAAAACGAAAAATTCACGAAATTCATCAAAATACATTTAAACCGAGTAAATGAAATTTCAATGTGTTTAGTTCAGATGATTTCATTTTTTATATTAGTAATAAGGCTAAGACATTAAATGATACATTTGGTTAGGAAATTATGTATTTTTTGCAGTGTGTTTCATTTAAACATAAAAAAAATTAAAATAACATTATATGAAAAAAAAAAATTTTTTTTAAAAGACACTTTAACTATAAAATAACTAAATTTGTGTTGCTAAATGTTCTATAATACGTTTTAATGTTTTAAACATGATAATGAAGAAGAAAAAGAAAAAACGAAGAAAAAAAGTAAAACAATAAAATACAATGAAATGAGAAAAAAAAAGGAAAATTATTTAGTGGAGATGTTTGCACACACATTTTAAAGACATATATCTTATAAAATAAATATAATAATAAAAAAAAGGAATTTTTTCTTTAGGTATTTACTTGGACTGAATAATGAAGAAAGAAAGAAATAATGCTTGTTGTGTATGTGACAAAGATTAAAGAGGAAAGAAAACAAAATAAACAACATTATCTTTGTCTTTAAATAGCAATTACCATAATGATTTTGTCACGCAAAGCCATTCCACAGCAATCGTATTTTGTGGTAGAGAATTTTAAAAGTTCATACACACATTTAACTCTTGAAAATACACACACACACACACACACATAGAGCTACGAAAAGCGAGTAAATTACTTATTTATAACATAACAAAATAAAGTAAAAAGAAGAAGAAGAAGAAAAAACGACCAAACGAAACGATAGTAAACGTGCAAAACTTAACTATGCACCACGAATATTTTATGCATTAAGAGACATATTCGTCTTGGTGAATATGCTTAAAATTGCCTTTCTCTATGTTTTTGATTCTATTTTAGGAGTACGAGAAGTAAAAGGAAAGACGTAGTTCAAATGATTCAATATTAAGAATTTAAAGCTAAATGTTTTTGATTTTCAATAAATTTTGTTTCGATCATTTGGCTTAAATAGATTTCAGAACAAAAATCAATGATTTTTGGATGACTTTGGATCTTAATTTTTTATTTAAGATTTTTAGAACAAAAGCCCTCAATTGACCTCATTTCTTTGATTTATATCGGTAATACCCTTGGCAAATAAAGCCTAATCAATGACGCTGAGATGAAATGTTACTTCTAGTACTTTGTTTTTTCAACAAAACTTGCCAAGAGGGTGTTTCATTAGAAAAAAATTCCCGGTTGGCAATAATAAAAAATATTTTAAATAGTTTTTTAAGTACAACCAATGAATTTTGCTCAGCTTATGACTAAAAATGGGAAATTCTAAGCACAGGACGGTTTTGAAAAGTCCATTTCGATGGGACTCGTTTTATTAAATTAATTATTTAATTTTGAAAATAACCGCCATTTTGAAAAAAAATCCACCATTTTGAAATTTTATTTAAAAAAAAACCGCCATTTTGAAAAAAATTGAAAATTGGACATTTTGGGCTTTTTAACCTTTTTCAGGTTTTGGAGGCTTTGCCTAATTCTAGAGCCCAAAAAAATTACATATAGTTATTTAAAATGAAAAATAAGGCCTGTCAAATAATTACAACTACTTTTTTATGCATGGTATAACTCCTTATAATTTCCGTACAGAGAGCGTTATAATTTAATGGTTAAAATGGCGGATGACCTTGAATATCATAAATAATGATAAACGTTGTTCAGGAACGTGGTAGGTCAGTTAAACTACCTTAAAATTCTTTTCACACCATTTTGTAGTTTTTCATAGAAAACAATGAAAAACTGATGAAATGTCAAATTGATCAAGTGTCACAGTTTTGACGTACTAGCAGGGGTAGATTGAAAATTATTAACGACCCTGGTATTCTGTATGATTTTCCTTAAAATTTACGCTAAACTTAACGTTTATAAGACGATCGACACTGGCATTTGCCAAATTGCTCGTTTAGTTAATCCGCCAGTAGGCTACTGGTGATGAAGCTTTAAGGACAAAGTTAGCTTTAAGTAAGATAAAAGATATTTTAAAGAAAGACCAGACTTTTTCTCAAGGAAAACTATCAATGAGACCCAGTTCCGTATCTAGGAAGTGTTAAGAAACCTTCAAAACGAGGAAATTCATCACAGTTACTTCAAAAAAACGTTTTAATTTCCCATCACCTTAAATTTGAGTACAAAAAGAAGGCTGAGTATTAAAATTACAATGAAAACCACATTATTTTAAAACCGAAACTTGATTCATGTTAGCATAAAATCAAGAGTTCTTGCGTCAAATAAGTAATTTCTTTGTTTTTGTAAAAAACTTTTTCTTCTACTCCAAAATTATATATTTTATATTTTTCTTGTTTAAATAATTTTAATTAAAAGGGGCTTAAATACATTTATAAAGCACAATTACTTTTCATTTCATGATACGATAAATAAAGTGTTTTTTTTTTTGCCTTATTTGTTTACTCCTTTCAGATTATAATAACTTTTAAGACGAAACAAAATGAGAAAAATGCCCCAATTTAAATTATTTATGTATCTTAACAAGGCTTATAAATGTAGAGACATACACTCACATTTATGACTAATATTTTTGCCTTTTTTCCATTGTCATTGTGTGACTTTGTGAGACAAAAAAATGGAATAAAAGGCAGTTTGCATTGGTATAATTTTGACAAAATATGACACATGAAAAAAAAAATTTTATCTTCCGTATTTTCTTGTACAGCAGAAGGATTTTACTGAAAACCCCTTTACACACTCTTACATTTACTCTTTTGTTAAAGTGTATCATGAAATATATTATAACAAATTTTCTTCTTTTCTCATATTATTGGTCTGTCTGTTCATGCTTAAAGTATCATATAAGAAGAAAAATACCTTTCAAAGAATATGGTTTTAAGTATACATTTGCATAACAAGACGATTTTATTCTTCTTTTTTTGCATATCAAGGAAATGAAGGGCATATTTCCTTAGCCATGCTCTAAATATGCCATAAATATGACAACAACAACTCAAAATACAAAAAACCTTTAAAGAAAAATTTCATTTATATCCTTTATAAATTTATTTTATGTCTTATTTGTAGACGTTGAACACCTTCTTACAACATTATCCAAAACAAAGAGAAAATATATCTTTGTGCTATTCTCCTTTCTTTTTAAATAAACGTTTAATGTCTTCTTTTACTTATTATTATTCTAATGCGTACAAAAGTAAAAGGGATAGTAAAATTTAGAACTATTATACGGTCACGTTGACTATGAAAATAATCTGATACCGGTCTTTACATCTAAAAAATAAGATAAAAGGAGTTAAGTTTGTCTTCTTCTTATTTTTCTGTAATTTTGTACTATTTTGAATGAATTTGATCATATTTTCAAAGGTTGTAAAGGAAAATTTTTTGTAGGGTGAATCAAAGAAAATTATTTAAATAATCATTTTTCTTACTTTTTAAAAGTGAATTTAATGCAAAATATTATATAACTATTACTATCTCAAATGTTCTTCAATGACAAGATGACAATCAAATAGAAAAACAAAACTTTATCAAGATACAAAAATGACTTTATTTCAAGGAAAAGGAAAAACGTGAAAAATGAGATAAGTTTTGTTGTAGGTGCTTTGATATACGATACCTTGATATCAAATTGAAAAAGAGAAGAGCCCAATGCAAAAAAATAAAAAAAATAAAGTGAGATCAAAAGAAAAGGAACTTTTTTAAGTGTAAAATGAAAGTAAAGAGAAGTTTTTTTGAAGAACAAGTCGTCTTGGGCATGTGACGTCCTTGTAATTTGACTTCTTTCGTTTTCTGAAGATTACTTTGATTTCAGTTCATCTTAATCATCCTGTTCAGGAACTTTTGAGTCCCTGTAATATGAGTGGATTAAAAATTATTAACGGCCCTGACATTCTTTAAAATTTACACTAAGCCTTACTTTTACAAGACGATCGAATTTTAAATTCCCTTAAACTGAATTAAACTCTCAACTGAGGGCGGGATGAAGATTAATGTTACACTAACCAGGATAGACCTTAAATGGAAAAAAACTGCTGACTCCATGTAGACTTACATGCACCACTATTTTGAACAAGCTACGTGACTGACTTGTATAAGATTTTTTCTTTTTGTATTCTTCGTTGACTTACAGTACAGCATCTTCAGCATTTGAACCATATCAACAAACATTAGTTAAAAAAATTGTTCTGAGCCTTCATTTTTTGCTGTTTCAGATATCTTTGAAAAATTCAAAATACTTACCTTAAGCTCTTAGAGCCAATAGCGTGAGTTTATGGTTTCACATTTCTTTGTAATGAATTTCCCTTGATATCCTCGTCTCTTTTCATTAAACATTCTACAATCAACCTAAAATGAAAATAAAATAAAAATTGATAATTAATCGAAGCAAAACACTCTTCAAAACATGGTATAAAAATAGAAATATGAAAAAAAATAAAAAAGCATCATTTTACCTCAAAATTAAATTGTTTTCCTAATTTGTGTCAAGTTTCTGCTAAATCAGATATGGTAAAAAAAAAATATTATAAAAAAAAACCGTATTATAATTACTATAAAAATGTTCATTAAATTTTTTACGGTTGGTAAATTTTTATTTGTTGAAATTCAAGAGGGTTGAAATAGGTCGACCTATTCCGTATCGCATTATTAAAATTTTCCCTTTTTTTCTATTAAATTTTTATTTTAATAACAACATTTTGAACTGAACTGAATTTAATTTAAAATGACTTGCAATTCATCTCCAGTAAAAATAATTTAAATTAAATTAAATTAAATAAATTTCTTTTACTTCTCCATTATTATCAAAATGTTTCAAGTTAATTTCACTTTAAATAAAAAATATGCATCAATGTTACAAATGAAAACTCAAATTTTTGTTGCATTTCATAAACAAACAAATAAAAAGTCATCTGTCAAATAAACGTCAAAATAAACTCGATATCAATAAAATCATCAATTTCAATTTCAATTAACCTTTAAATTCAATTTTTTTTGTTGCATTATAAATTTATTTAGCAAGCCAACACCCTTAGCACATTTCCTATTACTGATATTAAACAAATTTTTATTGAATTTAATTAAATTAAAAAAAAACATAATTGTATTTTTTTTATTAATTTTACACATTTCTAACTTTGCACAAAACAGCACCAAGCAAACCCAATACAATAAAAATCCATCAATCAATCAAATTGAATATTTTTATAAATAAACATTTGTTTTGTGATTTTTTCTTTTTTGTTTTTTCAATTAATTTTTATTATCAAATAAATATTTAGTTAAATTTAAAAAAAAAATAAAAAATTTATGTGTTGTGATTTGAAACTATAATTGTCAGTTAATTGCTTTGAATTAGAATTTTATCGTTTATTTTTTTAAAAACAAAAAAAATCTTGTAATTTTAAT